>JAOPHQ010003140.1:0-319034 GCA_030340625.1 Merluccius polli | reverse complement strand
ATGATGGCGGCGGTAGCTTAGGCTATAGCCACACTAGGTTTTGAATCTCAAATGGATGATTTGTTTATACACTTTTACACCAGTCAGCAAATACGGTACAGGTCCACCGCAGTGTGTTAAAACCCGCCCCGCGCACACACACACACACACACACACACACACACACACACACGCGCGTTTCTTTCCAATAGCCCCGGAGTATATGGACTCAACTGAAACACGGGAGGACGCGCTGTTTTATCAAAGCTTGGTCACCGTGCTTAGACTTAGGGCTTTCTTAAGAACACACAATGAGAAGTAATACTCTTTGGATGAGACTGAATCTCTCCGTTTAATGGCGCATAATCACTCCTCGCTAGAACAACATTACCTCCTCACCGGAACCACACACACATCGCCAATCACCATGGCAACTCCATAAACAAATCCCATTTACACTAGTCCCCACTGGAGTGTTACATTACGTTTTGAATCTCAAATGGACCATTGGTTTATACACTTTTACACCAGTCAGCAAATATGCTACAGGTCCACAGTTGTGTGTGAAAACCCGCCGCACACACGCACACACACGCGTTTTTTTTTTTTTTTTTCAATAGCCCTGCAGTATATAGACCCGGCTGAAACACGGGAGGACACGCTGTATTTATCAAATTGATTGGGTCTTATTAGTCATACATACCATTTGTCATTTAATCCTTCTTGTGTGGGTACTCCTTTCCCATTGCCATGGCTTGCTCCGCGACGGATAATGCTCTGTGTACCGTTCCAATATGTCGCCGTATTTACTTTGCCATGACTCCCAATCTATGTTTTCCGCCGCCTTCAATGCCTTAAGGCCGCAGCATGCTCGCCGTTCCCAATTTGTCGCTTGACAACGACGTCACGTGAGCGCCGGAACTACTCGCGCTGGAGGCCGCGAGAGTAGTTGCAGTCTTCTCCTGAACAGAGGTGGCGCTACCAACTTTGCCATTATAAAGAGATCTACTAATACTGGTATGGAGGACTAAACATGACTTAAGTATAAATAAATAAATTAATGAATGAATGAATGAATGAATGAATAAATAAATATGTAAATAAACGCATAAATAATAAATAAATGCATGAATAAATGTATAAATAAATACAGGAATAAATACATGCATAAATAAATGTATAAATAAAAGAATGAATAAAAGAATAAATAAATGCTTTATATTTATTTCTACATCTCTACATTTCTACATTTATTTATTCCTGTATTTCTGTGTCCATATGTAAATGAGGTAGGAGGTCCTAACCTCAGTCAACAGCATGATTGGTCAAATCGGAGAGCCAGACAAAAGCAAATGATTCCCGATCCCAAGGCTTCCTCCCTGTAATGTCATTCTTTTATTTATACATTTATTTATTTATGCATTTATGTATGCATTTATTTACGTATTTATTTATTTCAGCATTTATTTATACATTTATTTATGCATTGATTTATTGATTTATTTATACTTAAGTCATGTTTAGTCCTCCATATGCTGGTACCCCTGTGTCTTTAATTTCTTACACATCATTAGACATTCAGTTAAGGTTTAGTTCACCGGGATGTCTCTCACTATACAGCATTATGGCTGTCTATTACTTTACATTGCTATTATTCTACATCACTGCCACACCTGGTCAGCCATCAACATTCCTGTATGGCAGCAGTTCTCATATGAATAGTGTTTGTATGCATCTATCTTAATAACTTAATGATTATCTTATATACTTTTATTTTATAACTTAATCCCGCGTTGAGATAGTTTTTCAGCCACGTAATTCCACTCGTCTTTGACCACAACAGTAGACAGCACTTGCGTAAAACCACGGTTTATTAGCGAAAAAATATAGGCCTACACCACACAATAAAATAGAACATATAATGAAAGAAGCCTTAGCAACAAGGCGCATTAAAATGTGCCTTCGAACTCGTCCATGTTCCTGTTTTCGCTTTGTCGCGCAGCGCTGAAAAACGAGAGGTGCGCAACGCGGCGCAACCGGGCCAAAATCCTGTCACGCCGGCGAGATCTATGTCATTTTGACGTCACAATGTCGCGCGATAGCTTGGGAACGGTGACAGGGTTCGTACGGTCATGAAAAACCTGGAAAAGTCATGGAATTTTAAAATGGTTATTTCCAGGCCTGGAAAAGTGCTTGAAAAAAATAAAATCGCAAAAGTTTTGGAAAAGTCATGGAAATTTGTAACATTCATATTAGGGATGGGCATAATTAATCGATGATCGATCATTGATCGTTAAGAAATGTGTCGATCAATTTATATTGTTATCGATCAAAAGGACGTTGTGTTGCATACTGTGAGTCTTGAAGCGGTGCCCGGTGATCGCGGCTTTAGTTCCCCGTGTCTGATCGCTGTAATTCGGAGCGTGAATATCGGTTGAATATCTAATATCTTTCTAACTTTAAAAAACACTTTAGTATTTTTTAAGCCGATAGTCGTACATCCCTCGTAACTACGCCGTGAAGGTGAACCCTCCCGGACTCCGCTATTAACATGAACCGCTCCGCCGGAGGAGCCGCACATTAGGGCTGAACGATATATCGTTATCGTATCGATATCTCGATATGAACATTCATGATATTAATATCGAAAAAGCAACGATATAAACGATATATCGCCCTGCATGTACAGCTCTGGCAGTCACAACAAACTAGGGATGGGCATTATCGGCGGCGGCGCTCGCGCTCGGAACCGGCGAGTGCGGAACCGTCCTCCCTCGCCGGTTCCGACTACCACAACGACCACTACCACCCCCACCCCCCAGCGGGGACGGACACCACAACCCAGTCAAACTCAATCTTTTGCGCCGTCTCCACGGTGGACCCGGGTCACCCTCCCAGGACCCGGAGTCCCCCCCCGGATCGATCAAAAGGACGTTGTGTTGCTGTGAGTCTTGAAGCGGTGCCCAGTGATCGCGGCTTTAGTTCCCCGTGTCTGATCGCTGTAATTCGGAGCGTGAATATCGGTTGAATATCTAATATCTTTCTAACTTTAAAAAACACTTTAGTATTTTTTAAAACGATAGTCGCACATCCCTCGTAACTACGCCGTGAAGGTGAACCCTCCCGGACTCCTAACATGAACCGCTCCGCCGGAGGAGCCGGACACCAGAATACAAACATGTGTTCCATTTGCTTGCTTTTAAATAAAGTTGTGTGCAGTTATACGGGTAAATACGATTATTGATTAATGACCGATTGCGTACTGCGGTCAAGACAGCCGTCTCTCGGTTCGCGTGGTCAAGTCAGCCGCTCCAACATTTTCAATATTTCCATAACTGTGACATTTTAGCAAAACGTTCAGCCTCATATATGTTTTCTGACTAAGGTATTGCTTTTAGACAGTTCATGCAATTGTTTCTAAATGTGTGGCCCATCTTTTTGTCGCAAGCCTTTTTCCGAGCGCCGGCTGCATATTGTATGGGCACATGTCGGCCTTTTCCCCCTTTTTTTTCAAAACAGTTATACAGTTCAATGCCCACTTTTACTGCCTTGTTTGATTATTGTTGGCCGATAAGTAGGCTACTTATTGTAATTGGAATACAGATTTAGTCTTGTTGAATCGTTTCCAAACCTTTAAGAGCGCATGTAGGCGCATTGTTCGGCTTTTACGAGCGCCGCATAGTCCTATAAGTTAACCTATAATGCCTGTAGGCCTATTTATTATTTTAAAACTGTTAAACAGTTGTAGGTCTTCAAGTTAACTGTCTTGTATTATTGTTGGCCTATACATTATTGTTGGAATAAAGATTTCATTGATAAAAACATGCTGCATTTTATATTTTCTACCAACGGGAATTTGAATATAGCCTATAGAAAAATAACGGCTCATGACTGGCAGTGAGTTTTTATAAATAAAACTGCACTTTCCACATTCTTTTGCATTATGTTTTTATTTTTCTGAAAAATGCTTGGTTTTCACCGAACCCATAGTCATATCGTATCGTATCGATATCGAGATATCTGGCATGAATATCGAGATATGAAATTTTGTCCATATCGTTCAGCCCTACCGCACATCCACACGCACCGGACACCACAATACAAACACACATGTTTTACATTTGATTGCTTTTAAATAAAGTTGTGTGCAGTTATACGGTTAAATACGATTATTGATTAATGACCGATTGCGTACTGCGGTCAAGACAGCCGTCTCTCGGTTTCGCGTGGTCAAGCCAGCCGCTCCAACATTTTAAATATTTCCATAAATGTGACATTTTAGCAAAATGTCACATTCTGCTACATATCTGTTTTCTGACTAAGGTATTTCTTTTAGATAGTTCATGCAATTGTTTTTAAATGTGTGGCTCATCTTTTTGTCGCGAGCCTTTTCCGAGCGCCGGCCGCATATTGTATCGGCATATGTCGGCCTTTTTTCCCTTTTTTTCAAAACAGTTATGGGTCAGTGATGTTTTTTGATTTCAAAACCACAAAAAACTAAAAATGTAGCAGCAGGCCAGTTTCAACATTTTTTTAATAGATTTAGATGTGAACTTTTTAATTTTGTATGTGCCCCTTCAAAAAAGTATCACTTTCCTACTTTTTATTGCAATTGATGGTATTCACACCATAAAAATGTCATTCGGTAAAACAAAATTATTTCCAGATATTAAGATAAATATTAGAATAAATATGAATTACCCAATCACAAATAGTTCATAATGTACATGTTGATTTATACTGAATCCATGGCTAGTTGCAAAATTTTCATATTAAAAAAGCATTATGTGATATTTTGTCTTCTAAGGTTTGAGTCTTCCATCTGTCGAGATTTTTTCAACATTTTTTCAATATTTCTTCTGTAAAAAGTAAAATAAGTTGCCAAATCATGTCAAATTTCATATTGTATCACCTTTTATACACTTATTTTCTCATGTAGGTCAATTATCATAATATGCTGTACATTTTGTATTAAATTTTGAATATATTCCCTGTTTTACCGTATGACATTTTGTTTTACCAAATGACATATGACCACTTCAATTGAATTTTCTAGTTGTTTCTTTAGAATTGCCTAACTGAAATAGGATAATTCTGCATCTAAAGGGGTTCAATAATGATGAATCTGATTTTTTATTTTTAAAATCATAGTTTTTACATTATTATATGTTTGTAAAAAAAGTTATGAGTATGTAAAATCCGCCTTACAATTGTCAGCTTTTGGAGCATTTCCCAATCAGACTCTGGTTGAAACAGTTATGGGATACTGTTCAGCGATACAAAAGATACAAAAGGCTGTTTACCTGAACCTTTTATTAAAATGAAACACTAGGCAGACAATAATAAACAACAGTCTTATCACATTGTTTTGAATAACATGAACATAGGGTCAGTGACGCGACACCTTCATTTTTACCTTAAGGGTCAATTAACTTCATTTCATTTTTTGTAAAAAAGAAAAGAAAACCTGTGTAAATTGTACATGTATCACTCTTTTAATAACAAATATTTGTGTTAAAAATTTTAAACTGATTACAGTTCAACTGATTATACAGAAATGATGCCCCCCACCCTCAGTCTCAACCCATTTGAAATAATAAAAATAAAAAAACACTGAGGAATGGCTTGGTTGGTTGGTGTGGCTCTCAGGTAGAGACAAATGTGTCCCAGTCCTCATCGGACAGTTTTGAGCTTCGGCTCGTGGACGGCTCTGGCTCTGCAATGATGGCCTTTACATCGGAGTTGAAATAGTGTATAACATCAGAGACCTGGGGCCAGACAAAGTTGTTTTTCTTTCCTATTTGTTGCATGCAGGACACCTCAATCTCCTCACCTACAACATTCTGGACTTGCCCGACAAAAGGCTTCTTGTCGTAGCTCACAATAACCATCTTCCCAACAAGGTCTTCTGTTGTGGTTGAAGTGGTTGAGGAGGTTGAGGAAGCAGCATTTCCAGAATGGAAGTCGAATAAGGAGGGTGATCCACATTCACACTGAAGTCCCAAGCGGAGGCAGAAACAGGACACCTCTCTATGACACATTTTTCCCGGGGTGTCGGTGGTGATTTGGTGAATCCCCAAGGTGCCTTTAACAACTGGCAAGGCATTAGGCACTGCCTCATCAACACGGACGATGTCATCTTCGGCTATCCACTTGAATTTCACAGTCGAGCTTGATTTTTCCAGAAAGGAAAACAATTCTTGGGGGCCCTGGATATCTCCTCCTTGGTGCACAAATGCATCTGCACTTCTCTTTATGGACCCACCGACACCATCTGGTGCTCCCTTTCCATGGGCCTTTTCTGAGAAGTTCCATGTGATCTCTTTAATGCCACGAAGGAAGGGCAAGGTGCACATGAGGTAGAAATTTTTTCTGTTCCTATATTGGGTCAGTGGGCCGTCACTCATGAAGTGCAAAGTGGTTATGGCTGTATCAGATAAGATGTCATCCAACACCGGCTTCAGATGTGCCCATACTGCCCGTTCGTCATGTCTGAGGGAGTCAGAAATGGTGGCGTAAGCTTGTGACATTCCAGACTTGTAGACCATGCATGTGTGGATAGTCGCTTGTTTTCGACTACCCCCAAAATGAAAAGACTGCACTTCAACATTGAGCTTGCAGGCATAATTCTCTGAAAAGTCCATGTGGACTACAACCTCATGGTCTTGGAGGCTGTTCTTGAGAGCTCGACACTGTTCCACTTGATGGATCCATATGTATTGGTGCTTTGCCAGTGCATCTAATTTTTCATTAAAGCTTTTCAGGAGATCCTCCCATGTTCCAGTCAAAGCTCTCTTCACAAAATGGGAAAAAGTCTTTCCCTCTGAGCAGACCCTCTCCCTCTCCCACTGCTGCCATGTAACCAGCCCAGGGTTTTGTGGCAAGGCTGCTTCTATCTCAGAGTAGCAACAAGTTGCACACTGCCTGAACATGCATTTCTTGTTTTTGACATCACACACGATTTGGATGAGTGCATCAGAAATACTTTTACTCCCTATAAGGCCACTCTGATGAATTCTCTCCAGAAGAAGCTTCACATTCTCATGGTCAATGCAAGCACACGTGTTGCGGTCACTAGCCTTAGGCTGTGTGATGGACAAACTGCCTGTAGGATATAGGGTGTTCAATTCCTACCTTGTAATCTTTGTAAAGCTCTTTTAGAGACTTGGTAAGAACACAACGTTGTACCCTGACCTTATTCTGAGAGACTGTGTCCTTTTTTCCTGGTAATAAACGGCTGTTTTCATCACGAGTGAGAAATTCCACCACACTTCGTCTGTTTGCTGCAGCTTTTCTGAAACCATTTGCCGTGTTCTTCTTACTGGTTGCTTTGTGTTTTGTATTTCTAAGACTCTGTAGCCTTTTGCGGAACCTCTCTGCTCGCCGTTTTTCTCTCAGAAGTCCTGTTTTTAATTGGTCTATTTCCTCCTTCAGTTTGCGTGTGCGGTTGTCACTTCGGCGGCTGGAGACTTGTTTCTTTCTTCCCTGTGAATCCCTATCAGGTGTTGAGGATGACATTGGTCTCCAAGATGAAGATGGCTGATTAGAAACGGGGTCCGCCCTTTATTACGACAGCCCGTTATTACGACAACCCTCCATTACGACATGCCGTCATTACGACATGCCTCTATTTAGACGGGGTCCGCCCTTTATTACGACAGCCCGTTATTACGACAACCCTCCATTACGACATCCCGTCATTACGACATGCCTCTATTTAGACATGCCCCTAATCCGATCTTTTTTGGTACCGCTATTACGACAATTTGGTACCGCTATTACGACAATTAGGCCTACTACAATTTGGTACCGCTATTACGACAATTAGGCCTACTTTTCATAGAAAGTGCAATAGAATAATAATAATAGTTATTAATATGACAATTAGGCCTACTTTTCATAGAAAGTGCAATAGAATAATATTAATAGTTATTAATATAGAATAAATGTAGGCCTACCTCTATCATCCCGCCCGCATCCGATCTTTTTTGGTACCGCTATTACGACAATTAGGCCTACTTTTCATAGAAAGTGCAATAGAATAATAATAATAGTTATTAATATAGAATAAATGTAGGCCTACCTCTATCATCCCGCCCGCACCCGCAATGAGCTTCCATTTGCATCGCGAGTGCAGACCTCTACTCCAAACAATGTTTTTCACAATAATTGATATCGGCACACATTTCAGTCAAAAACTAGGTGATTTTGAACCGGCCATGTGAATAAATGTTAGGCCTACACATTATGTAAAAGACAGGGAGCTCTCCTCATTTTTATTCAGCTCTCAGGGGGAAAAGGTTGAAACTCCATGCATCAAACAAACTCTGTGCGTGCAGGCCAGCAGTCTACTTAAAAATATATAAGAAGAAGCACGAATAAAGCTCTAGGACCTGAAATTTGGACTTGTTCGTTAGAAATCAATTTAATTAGAATTATGGACTGCCTTTGAATGAAGTTCAATCGGACTTTAAGTTGATTGAACAAAGTTTCAAGGTGTAGGCCTACCTTTTTTTGCGCTGTGGAAGCCTAATTTAAGAACGGCGAAATAATATTTTTTGAAAAGGATACTCTGATTTTGTTATGAAGATTGTTGCTTTTGGATTTGATATGGATAGGCTAGTCCTATATATTACCAACTAGGGGCAGCCTCGAAGTTGGATGATTGGCTCTTTTTAGAAATTGTTTTCCCATGTATTTGTCACACCCATGCATAAGCTGCGTGTATGCTAAGTCCAGAACATATGGGTATAATCACATTAATTAATTAATTTAAAGTACAATGATAATGACAAATATTAATGGCCTCATGTCGGAATGGCAGGACGTTTGAAAAAAAGTAAAGTGCCGCTACTCAGACAATGGGGAAAAAAAATTGTCGCAGTAGTGGGACGCTTGGAAAATAATATTAATGCCGCCACTCCGACCACTAGACGTCAATGTCTAAGTAGCGGCATGTCGGAATAGCGGCATGTAACCTATTTAGACATGCCCCTAATCCGATCTTTTTTGGTACCGCTATTACGACAATTGACATGCCGTCATTACGACATGCCTCTATTTAGACATGCCCCTAATCCGATCTTTTTTGGTACCGCTATTACGACAATTAGGCCTACTTTTCATAGAAAGTGCAATAGAATAATAATAATAGTTATTAATATAGAATAATAACTAGATAGGCCTATGGACAATGATCATTGAAAGTGCAATAGAATAATAGAATAATAATAATAGTTATTAATATAGAATAATAACTAGATAGGCCTATGGACAATGATCATTGTAGATTCTGATTCTTGTTTGTCGCCAGTCGAGACAATCTTCAAATGTAGGCCTACCTCTATCATCCCGCCCGCACCCGCAATGAGCTTCCATTTGCATCGCGAGTGCAGACCTCTACTCCAAACAATGTTTTTCCCAATAATTGATATCGGCACACATTTCAGTCAAAAACTAGGTGATTTTGAACCGGCCATGTGAATAAATGTTAGGCCTACACACATTATGTCAAAGACAGGGAGCTCTCCTCATTTTTATTCAGCTCTCAGGGGGAAAAGGTTGAAACTCCATGCATCAAACAAACTCTGTGCGTGCAGGCCAGCAGTCTACTTAAAAATATATAAGAAGAAGCATGAATAAAGCTCTAGGACCTGAAATTTGGACTTGTTCGTTAGAAATCAATTTAATTTGAATTATGGACTGCCTTTGAATGAAGTTACACACCCATGCATAAGCTGCGTGTATGCTAAGTCCAGAACATATGGGTATAATCACATTAATTAATTAATTTAAAGTACAATGATAATGACAAATATTAATGGCCTCATGTCGGAATGGCAGGACGTTTGAAAAAAAGTAAAGTGCCGCTACTCAGACAATGGGGAAAAAAAATTGTCGCAGTAGTGGGACGCTTGGAAAATAATATTAATGCCGCCACTCCGACCACTAGACGTCAATGTCTAAGTAGCAGCATGTCGGAATAGCGGCATGTAACCATTAGAAACAGCTATTCCAAGAGGTGAGGGGCGAGAGGGCCCTGGTGCAGGAGGTGAGGATCTTTGAGATGGCCCTGGTGCAGGAGGTGAGGAGCTTTGAGAGGGCCCTGGTGCAGGAGGTGAGGAGCTTTGAGATGGCCCTGGTGCAGGAGGTGAGGAGCTTTGAGAGGGCCCTGGTGCAGGAGGTGAGGAGCTTTGACAGGGCCTTGGGAGGTCAAGCTGTGCAGGTTCCACAAGAGAGTCGTCAGACACTGGTGTGAGGTTCATCACAGCTTCCACTTGTCTCTGTCTTTCCCTAGATTGTCTCTGATTAAGCCTCCATCTTTGTCTCCTTTTTGTGGCTGCAGATGCTGTCAATTCTTTGATGGGCAGATAATCATACTGCCCTGCTTCCTTCCGCTGATGATACCTGCAATCAATCAATCTATTTATTTATTCATTTATTTATTTGCTCACTCACTCACTTATTGTGCACCTACACACAGGCATAATATACAGTACATGGCATGCAGACAATGTAGCCTGTACGAGCTTGCCATTATACTGCCCTCATATTCTTTCATAGTTATACCTTTCCCTTCTCTTTCGTAGGCTCTCCTCTCTTGCAGCAGTATCTGCTCTTATCTTTGCACGAAAACGTGCACCCCTCTCCTTCTTGGAAAGAGGCATCTGTTAAAAAACAAATATTATGTTACAACTGGCAATGGTTAGTTGGATTGGGAATTCTAAATAGACGTAACATGCAGTTAAACAAAACAGTTCAAAGCAGCCCCCTACAGGTCCCCCCACTTACTGACGTGTTAAAAGTCATGAAATTGATGGATGTTTTGCCCTATTCTGAGGATGCACCAAGTACCAAATTTGGTTTCAATACGTTAAAGTATTCTTGAAATATAAGCGTTTTTATAAGCTATAGCGCCCCAAAGGTCAAAGGTCATAATTAATTTTGCCCAAGTTGCATCCTCAGAATAGGGTAAAACGTCCAAGTACCAAATTTGGTTTCAATACGTTAAAGTGTTGTTGAAATATAAGTGGTTTTATAAGCTGCAGCGCCCCCAAAGGTCAAAGGTCACCATTTATTTTGCCCCCTCAGGACTGAGTCCCAAGCTGCATCCTCAGAATGGGGTAAAACGTCCAAGTACCAAATTTGGTTTCAATACGTTAAAGTGTTGTTGAGATAAGCGGTTTTATAAGCTGCAGCGCCCCCAAAGGTCAAAGGTCACCATTTCTTTTGCCCCCTCAGGACTGAGTCCCAAGTTGCATCCTCAGAATAGGGTAAAACGTCCAAGTACCAAATTTGGTTTCAATACGTTGAAGTGTTGTTGAGATAAGCGGTTTTATAAGCTGCAGCGCCCCCAAAGGTCAAAGGTCACCATTTCTTTTGCCCCCTCAGGACTGAGTCCCAAGGTACATCCTCAGAATAGGGTAAGATGTCAAAGTACCAAATTTGGTGTCAATACCTGACGGTGTTGTTGAGATATCTAGTGTTCTTATAAGCTATATCATTGTTTTACCAACTGACAGATTTGGTTTTGCCGACTGACAAATTAGTAATTTCTCCTTCCTAACAGGCAGCAGATTGGCCACCTAATACCAACACTGACTTTGACCTTGACTTTTTAACTTCAAATATCATATTAAAAAACTTTTTTTTTAAATCAACAACTTTATAAACACTTTTATAATGTTTGACCGAATGATGCCCACATCTCTGACACATGGTATGACACTTACAAAAGGTGAAATTAACTTAAATTTAGGAGCAACACTTTAAACTTACCTCCAACTTGGCTGGTCTTCAGGGGTCTTCTGAGTGATGACATCATATGTCACATGACAAGAGTCATGAGTCTACAGTTCAAAATGGCCTCCAATCTTTGTTTTACTGAATGACATTAGGGAAAATGTGTCTTCGCGGAACAAAGTGTTTTAAATATTAATGATGCTTTTAAATGGTCTATCCTCTTAAGACTTTGCACTATTTATCTAAAGACTTTAAAAAATATGCCAAAGAGAAAATTTGAAGATTTATAAATATTTTAAATCATTTTAATAACATTTCTCTTCATTGACATTAAGCGAGTGCCGTTATACCGTATAGTGGTGGATTTCCTCGTTTGCGCGAACTAGTTCGCGTCGTTCAGTTCGCCATGAAGAGTCGTTCGTTCGTTCGTTCGTTCGTTCGTGTTTCCGGTAGCGCTGAATCATTCACTGACTCGTTCAGTCGTTCACTTAGCTCCTCCCTCGTTCGCGAATCACGAACGACTCGGCTCAGGGCTGTCATTCGCGAACGGCGAATGCCAGCCGAGTTGGTCAGACTCGGCTCCTCCTCGTTCACACAACATTCAAACGAATCACGAATGCAGCTGAGTCGGTCTCGGACTCCCTCGTTCTTCTCATTTACTAACTAATCATGAAATCACGATTCACAATCGTGCAATGGTGCTTGATGGCGTGATTAAATGTGTTAATAGCAAATACAACATTGTGTCTGGTTGAATATGTTAACATATGTATTTCATTTGAGTTCAACAGATTTATTTAATGTATGCATAATGACATGTCAGGATCAAAATGCCCCGTTCCCCCAATTCAACGTAACGTTAGACAAACCAAACGCAGCGGGATGTGTGTGTGTGTGTGTGTGTGGGGGGGGGGGGCGTAGTAGATTATTGGATGTATATCAGCAAGATAATAGACTTGATTTAGCAATGATGAGTTTAAAGTTAATGATGTACAGTTGTGTTTATTCTGGGCATATTTGATTTACTATTGTGAAGATGGCCATTGGCCACCCCCACTCAAGACCAAGATCCTCCAAGGCGGGGGTCCCGGCCGGGTTGCGTGCGTGAGAAGGAAGCATGAAAGAACGAGACAGATTGACGAGACATTCAAATATTTTATTAATCTGGCATGACACAGAAAATACAAAGACAGCATGTATTTACCATTTCACTGATATGTAAATGTAAAAGGCAATATTCAAATGTGAAAGTGGTATTGTTAATGTGTCAACCATTCGAAAGCGTCCTAGACTGTCACAGACAGACAAACAACATACATTGGCTGGCTCTCGTGATGACGAGTCGTGAGTGACGTCTCAGTCCTCGAGTCAATCAGTCAGCGAACGAGTCACGACTCGCGAATCAGCGGCGCCGCGAATCAGCGCGTCAGAGAGACTCAGCGAACGAGACGAACGACGCGAACGACGGTGGCGAACGAGGTCAGTTCGTTCACTTTAAAGAGTCGTTCGTTCGAACTAGTTCGTTCGCGAACGACCCATCACTAATACCGTATGACATTTTGCACATTTAACGTGATAAAGGTCAACCAGTTTAAAATGTTTCACACAATTATGACTTGTTATTAAAAGAGTGATATGAGATAAATGGATTTAAACAAGATTACGCAATTATTTTACAAAAATATGAAATTAATTGCCCCCGGAAGCGAAAATGTAGGCGTCACGTCACTGACCCTTATACAGTTTAATGCCCACTTTTACTGCCTTGTTTGATTATTGTTGGCCGATAAGTAGGCTACTTATTGTAATTGGAATACAGATTTAGTCTTGTTGGATCGTTTCCAAACCTTTAAGAGCGCATGTAGGCGCATTGTTCGGCTTTTACGAGCGCCGCATAGGCCTATAACCAGGGACGGGCTGCCATAGGGAGGTTCGGGAGATTTCAGACCGAGCCGTCCGGCCGTAATATATATATATATTTTAATTTTTTTATTTTGTGTATTATTTTTGGGCCGGTCCATCTATTTGGGCCGGTCCAGGACTGTCATAATACGGTCGGTCGTAGGTCCCCCCCCCGCCGTCAACAATCGCGCACCCCCACAAAAATAACGATTAATCGATAATTGATCTTAAAATGCCCATCCCTAATTCATATTTTCAGGTCGTTCATTTATGCTGAGTTTGAAATAATTTATATGCTTTAAAAAGAAATACGCGCAAATTATAAGCAGGCATACGCTGAATACTACTGAAAAGTTCGTTGGCCATAGTTTTAATACTACATTTGATCACTTTTTCATGTATACACCGAGATTTCACAAAATGTTTGGCCATGGAAATTTGGTTTAAAGTCATGGAAAAGTCTTGGAAAAGTCATGGAAATCTTTTGGTCAAAATGTGTATGAACCCTGGGTGAGTATACTGCGGCCTTTAAGTAAACACACCGCTGCCAAAATGTATCATAATGTTACTAGTATTAATTGTTTGAAATCTCTGAAGAATCTCATCATAATGTACACACTCCCGTGGCACTTTCAAAATTTCCCCCGAGGGAATTTTCTAATTATTATTATTATTATTATTATTATTATTATTATTATTATTATCATTAGTAGTAGTCGTCGTCGTAGTAGTAGTATTATAGGGTAAACTCCTGCATAACTCTTTATTGCCCCTCTCTTTTTTAGATCTCCTTATCTAAGTACTTCTTGCAGCTCTAGTGCTGCCCTGCTTTATTGTCCTCTTCTGCGGGCCAGGCCCCCTCCCTTTCTCTCTGCTCTCTGTCCTCTCTCTCTCTCTTGACCACGTTTCTCTCTTTCCCTTCTTTCACTTTCCTCTAACTTTTCTTACACTTTCTCTAACTTTTCTTACCCCTTATCTCCTCTGCTAACCTTCTATTTTATTCCCTTTGTCTTTCTATATCTAAGTCCCTCTGTTTTAATACTCACCACTAACCCCCACATCACTGTTAACTAACCCACTCCCTTGCTACTTTCTTCATCCAACCAACTTACCAACCTACTTTTCCTTTGTAATCTACTTTTCCTAGTACTTTCTATCCCTACTTACCATTTCCCTTCCTATCTTTTCTCTCTGCCTTCTTCGTACTCCTTCTTTTTGATCTCTGACTAATACTAATTTTAAGGCCTGTTTTAGCTATTATTTTCTTCCATTTTTCAGAGATCTTATTGATCTCATTTTTACATAGATAACAAACCCTACCCAAAATGTCCACTGCTGTTAACGACATGTTTATTTTCTAAGTGTACTAACACTATATTTTTAAGCAATATTTATTTTTGATTATTTTTACTCTTACTTTAGTAAACGATGTTTATTTATTTATTATTAACTTTGCTCTTTACTTTAAATGGTGACATATCAGCCCTTTCCCTGCTCCCTGCTAGGTCAGGGTCAGGGGAGGCGGGGCCATCTGACAGTTGGCTCTTAGTAGCGTCGCTCTCGCGGGTTGTTATGGCTATGGGAGCGCCGGCGCCTGCCTGCGTTGTTGTTGTCCTTATTGCCGCTGGCCACCGGCCGCCACGACATCCCCTTGCGTTTGGTGCCGTCCCTCCCCATTTGGCTTTGTGTCCCTCTGTGTCTTGCCCTGATTCGTAACCCGTAGCCTGACAGGTGTGTCTTGCTGCTAATTCTCGCTTTGTGTCCTGTAGTAGTAGTGGTAGTAGTAGTAGTAGTAGTAGTCGTCTCTAATAAATCTGTCTCAAGGTCTAACTTTCCGCCTCTTACATTGATAATGGGGGCTTGTATTCCCCCTTGTGAGATAACCGTATACGGGGGAGGTGTTCTCATGTCGGCTGTGTTTGTCAGAGGCTGTGTGTGCACATAGTGATTTCAGGTCTGGGTATAGGTGGGGGCTGTTGGTCCCGTCGGTGAAGCAGTCACAGTCACAGTCTTAGTCACGGTCCTGGGCAAGTTTTTGTCTTTCTGAGCTTCTAATGCTACACATGCTAATGCTATTGTATGCACTGACGCTCTCCTCTCATCTTTCTCTTCTAGTGCTGCTCTCCACTTCTTCTTTGTCCTCCAACTTTGCTTTCCCTCTTCTGCCTTATGCCTTTCTAACTCTCTCCACTGCTCTCCTACGGTGTCTTCAGGACACCCCCCATGTTCTTTACACTCTCTGTTGAATTCTCCGTCCATTTTAACACAGTATTTTAAAAACTACACACCCTAACAACAAAAATTATTATACAGGGTCGGTGTGAATGACTCACGGTCTGCACGAAATATTGCCCAGTGAGACAAGCTTCTAGGCTGAATCAATACTCAGTCCGGTCTCACTCTAGGGGTTCCCCCAGGCTTCGTACAGAAACTTTTAGACACACTTCTCCCGTATCCAATCACAATTTTTATACACATATAGGGTCGGTGTGAATGACTCACAGTCTGCTCTCTGCACGAAATATTGCCCAGTGAGACAAGCTTCTAGGCCAAATCAACTCTCAGTCCGGTCTCACTCTAGGGGTCTCCCCAGGCTTCGTACAGAGACTTTTAGACACACTTCCCCCGTATCCACCCACCCATTTTCCCCACAAAACAGAAAATATTTTAAATTGTTTTTATTGTTTTAATACCCCACAGGCGTTAGACGAGACTTATGAGAATCTCTTGGAAAGTCTAATCCCTGGAACCACCCACACAATACACAATCCTTACTTAATCAGCCTTTTTTAACAGTTTCCCATTTTTCAACGTTCGACTATTATGTTCAAATGTTTGCATCGCAATATATCGTATGAACTCTTGTACTTTCGCTAGTACAAACTATTTTAGTGCCGACTCTAGCGGTCACAGGAATTGATACCCTTGGGCTAGTCCGGCTTCCCTCTCGGAGTTCCCTCTTCTGGTACTTACAGGAACCAGCGACCATGGGGCCCTATAGACCCTCTTTTACCCTGCCAACCTATATACTATGGCGAGGACAGGGCGGAATTTGAACCGCTGGTGCTTTGGGGGGGCCTCTCACCTCCCTTGGGACTACTCCAACCCTCGGGGGTTCCTGCTCGTGCGCCTTTCCAGCAGGTCCCCTTTTGGCCACCTCCTTAAGGGAGCGTGCCCTATGTTGCACACTATACTGGTTTAAACTATGTCTAGGACGGGTATCCCAAGTGACTTCAAAACAGTTTTTGAATTTTGTTATAACAGGCTTCTGCTTACCTTTTTTATGTGGCCACGTTTCGCTGTCACTCAGTCCTCTCGTCCGTTGTCACTTCTTCGTCTTCATCACGTCAGGGTCACCAATTGTTGTGAGAAGCAGTTTCAAAATAAAAAATGAAACCCTTACTCACGCATGTTCTTTTAATGAAGCGATAGAAGAAGTTGTTCAGCTTTAAGAAATAATCAGTTTTATTGTTAACACCAGTATAATGTGCAGAGTTTTACAGATATCTGGGTCCCGCTACGTTTCCCTGACAGAACAACAAAGTGTGTGTGTCAGTTCACGAAGTCTGAGCACCAACTATCCCTGACCCAGGATGTTATATACACAAACAGTGAAAACGTCATAACAAGGGCTGGCTGTTGTCGTCTTCCCACCTCGTTCTCGTGGTATCTGACTCCCAGCATGTACAGAGGCCAGCCTCCCTGTTCTTTACTATCATATGACCTGCACTTTGCAACCAACTGATCTCACACTATCTATTCTACACGTCACCAACAACATACTCATTCAGATTGAGGAGTTGTTTTATAATTATATGCCTCTGCTTATATCTCATGATTCTGTCTTACTTCAGCAGAAGTAAGGCACCGAGGTTAGTGTGACCCTAATTATTGGTCATATGGTAGATATGAAGAAGTAAAGAAGCGCGCTCAACACCTTAGTGCTTCAACTGGGTGCTTGGTACATTGATGATTTATTTTTCATTTGGAGTGGTAGTGCTGATGATTTAAATAATTTCCATGCATATCTCAACTTGAAAATGGATTCCATAAAATTCACGCTAGAATTTAGTTCTGATTAGGGGTGCAACGGATCACATTTTGATATCTTTTCAACATTATTAATGAAAAACAACTTAAAGAACAACATAAAAAGGCACATCTCCTTCCTTTAAACAGGAAGGAGATGAAAACATACATGAGCTTATAACTTCAACATACATGACTTATATACTTATAACTTCAAATTATTTTTCAAAAAGACAAGGGTGTCTACATTATCTGGGGAGAGTGTGGACCTCTTTGCAGTCACTATGTCCCCTGCTGTTGAGAACACTCTCGGAAGGAACTGTTCTCAGCCTGGCACAGCGAGATAGCATCTTGCCATCTTAGCAATATAAGGGTATTTTACACTTGCTTTTCCACCATGTCAGTGGATCACCATCCACTGCAATGCCGCTTGCTGCCAGGTAGAATGCCACCTCCTCTTTGATGATGTCAGCAGGAGTCTTGCTGTCCATGTCTTTGCTGGCAAAGGTCTCTCCAAAAAGCTCTGCCTTTTGTGGAGGAGATGTGTCCAAGTTTGCTCCTGTTGACTCTGCAGCTTGACCCTGCAGAAAAGAATAGTTGATTAATTAAACCTATTATTTATTTTCATGTTTCATAGACATGAAAAATGTGGCAATAACATTTAATGAATGCCATTATTACTGAAAATAAAAAATGTATGTAGATTTAAATGGATCATTTTTAAATAATATTTTTTTTCTTTACCTCATCACAGTCTTCAGTGGCCAGACTGCTCACAATCTCAGTGGTGAGGTCACTGTATGTCCTCTGGCGTAGGTCAGGGTCTATGTGAGACAGGGACTTGAACCTCGGATCCAGGGCAGTAGATCTGTGAAGGTAGTCCTGTAGAGTAGGAGGGGGTGAAGTGTATCTGGGCTTCAGGTCCTCTCTAATGGCAGTCTTGACATCTTGAGTGATGGTGCTGTCTTCCACACTTGGAGTCATGGATTGTAGAATCCTTGTTTTCAGCGGCAGGATCATTGACACAGATGGCGAAGTTTCAGTGCTCAGCAGAGATGTAACAGTTTTAAGGGGTTTAAGCACCTGGAGGACCTCCTCTGCCACTCTCACATCATCATCAGAGAGGGTTATGATGTCTTTGACATTTTTCTTTAGGGTCTTGTCGGTCAATGCAGAGTATATAGCTGCCTGCTGCTCCAGATAACGCTCCAACATATCATAAGTGGAATTCCACCTTGTTGGGACATCATTTATGAGCTTATGAGTAGGCAGCTTGAGCATCTCTTGCCTTGTCTTAAGCACGTGAGCAGCTGTTGTGCTTCTGTGGAAGTAGGAAACCACCTTCCTGATCCTCCCAAGGAGGCGGTCCATCCTATTGACTGAGATTCCCCTGCAAAGCACCCTATCTGTGGGCCCAGTCCTGCCTCATTCACTGCATTTATCTGATTTTTGGCATTATCAGTTGTGACTGGTATATTAGTAGTTGGCCTCTTTATCTTCCATTCCTCCACTGCTTGTGTCAGTACCTGCGCAAGATGACTGCCTGTGTGACTTTCGTAGAGGGGGCGTGTCTGCAGCACCGGACTTCTCATCTCCCAGTTTGCTGTGATGAAGTGAGCGGTTATTGTCACATAGCTCACCGTTCCCCTCGACGTCCACCCATCTGTTGTGAGTGCAACAGAGGGTGCTACAGATAGTTCATCCACAACTTTTTTCTTCTCCTGCTCATAAAGATCTGGCACAATCTTTTCGCTGAAGTGGGTGCGCGACGGGATGTCGTAACGTGGCTCGAGCACGTTCAGCATGTATTTAAAGCCATTGTTTTCCACAACTGAATATGGCCTCATGTCTGCACCCATAAACACACCGATAGCTTTTGTGATCGCTTTAGCCCGGTCGGATTGTGCAGGAAGGGGCTGTTTAAATGCCGCGGTGATAAGCGGTTGTTGAGCCGCTTTCGGTTTCACTCCTGTCAGTGAAACACCGGGGTGATGCCGCTGCAAATGTGTGGCCATGGCAGATGTGTTTCCACTGTTGTATGGCTTTCTTGTGCCACAGTGCCTACACACAGTCACGGTTTTATCCACCAACCTCTTTCCTTCATCATTAACCTTTACAGGGAAGCCAAAATGCTCCCAAACTGGGGATTTAAATGACACGGGCCGTTCGAGCTCCTCCGTTCCTCCGCTCGCCATGATCACGCTGTGTGTGGACTGAACATGCGCACAATTTCATAAATCAATCCGCGGATCATGTGTGTGCCGAACCGCCGCTGTGCTTATTTATTTTTTATAAGGGATTTCTGGTCGCTGTAAGCGCGGTAGCGTGTGTATCAGATGAGGCGATTTCATTTTAAAAAGTGGACATCTCGGCCGAGATCCTCTAACGCAGAGTCAACATCGGGGCGGACGCGTTTCACGGAGAGACCGGCGGTGGAGCGCGCGGCTTGAGGAAGCATTAGGACAGAAACAGAAACAAACATGAATAGCTATATAAATACAGCCTCGCCGCCGAGGCTGTATTTATATAGCTATTCATGCTATTCATTTATATAGCTCGAACGGCCCGCGTCATAAATCAATCCGCGGATCATGTGTGTGCCGAACCGAGATGATTGATCCGAACGCATCACGGATCAATGATGATCCGTTGCACCACTAGTTCTGATCGTATTTCTTTTTTGGATGTTCTAGTTAAAAAAGTGGATACAATTTTGCACACTGAATTATATAAGAAAGACACTGACAGGAACACTTTTTTACATTTCAGTAGTTATCATTCGCCTGCTTTGAAGAGAAGTCTTCCTTATAGCCAGTTGACCAGAGTGAAACGCATATGCGACTCCGATGATGCGTTTGAGTCCCATGCTAAAGTCCTGTGCGATGGGATTAAAAATAGGGGATACGGAGATAGTTTACTCAAAGAACATTTGGGAAGGGTGCGCCAGGTGGATAGATCGGAGTTGCTCACACCTAAGCCTAAGAAAATCTCTGATCAGGGGTTGGCCATGGTTTCCACATACAGTCCCATATCTTCATCGGTGAAATCCATAGTCAATAAACACTGGCATATATTGAAGACTGATCCACAAATAGCGAATGCCTTCACTCGTCCACCTAGACATTTTTATACGAAGACATCCAGCTTACGGGATCTTTTAGTTAAATCTGATTTGCCTGCAACCAGGCCCACACACTTCTTGTCGCAGATCCCCAGTGGCAATTTCCCTTGCCACAACTGCGTGCACTGTCACGCTATGATCAAGGGGGATACATTCTCGCACCCCAACAATGGGAAAAAGATTGCGGTCAGAGGCAGGATCACATGCAACACTAAACATGTAGTTTACCTACTGAAGTGTCCCTGCAACCTGTTCTATGTTGGAAAAACAAAACGATCATTGAAAACTAGGATATGCGAACATAAGTGCTCTATACGTAACCACGATGAAAAGTCATCGGTAGCTAGACATTTTAACCTGGCTAATCACTGTACCAATGACATGAAATATATGGGTATTGAGGTAGTGGAAATGCCACGCAGGGGTGGGGATAAAGATAAGTTATTACTTCAGAGGGAGGCTTATTGGATACACACCATGGACATTATCATTCCTAAAGGGATGAATGAAGAGAACATATTGTCTTGTTTTTTGTAATAAAATGTTTTGAAATAATTATGTGCTATAAGGAAACGTTTGGAATGTGTAACACATATATTGTTTTTATGTATATCATTTTTTTGGACTTTTTGGGCTTCAAATGTTGTTTCTTTGCAAACTGTGGTTAAATTGATATGGACACATTGACACTGGTTCTCCCCCTGTTGGGGAGTGCTAGGCACCAGCGGGGTCAATGGGGATGATCGAGGTTATTTAGGCACACCCACTTGGGTTCAAAGGTGAAATCGCCATATCTCACACTGAAGAAGGGTATCAACCCGAAACGTCTGTGAGGCGATTAAAAAAGTAAAAAGAAACTGTCGAGTGCTTGCTTTATTTATTTTCATATGGTAGATATAAAATATAACCATACCTTTAACATACATTGCACATACTGTACCCCTGAAATCTTCAATATACAGTGTAAAATAACGTGATTCTGCAGTGGGAGCATTATTTGATAGAGGCAATTGGTTTATCCACATACTACCCCTGAAATCTTCAATAAAGACGTTATAAACCAGCATCAAAATATGCTCCCCATATTCTTACAGTGTAGATAGGGTGAGTAAAATAACGTGATTCTGCAGTCGGAGCTGAATCGGGTATAGGATACCCTTCTGATAGGGTAGCATGATTTGATAGACTCTGCTATCGAGTCGTACTATGGTAGCAAAATCTGACAAGGGAGCAGAAATTGGCAGAACACCAGCAGGAGCTCAGCTCCGGGGGCCGGGGGGATTGAAGCACTATGCGGGCCGGATCTGGCCCACATAGTGCTTATATATAATATATACTGTATATATATATATATATATATATATATGTATGTGTATATATATATATGTATGTATGTATGTGTATATATATATGTATGTATGTGTATATATATATATGTATGTATGTATGTGTATATATATATGTATGTATGTATGTATGTGTATATATATATATGTATGTATGTATGTGTATATATATATATATATATATATGTATGTATGTATTGTAGCAACTCGGGGTGGCAGTGGAGGCTCAAGGTAAACACCAAAACAGTACAGAGGGTCCAAAGCCTCAATCGGCGGTTTATTTAGGTTCAAACAGGGGGAATGCTCAATATCGGGGGTAGGTGTCCGCCGTGCGGCTCACGTCCTCTCCGTCTCGTCCTCGTCGTCGTCCTGTCTTCCATCCGACTCTCCTCTCCCCTCCTGTCGGTCAGTGGTCACCTTTTATTACCTGGGTGCCTCCGACCCAGGTGTTCCTCATTGCGCCGATTAAGACTCTCGGGAGACCGGGATTTGTCGCCGGCTATTGGCCAGCGACGGTATATGCCGGCCTCCACTCTCCCAAATAGGGGGCGTGGCCGAGTAGGGATGCCACAGTATGTATGTGTATATATACACTCACCGGCCACTTTATTAGGTACACCTTGCTAGTACCGGGTTGGACCCCCTTTTGCCTTCAGAACTGCCTTAATCCTTCGTGGCACAGATTCAACAAGGTACTGGAAACATTCCTCAGAGAGTTTGGTCCATATTGACATGATAGCATCACGCAGTTGCTGCAGATTTGTCGGCTGCACATCCATGATGCGAATCTCCCGTTCCACCACATCCCAAAGGTGCTCTATTGGATTGAGATCTGGTGACTGTGGAGGCCATTTGAGTACAGTGAACTCATTGTCATGTTCAAGAAACCAGTCTGAGATGATTCGCGCTTTATGACATGGCGCGTTATCCTGCTGGAAGTAGCCATCAGAAGATGGGTACACTGTGGTCATAAAGGGATGGACATGGTCAGCAACAATACTCAGGTAGTCTGTGGCTTTGACACGATGCTCAATTGGTACTAATAAGCCCAAAGTGTGCCAGGAAAATATCCCCCACACCATTACACCACCACCACCAGCCTGAACCGTTGATACAAGGCAGGATGGATCCATGCTTTCATGTTGTTGACGCCAAATTCTGACCCTACCATCCGAATGTCGCAGCAGAAATCGAGACTCATCAGACCAGGCAACGTTTTTCCAATCTTCAATTGTCCAATTTTGGTGAGCCTGTGCGAATTGTAGCCTCAGTTTCCTGTTCTTAGCTGACAGGAGTGGCACCCGGTGTGGTCTTCTGCTGCTGTAGCCCATCCGCCTCAAGGTTCGACGTGTTGTGCGTTCAGAGATGCTCTTCTGCATACCTCTGTTGTAACGAGTGGTTATTTGAGTTACAGTTGCCTTTCTATCAGCTCGAACCAGTCTGGCCATTCTCCTCTGACCTCTAGCATCAACAAGGCATTTGCGCCCACAGAACTGCCGCTCACTGGATATTTTCTCTTTTTCTGACCATTCTCTGTAAACCCTAGAGATGGTTGTGCGTGAAAATCCCAGTAGATCAGCAGTCTCTGAAATACTCAGACCAGCCCGTCTGGCACCAACAACCATGCCACGTTCAAAGTCACTTAAATCACCTTTCTTCCCCATTCTGATGCTCGGTTTGAACTGCAGCAGATCGTCCTGACCATGTCTACATGCCTAAATGCATTGCCATGTGATTGGCTGATTAGAAATTTGCGTTAACGAGCAGTTGGACAGGTGTACCTAATAAAGTGGCCGGTGAGTGTATATATGTATGTGTGTGTGTGTGTGTGTCTGCTGAAGTAACAATGAAAATGAAAAATGTATAGAAACGTTTTTTCTTTTATAAAATAATGATTGACATTGATAACTAGAAAAAGAAACATTTCTGAAGAAATTGTGGTGTACAGTCAAGTAATCCTGTAGTTGTATGGTGGCTGCTAGGGTGTTATATGTTGCTTCTTGGGTGTTTTGGATGGTCCCTCTGGCGTTCTGCACAGTTGTTAGTGTTCTGGATGATTGCTACACTCTAAAAAATAAAGCATTGGGTCAACAAAAAAAAATATGTTAACGTTTTCCACTAGAATTTTTAAGTTAAGCCAACTGGCAGAATTACATTGATTCAAAGCAATGTTTTGAGTTTGGTGAATTACCTTTTAGGTCACAATAAAACGCATTTCTAAGTAACATGAACTTAATAATTGTCAACACAAATTCAAGTATTTAAGTTGATCCAACATAATGTTTTAAGTAAGGTGAAGAAGCTTTTTGGCCACAATAAAACACATTTCTAAGTAACAAGAACTTAATAATTGTCAACATGAATGCAAGTATTTAAGTTGATCCAACATAATGTTTTAAGTAAGGTGAAGAAGCTTTTTGGCCACAATAAAACACATTTCTAAGTAACAAACTTAATTAAGTTGATCTCTGCAAGAGTTAAGTTAAGCCCTGTCCTATAATAAGGACATTTTCCTGTGTTTCCCAGGAGGCTAAGTTGCCAAATCCTGGAACAGAAATTCAGACAGTAATATTCAAATTAATTTGGACAATTTATTCAAATTAACAGTTTTTAAAAGTGCAAACAGAAGCATTTGTAGGCTACATTCTCCTAAGACACAAAACAACATTGACAGGGCATTAACTGAGTATTGTAGTAAGCCTGGACATGACATTGTGTGGGCTCCATGGCTGTTACTACTGTTATTGCTGCTCTTCTACTGTCCTTCACATGATGCTGTGAAGGAGAAACCTTCTGGGTCCCCTCGATTACGATGGTCGCTCGCCCATCACCGATGATGGCAATCTTCACTTGAATCGCAAGGTCTGCGTCCAGCTCCTCCATATCCTTGCAGAAGAAATTAAAAGGTGTTAGGGTATAGAAAATACATGGCTCAAGCTCTTCAGGGTGACGTGCATAAGGGAATGCAGACATACAGTTCAAACAAAATTAAAAATTAGAAACACTAAAATGGCCACTACGCCTGACAGGAATGTCGTAGAAAGATCAAACCAAAACTCAATTGTTTCCCTTATCAAGACCTATAAATCACATGAATACCCCTGAATCTGCCTGCAATTGCGCAAATTCTGCAAATATGCAATTGACCTTGTTCATAGCAGCCATTTTGACAAATGACATGAAACAGTGAGGCAGAAACATTAAAAATAAAAATCTATTCATAATAAAGTTAATCATTATACCTCAAGAAGCATGTCCTTATTGTGCCTCATCTTCAGGCCTGCAGCTCCTCCTTTTGATTGGGTCAAGGCCATCAATTTCGGGGTGCATTGGTCAAGCTTGGCCAGAAAGGTCGATTCAAGGCTAACTGTTATCCTCTTGAATTCTTCATTTATCTACAGGGCACACCAGTATGAAAGACCAAACGTGACATAAGTATAAATAAACAAATACATAAATGCAGAAATAAATATTTAAATCAAGTACATTTTGCTAATGAAAAAGGCTATTTCTGTATTTTTACATGTATTTATATATTTATTTTATTTCAATTTGTGGACATGTATCCACATTGCATCAATCCACACTACAAAAATAATGGTTTAATAAACATTTTATAATCTCACCTGTGCTTCAGTAAGTGCAGGCCAGCGCTTCATGCAGTCACTGATGGCAGGGACCTCTTTCACCATTTCTTCCCAACGAAGGCTGAACGTCTTGGCCATTTTCTAAGCTACCACTGAGAATTAATTAATACTGAGAATTAATACTAAAGGTAACTCATAACACACAACCTGTGTGCTCTAGTTTGTTAGTCAGCTAGCGAAAGTAAATTCGGTAGCTACTTGTAGTTTATAACCGTAGCTAGCCTACATGCTAACCGGAGCGGTGGCTAATGAGTAATCCCATATTAAGTTAGCTTGCCAAGTCGTTTTCCCTGGCTACCTGGCCACTTATTACTCCCGCATTTAAGCCTTCTCAATCACCAACAAAATTCTGAGCGAATTCAAATGTCTGTAATTAAGCAGAAAGTTACTTACCATTCACCACAATGCTTCAATTAGTTTCAGCTGTTGCCCTGGCCTGTAGTCACTCGTCTGGCCTTGGACATGCAGGAGAGGGAAACTGTGGGCCACGTGTTTACGTCATCAAATTGTATTTTACATTAACAGAATTTAGAATTAAATTATTTTTTGATTAACTGAAAATGAACTGAAAATAACGGCTAACGTTAGCTAGACATGATTAGACTATGATTCAGATGAGAAAAAAAATACTAAAGGTAACTCATAACACACAACCTGTGTGCGCTAGCTTGTTAGTCAGCTAGCGAAAGTAAATGAGGTAGCTACTTGTAGCTTATAACCGTAGCTAGCCTACATGCTAACCGGAGCGGTGGCTAATGGGTAATCCCATATTAAAGGGACACTAAGTAATTTTTTCCCCCATCTAGTGGTCAAATTGTATTTTGCATTCAAACGAATTTATTCTCTCCAGCGCCTCGCGTTTTTGAACTACGGCAAGCGGTATTAGTCAAGATTCAAGAAGCTATGACATGATAACATGTCTTCAAACACCACTTCATCACGTTTTGTTTCTGATGATGAGGTACGTTCAGTGCTCGAAGTGGAAAAATATAAGCAACGCGGGGGGGGGGGGGGGGGGGGGGGGGGGGGATATTAACCCACCGCGCTACGACCGACGGGGGGGGGGGGGGGGGGGGATATTAACCCACCGCGCTACGACCGACGGGGGGGGGGGGGGGGGGGGGGGGGGGATATTAACCCACCGCGCTACGACCAACGGGGGGGGGGATATTAACCCACCGCGCTACGACCAACGGGGGATCGTAACCCACCGCGGACCTATGACCGCAGCCTGTGACAAGTGCCGGTACGCAAGAAAAAGTGCCGGTACGCTAAAGGGTAAAATGTAGAAGTGCCGGTGCTGCGTACCGGTGCGTAGCGGCCCACTTCGAGCACTGGGTACGTTATTTCAAACAAACTTCAAACTGCATTGAATCATTAGTGTGAGCATGTATGAGTAATTACTCCTCCAGATAGTGAATTATGTTCTCATGTTTATATCGTTTTTTAAGTGACAAGCGCGTCTCGCTAAGCTCCTCCTCTGTTCCAGTCACGCTGGCTCTGAGTGAAAACGCGTTTAGCCTTTTAGCTTTTTGTCCCTCTCGGGAGTCCATAGACCGGAAAGACATGGCGGCCTCCATAGAGCTTGCCCGCCCTATGTATATTCTGATAAGTGATTCTTCGCTCAGGAGGATAAGTGAGATTGTTGACATTGATCATTGTACACCAATGGGGACTTATTTATGAATGAAGACGTTGATTTGAGGTAATAAATTACTTAAAAAACTACTTAGTGTCCCTTTAAGTTAGCTTGCCAAGACGTTTTCGCTGGCTACCTGGCCACTTATTACCGCATACTCAATCAGCGACAGGCTACAGCTACTAGCTAACTTTACCTCGGCACACAGACTGTACTACCAACACTGCTCACTGCTATTCGGTTACAGTAGTAGGCTATCACTGAACGAATGCAAATATGTGTAATTAAGCATAAAATTACTCACCATTCGCCACACAACGCTTCAATGACTTTCAGCCGTGGTCACCATGTATTGTGGTCACTTGTCTGACCTGGCCCGTGTGCGCGGGATGTGGGCGGTTTACACGTCATCAAATTGTATTTTACATTAACAGAACTTAAAATTTAATTATTGTTTGATTAACTGAAAATGTTAAACTCTGACAAGTCATGATAGTATATTGAATCAATAGGCATAATTTATGTGTCATCCAAGCTCAATAAAATAACAATTACAAGTAAAAAGTCGAACAGTATCTCAGAACTTGATTTTTTATTTCACAACAACATATATATTTAAGTAATGACGAAAGGTCCCCTGAATTAGTTTTTAGAGTGTAGGGTGTTCTTGTTGGTTTGCTACGGTGTTCTGGATGGTTGCTAGGGTGTTCTTGTTGGTTTGCTATGTTGTTCTGGGGGGTTGCTAGGGTGTTCTATTGTGTTCTGTATGGTTGCTAGGTTTTTTTGTGTTTGTTAGGGTGTTCTAGGTAGTTGCTTGGGTGTTCTAGGTGGTTGCCAGGATGTTCTTGGTGATTTCTAATGGGGTGTTCTATGTGAGTTGCTATGGTGTTGTGGGTGTTTGCTAGGATGTTCTAGGTGGGATCTAGGGGGTGTATGTATGATTTTCTTTAAACAATTACCAGTTAGTTTGTTCCCCCGTGTACTCAAGTACTCGTGTGTTTTTTTGGCGCATGCACGCATGCGTCCTTGCACAGCAGACCTGTCTATCTAAAATGCGATAACAGAGCAGGGATAGAATTCTCCGGCTGCACTTCCCAGCACTATTAATTTCCATGTCCTAGCGCTTGTAATAATAAATAATAATAAATCACAGCACTATTGATGTCCATGTCCTAGTGCTGGTAATAAAAAAATAAATCCAGTGTAGAATGATTTCATTTCCAAATTCCAAATGCTTTTCACTAATTTTGACGCTCGCTCACGGTTTGTTTATGTCCAAAATATCCCCTACCACACATTGACAATATTAAAACTAGAAAATTCCCTCGGGGGAAATTTTGAAAGGGCCACGGGAGTGTGTACATTATGATGAGATTCTTCAGAGATTTCAAACAATTAATACTAGTAACATTATGATATTATATACAAGGAGCACACCTACAACAAACGTTCCTTGTTTAAGTATTTATTTATACAGCAACCTATGCCCTTTCAACCTCAAATATTATGTGGGAGACAAAGTTACAAAAAAAACGATGAAAAGGGTTGCAAGCAGAGTAAGCGAGAGGGCAGTGATGATGTTCCATGTTGTCTGCAAATACACACACACACAAAAAAACCATCTGTAAGACACCAACATGAATCAAGTCAACTTAAAGTAATCAAGATACAGTAGTTTTATGGAGGACTAAAAGTGCCAAAATTAAATAAATAAATACACCATTAAATAATTACTTAAATGTGTCATTAATTAATTAAAATTGGAATTAAATACTTAAATGTGTCATTAATTCATTAAAATACCAATTAATTTTATTTAAAAACAACATATATAATCATTTCACTACTTAATTATTTGATTTGCCTTGACTTGATGCGCAGGGTAACCAATCAGGCATTAGGATCCGCCTACCAACTTTGATGGGCGAGTTTGACAGTTTGACAATTCATGAAGCACTGCAACACAGGATCATGAAATGTAAATCATGAAATGTAAATGTAAATTAATTAAATAGTGAAATGATTATATATGTTTGTTTATTTATTTTTTTACATAAAATGAATCGGTCTTTTAATGAATGAATTACACATTTAAGTATTTAATTCCAATTTTAATTAATTAATGACACATTTAAGTCATTATTTAATGGTGTATTTATTTATTTAATTTTGGCACTTTTAAACCTCCATACAGTGGCGGAACTAGAGTTTTATACATGGGGTGGCCAAGGCTACTTCAGGGGGTCCATAGACCATGACAGAAAATGTGTGTGTAACCCTAACATGGCATCTAAGGAGCATGAATGAATCCTATGATTGCTGATTAGAGGTAGAACTGGGAGTTCTACAATGTGGCAGATAGTGTGGTCCACTAGGGTTACTTCACTAGAATTCTTTAACATACTATGAATAGCCAGTGTCTCTGCAGCTCAATATTTCACACACACACACACACACACACACACACACACAGTTGAACATCCCAAAAAATATTTTCAGAAAATAAAGCTCAAGCAACAAAGGAGATAAGCTAGCTAGTTTATTTATGGAAGTAAATTTACAAAGAAAACACTGAAAACCAACCTCTCTGAACTCTGAACCCCCCCCCCCCCCCCCCCCCCCCCCCCCCCCCCAAGTCAAACAATATATATTTTTTAGGTCTGACTGAAAACACAAGATATGCCTGCACAAAATATTATCAAGCAGAAATGGACTTGAAAAACAAAAATAATTGTGGTGCCCACCAATATTACAAAGACAAATATTATATACAAATATTACCAAGAGTACAAAGTGCAGGTTTTAATCATGAACAGAGGGACCGCCAAAGTGCCAAATGATCCTAGGTAGATTTAAAATAGCATAATTCTGCGGTGGTAAGAGACGAGCAGAGTCTACAGCATCCATTCACTCCAATAATAACCCGGCCACGGTGATAGATTACCCTAACCATAACCCTAACCCCAACCCTAACCCTAACCCTTTTTGGAGTGAATTGTTTCACAGTAGACTGCAGACGCTGTAGACTCTGCTCTGCAAGCGGACGCTGTAGACTCTGCTCGTCTCTTACCAACGCGAACGGGTTTATGAGAACCCAGATCGTTTCACACAGACGCGGGAGGGTACCTTTTGCGTCAGTATCAGACGTCTAGGGGCGTAACAAATCGTCGGTATATTACGAGTTGGGATGAGAACGTGTTGTGTTGAGACGGAGAACCGAGCGAAAAGACTACAACCAGCCCCCTTTCCGTTTCTGGTCAAAGAGCAATGAGTCTTCCAACCGAAATCAATGGATTTACAAAATGCCAAATAAAACACGACAGAAACTGTATTTCGCTACGATACTTGATTTGGAACATCAACGAACACCACTAACCACTCGGTGAGTTGTAACACTGTAACTTACGACAGGCTAAGTTGGGAACCGATCTCTCTTATCTGATTAACTGTCTGTTATGGAGCCAATTTGCCAATATGCATCTACACAGCGAGTCAACTTTCCTAAAAGTTGTTCAGGAAACCCAAACCCAAACTTACTTCAATATGGTGCTTCGCCAATGCCGCAGTCAGTCTCTCGCATGACCCGTGAGCTGTGGGAAATATTCTCTCTTCCTCGTCGATTTGAAAAAGGCGCCGCCGGTAGCGAATGAAATTGTAGGGTGGCACCCGGGGTGGCCAATCAGATTTCAGGGGTGTCCAGTGCCACCCCGGCCACCCCTTTGGCTCCGCCAGTGCCTCCATACAGTTTTGTAATCATGGGTAAATGTCTCTTACTTTTCTTCTGCTGACTTGCCGTCTTGAGATCTGTTGTCATCCTCCCTAAAATATTTAACACATTGTTCAGTAACAATTATCAAAAGTGTTTAAGCATTTATTCACAGAGATACACAGGAAACTGGCGTGAAGTGTAGCGGGGCGGCGCGTCGACGAGCGCCGGCGGGCGCCTGCCGCCGCTGGTGTGGGGGTTGTACATAGAAAAGAGAAATAGGGGCGGCTGTTTTGACACTATTGGAAAAAAAACAAAAAAAACGCGTGTGTGTGTGCGCGTGTACGGTGGGTTTTAACACACCACTGTGGACCTGTAGCATATTTGCTGACTGGTGTAAAAGTGTATAAACAAATGATCCATTTGAGATTCAAAACGTAGTGTGTTTGTAGCTGTAGAATGTGCATGAATGAGTAAGACTGTATGCAGTCACGGTGTAACACCCGTTAGCTTTTTATTAACCAAGAACCACCAACAACAACCAACGTGCCCCAGCATTCCCCGCGCCCTTTGACGTCATCACGCTGTAGCAGTAACCATAGAAACTGTCAACACAGTCTACATCCCCCTTCTTAAGTTATGTCAACGAAGCACATAATAGAAAATAGCACAGACTTGCATATAACGAAAACCCAAGCATCTATAGAATGAACATGTGGGTTATGCATATCTACAGTCCACACAGCCAGAACAGGCTGCAACATGAGGGGGGTCAAATGTCAGTGGGCCTGCACATCACAGAGCTGGTCTGTGACAGTCCTTGTAGAGAGAGCTGGGTCTTGACACTCTCCCTGAGCGATTAACAATCACAGGCCGCTGTCCCTGTGACAATTCTGGTCCCACACTGTCATGTTGTGGGCTTTGTGGATGTGCGATTGCAGCAACAGCAGGTGGGTCCCCTGCCGTGGAGTCAGAAACATAGGTCTCAGGTGTCTGGAGTAGGTGGCATCTGTTCCTGACATATGTAGCATCTCCAGCCTTGACCTGGTAACTATTGGGTTGTGGTGCTGTTCCTAGCACTGTTGCCAGCCTGTCATGTCCTCTCTGTGTCTGCATTCTCACTGTCTGCCCAGCTCGCAGTGGAGCCAGCGGCCTAGCTGATTTGTCGTAGTAGGCTTTTCCTCTCTGTCTCGCCTGTGTCAGGGCCATTTGGACCTGTGTCTCCACTCTGGGTGAGTACATGGCTTTGGTCATGGGAATGAAAGCCCTGGTGCGCCGAGAAAGCAGGCATTGAGCTAGCGACGGCAGCCCGTCCCTGGGCATGTTACGTAGGCTGAGGAGAGCTGCATCTATGTCCGTTCCATCTCGTGCACATTTCTCCAGCAGGTGCTTTGCTGAGCGCACAGCCCTCTCAGCAAGCCCGTTGGACTGAGGGTACAGGGGACTGCTGGTGACATGACAGAAGTCCCACTTGCGAGCAAATTCCTGGAACTCCCTACTTGTGAAGTAAGCAGCATTGTCTGTCATGAGTTGCTGTGGCACTCCGTGAGTAGCAAAGTGGCGTTTAAGCTTGGCTACAAATGTGGCACCTGTTGTGCCCGGGAGCCGGTCTATCTCGAACCAGCCAGAGTAAGAGTCAACAAGCACAAGATGCTGCTTTCCTTCCCACTCAAAAACATCTGCTGTGGTGAGGGACCACGGTAGGTCAGGGATGTCATGTAGTTGAAGGGGCTCCTTAGGCTGGTGTGGCTTGAGAACATTACAGGGGGCACACCTGGAAACTTCTCTTTCAATATCACCGTAGATGGTCGGCCAGAACATTGTCTCCCTGGCCCTGCGCTTTGTGGCCTCGAGACCAGGGTGGCCCTGGTGCAGCTGTTGCATGTAGTAACGCTGGAGGGAGTGTGGAATGATGAACTGCCGTCCACGGAGGAGCAAACCACTGTCACTCGTGAGTTCCTCTCTCATGGTATAGAATGGCCTCAGGTCACGTGGCACCTCCCTGAATGTATCGGGCCAGCCTGCAGCCACGACCTCAGCGAGACGCCGGCACACAGGATCAGCCAACGTCTCACGCTTCAGTTCCTCAACCCTGTGTGAGGAGAGGACGTCCACCACCATGACCTCGTACTCCTCCATTTCCTCAGCTTGGTCAGTGGAGGGCGGATGTGCGCGGGAGAGAGCATCAGCGACGTAGAGCTCCCTGCCCCTCTTGTAGATGACGTTGAGGTTGTAACGCTGCAGGCGGAGCATCATCCTTTGGATGCGTGTGAAGTGGCTTTTTTAGTATGGTAATGAGCGGCTGATGGTCAGTCTCGACAGTCACAGCCCGCCCATAGATGTAGTGATGGTATTTTGTGCAAGCATAGACAAGGGCCAGGAGCTCTTTTTCAATCTGAGTGTAGCGTGACTCAGTCTCTGTGAGGGCCCTTGAAGCGAAAGCCACTGGCCTGTCGCTTTGGAGGCAGACAGCACCCAGTCCGTGCTGTGAGGCGTCAGCTGACAGTACAACAGGTTTGTGCACATCAAAGTACCGCAGCACCGGGGGACCTGCGATAAGTTCTTTGAGTTTGGTGAATGCCGCTGTGTGGAGCTCCAGCCAGCACCAGTCTACATCCTGGCGCAACAGCTCGTGCAAGGGTGCTGTGGCCTCGCTGTAGTCTGGTATGAATTTGGCCAAGTAGTTGGTCATGCCTAGGAACCTTTGGAGACTGCGCTTGTCTTCCGGCGGGAGAATCAGGCGGACCGCAGCGGTCTTGGCAGGGTCGGGTTTAACACCCTGGTTGGTGAGCAGGTAACCGACATAAGCAACCTCTGTGACCCTGAAACGGCACTTTTCAGGGTTCAGTCTGAGATTGACAGCCCGTATCCTGTCCATGACTTGGCGGAGATGTAGATCATGCTCCTCTCTCGAGCGGCCCCACACCAAGATGTCATCGATCACAATTGCACACGGCTGTCCTTCGAAAAGCTGCTCCCATGCACCGTTGGAAAACCTCACTCCCCGTGGTGATGCCATAGGGCATTCGTAGGAAAGCATAGCGGCCCACAGGAGTCATGAAGGTGGTGAGTTTTGAGGACTCTTTGCTGAGCGGCACCTGCCAGAAGCCACACTTAGCATCCAGAATGCTGAACATTTTGGCATCAGGCATGTCAGCGATCACCTCTTCCACAGTTTTCAGCGGGTGGTGGGGTCTGAGGAGGGCTTTGTTGAGGTTGACGGGGTCGATGCATAGTCTCATGCTACCATCTCGTTTGCTCGCAGCCACCATGGCTGAAACCCATTCAGTGGGCTCCTTAACCGGTGTGATGACTCCCAGTCGGGTCATTCTATGCAGTTCTGCCACAATCTTGTCCTTCATGGCCAGTGGCACCCGTCTTGGAGCGCATACAGTGGGGTGCACGGTGTCATCCAGGCGCATGTGATACACCACAGGCAGCTTGCCAATGGTGCTGGTGTCGAATAGGTCCTTGGACTCTGTCAACCCTGACGCTTCCTGCTGGACGACGGCATGCACCTCTGGTCCAAAAGTCACATAGCCGAGTCTGACACTGTCTCTGAGACCCAGCAGTGGTTTGACATTTCTGTCCACAACTTTTAATCGCAGCAGACCGCAGCTAAAGTTCATGTCTGCTGCACCAAGAGTCTGGATTATGTGACCTCCGTAGGCTACAAGATTTGCTCTTTTGCTGAGATTGATGTGAGCAGTAGGATCAATGTGCTGTAGAAGAGCCCTGGATATGACGTTGCATTTGGCCCCAGTGTCAATCTTCACAGTCAGTTGTCTGCCAGTGTTGCATGCAGACAGTTCAGCAAACCTTTCATCTTGCTCATGCACATCCTCTGGCTTGTCTATGCTCTCACAGTAAAACATTTCTACAGTCTCACAGCAAAACACATCAGTTGGCTCTTGCATTGGCTGCGTGTCAAGTTCACTCACGTGTGTATCTGCCCCTGCGTGCAGTGGGGGGCGGAACCTGCCCTGGCCTGTTGGCGGCAAACGATTTGCCTGATCTGCAGTGGTTCATTTTTCCACATGTTGCAGTGCTTGTTGAGAGCTGGACATCTGTCTCGGTCAGGTGCGTGTTGGCCACCGCAGTTTGTGCAAGGGTTGAATTGCACTGTGCACACCTCTGCTTCCTTTTTTAATTCTCTGTTGCCCTTCTCAGATTGTTCATGTAGCATGCAGATTTCAATGGCCGAATTTAGCGTCAGTTTCTTCTCCTTCAAAAGCTGTGCACGGACAGTGTCACTGTGAATACCACAGACCAAACGGTCTCTAATCAGTTCATCATGCAGTGTCCCAAAGTCACATTTCTTGGCCATTATTTTTAACGTGGAAACATATGACTGGATTGACTCATGCTGTTTCTGGTCAGCTGTGTTGAATGCATGTCTGTCCATAATTACGTTCTTTACTGGCAGGCATAGTTCCTCAAATTTCTTTACCAGCACGGCAGGGTCCTCGCGATCTTCGTCGGCCGCAAAATCAAATGTCGAGTTTATCCAGTGCCTCCGGACCGGCGAGGTTGAGAAATGTGTAGGCTTTCACTTTCTCACTAGCCGTTGTTAGACCGGCGTTGCTATAGACGTGGCATTCCCGCTTGAACTTCTCCCAGTTGTGAGCGATATCCTTGTTAAAGACGAGCGGGTCGATCCGGCGGAATCCTTGTGCCATCTTAGATTAGAGTGTATAAACAAATGATCCATTTGAGATTCAAAACGGCGGATTTTACCGGAAGCAGTTCCTGTGTACCGCCGCCGCCGTCTTAAATCACTGTTTTCCGTGTACCGCCGTCATCTTAAATGGAGTTGGGCCGTGTATGTGTTTCAGATGTTTATAGTGTTGTGAGAGGCAGTTTCAGAGTAGAAAAATGAAACCCCTACTCACACGTGTTCTTTTGATGAAGCGATAGAAGAAGTTGTTTAGCTTTAAGAAATAATCTGTTTTATTGTTAACACCAGTATAATGTGCAGAGTTTTACAGATATATCTGGGTCCCACTACGTTTCCCTGACCGAACAACAAAGTGTGTGTGTCAGTTCGCGAAGTCTGAGCACACATATCTCTGGCTCAAGATGTTATATACACACACATTGCAACCGTCATCACAAAAGGCTGGCTGTCTACGTTTCCCAATGTCATCCTCGTCTTATCTGACTCCCATTGTTCTTTACATGTTCAAAGACAAGCCTGCCTGTTCTTTACTATCATATGATTATCACCATGTATTCTGCACGTCACCAACAATGTACTCATTCTGATCATGTGGAGTTTCGCTCCTATGATTACACGCTTCTGCTTATCTCATGCTTCTGTCTTACTTCAGCAGAAAGGCCCCGAGGTTAGTGTGACCCAATTCATTGGTCATCTGATAGATCTAACATATAACCATACCTTCAATAGCCAAAACACAACAGAGTAACAAATTCAAACCTAATCTCACTATTGTGTACAACTTCTTCTTCTAGGTCGTCCTCAGACGAGCCTTCCATTGTTGCTTCCAGTCATCCCGATTCTCCATACATCTGGCCAGTTCGCCTTCTTGAGTACATCCACATATGTTAGTGTGGGACGTCCTTGTGAACGATGCCCATGTGTTGGTTCCCACAGCACCAATTTGCTGGCTGGCAGCTCTCAATGCCTTTGGCAGTGTCCTGCCAGTCTCATTCTCCTTACAGCAATCTTCTCGCTCACCCTTGGTATTCCCTCATACAGGACCTTGTTGGTTACATGTGTGCTCTTGCTGATATTGAGCACTGCACACAGCATCCTGGTGTAGCACCCGTCCAGAGACTTCTGTAGGGCTGGCTTCAGGGTCCAGCATTCACTGCCATGGAGAATGCACTCTACTGTTGCGAAGAAGAAGCTGAGTTTGATTTGGCGGGGGAGGTTGGTGTTCCATACACTGTTCATGCCGTTCAGGGCCTTCCATGCAAGTGCCTTCCTCACCTTTAGATCTTGCTTGGTTGAGTTGACCCATGAGCCCAGGTACTTGAAGTCCATGACTTCTTTCAGCACCGTGCCTCCTGCTGTTGTCAGCGGTTGATGTTCTGGTGGAACGTTGTAGGTGATGACCTCAGTTTTCTTGGCATTTAGCCTGAGACCAACCTTGGCACACTCTAGCTCTACTCTGCGCAGTAGTTCTTGTGCTTGTTCCACATTGTCGGAGAGCAGGCTGATGTCGTCCGCATAGTCAAGGTCTGTGAGAACTACAGCAGGGTGTTGTCTCGACCTTCTTGGTGTTAGCGTGAAACCAAGATCCTGCTCTTTCCCACTGATTGCCTTCCTGAGCGCATAATCCAGGACTATGATGAAGAGGAAGGGGGCTAGTGTGTCCCCTTGCATTACCCCGGCCAGGATGTCAAACTCCTCGCTGTTGCCGTCTGGGGTCACCACCTTGGCCCTTGTTCCTGCGTACATGGTCTCTATTGCACGTAGTAGGTTGGGAGGAATGCCGTACGCCTTAAGGATCTTCACCATCATGCCTCTGTGGATTGAGTCAAATTCCTTCTTGAAGTCAATAAAGTTGAAGTGCCAAGATCTGGGCTGTGGTAGTTTTCCCCACTCAAAAGCCGTTCTGGTTCTCCCTCAGGTGAGGGTCGATGGCTTGCCGAATCCTGTTTAGTATCATGCGGTTGTAGACTTTTGCAATGATACATGTCAGGCTGATGCCTCGGTAGTTGTCCGGCTTTGAGAGGTCTCCAGCTTTGGGCACTGGGATGATGTTTGAGAGAGACCACATGTCAGGCTGCTGATTGTGCAACAGAGCAAGGTTGCAAAAATCCAGAGTGATGTCGTCGAGATCGCAGTTCTTCAGGACCTCTGGGGGTATGCCGTCCGGTCCAGTGCTTTTCCCCCCTCTCACTGTGGTTTTTGTCCTGGCGAGCTCTCTGAGTGTGAAGGGACCGTCGTCAATGCTCAGGTTTCGGAGGACCAATGGTATCTCTTCTTCCTCAGCTGCGTCTGCTGTTACTCCCAGTAGCTTTTGGAAGTGGCTGGACCAGGTTGTCACCCTCTCCTCAGGGCTGTGTCCCTCAACCTGTCCCTCATTGGTCCTCTTCCGCCCAGTCATTTCATTGATGACCCTCCAGACCTCCCCATATTAATGTTCACCTTGTGCTGCCTGCACCCTCCGCACCCTCTCCATCAGTTCATCTCCTTTGATGGTGTCATAGGTGCTGAAGAGAAACTGCTTGGCTTCGTTCAGCTCCCCACGCCTCTCCGCAGTTGGTTCACACTCAAAGTTTAGGCGGGCTTCCACCTTCCCCCGTGCTGCTACTACCTCTGGGTGTTTGGATCGGAGGGAGGCTCTAACTCTCTTCATCCTGGGCACACACAGCCTGGTCGCCTCCTCATTCGCAGCAACGAATCTCCTGTATTCGTTGCTGGGCTCTGCTCCCTTGTCCAGCTGCTGGAAGCGTTTCCTCACCTCCTCCGTGTACCTGGTTTGAAGGCCAGGGTCGTTTGAGAATACCTTCCAATCGTGCCGGATCTTGGGACTTGGTTTGGGGACCCTGAGGCACAGCCGCACCCTCATGGAGACCACGTGGTGGTCTGAGCCCACAGAACTGAATGTGCTGTATGGTTCCGCGTTCAGGATGGAGTTCCTCCGCTTCTTCCTCACTAGGATGTAATCCAACTGGCGTAGCATACCTGTGGCTCGGTCTCAGAAGGTCCATCTCTTGCCTGTTCTTTTTCGGAACATGGTGTTTGCTGCCAGTAGCTCGTGTTCCATGAGAAAGGCGGTGAGGTAGGCGCCATTGCGGTTGGTAGAGTCGTGGTAAGGGAAGGGTGCGTCCTCAGGTCCAAGCCTTGCATTGAAGTCCCCAAGGATTGCCATGAAGTTGTGCGCTAGGACGTCTCGGACCGCTGTTTCAAGGTCCTCAAAGAACTTCTCTACCTCCTCAGCTGGTGCCACGTTGGTGGGTGAGTACACAACTATGACTGTTGTTACTGGGTTGCCCAAGAACTCTGCGATCAGGATCCTGTCGGTGTGGTGGTAAACCCGACGGAGAGCCTTACGCGCCCGAGAACCCAGCATTAACCCTACGCCACCTATTGCGGCCTGGGCCTCGTTTCGCCACGCTGATGCAGAGATGAACGTACATCTCTCCACTCTGCGGTACACGATCCGGTCATCTGTGTGCACTCTTCTATGTTCCTGTATCCCCAGGATCCCCACTCCCCGCTCCTCAGCACAATGTGCTAGTTCCACCAGTCTCGCTTCTTCTCTCGCTGTGCATGCGTTGAAGGTTCCCATTACAAATGGTCTCCGACAGCGCATGAGTGCATTGGACAGGGTGCTGTGATCAGACAGGACCCTCCCTAGTTTCCCAGGGTTTGAGGACCTGTCGTCATGATGTCCTCCAGAAGGAGGACCAGCACCACCGTCCGCTGCGATGCTCCTGCGGACTCCCGCCGCTGGAAGTATAGGATTTGGGATGACTTTGTTCTCCATGGTTGGCTTTACTATGCTGATTAAGGACTGTGGGGCGCAACTCCTCGCAGTCCTGGTTTTAATTCAGAGTGTCCTTCTCCTAGGTGGGTTGCCATCCAAGGCTATGAGCCCCACCTGCCCATGGATGCAGTTTAACGTCTTGCCCAGGACCCAAACTGATGTGTTGTAAAGTCAAAGCATATTTCTGACCTCTGATACGATCAAGGGGGAAGAGCAGATCCGCGGAGGTGTTCTTTCCATGACCTGGCCAAACAACAAAATCATGCGAGTGACCAATAGGAGTCCTCTTGTATCCGCCGTCCAATCAGACGAGGGATATCTGTAGGATTTGCCTGACAAGAGCACGATAAAATTCGCGCCAGTGAAACTGACCAATAAGTCCTCTTGTATCAACTGTCAATAGATGACGTCATCAACCGTCATTAGATCACGCGCGTACATGCGCGTGATAACCCCCCCCAGCTGAGGCAGACAGAAACGTTGAGAAAAAGAGCGTTTTTCCGCCTCTGCACTGGTCTCAAATTTGGGCTTATTCTGACAAAACGGTAGCTCCTGTTGTTGAAAAATTGACCCCCTGAAAGAATTGTTGTTTTAATGACCCAGACTGTGCATATAAAGCAGAACCAATGGACTATCAAACTGCACACACATAGTGGACAAATGAACTGTCATTGATGACTGTTAAATTACACACTCGTAGCAGACAAAGTACATGTCTTTAATGTCTGATACAGGTGACACAAGTAGCACACACGTAGTGGGCAAAGTACATGTCTGTAATAAACTAACATAGATTGCACACATGTAGCGGACAAAGTACATGGTACTGAACTTGACCTCACCCTGGAAAACTAGGAACTGAAACCAGACGGCAGGAAAGCCCTGCAATAAAGACCTCATCCCGATGACCTTTATCTGGAGTACCAATGGGGAACAGACACTCATGATTGAAACTAGCTGAGGGGAGGGGGGTTGACACCGGCTGGACGAACTGCTGACTATAAGAAGAAGGACCTGTCCTCCCCTCAGTGCGCTTATCCGGAGACAGGTTCTATGCAGAGGTGTCTCAGTTCTCTTGTGAGCTTTTAGTACTAATCGGCTAAGTGCCCCTCACACTCATGCTCATTTGATCAGGTGTTGTAATTTGTAATTGTTGAATAAATCCAGACACATAGGTGAAACCTCCTTCGTTGTACCGGCCTCTTCTCTTTTGACCATCGTCCGTCTTATTGTTTTTTTAAACAACAAATGGTGACCCCTACGTGATTTTTTGCAAGGCGGACGAGAAAAGGCCAAATCGACCGACCAGGCGGGAGGACGCCCGACCCCGCGTCGCACCGTCCCAGGGCCCAACTAAACAGGTAAGCAGAGCCTGACACATAGAAAAAGTCGAATCTGCACAGGACAATAGTCGAATCTGCACAGGACAATCCCCGGTAGCTCATTTCTATTATACCGCGGGTATAATAGAAATTCGTGAGGGCCAAGAGGCATCACGCGGGGGCCAGGGGGCATTCGCCGCGGGCGTGTAATTGTAGTATATAGTCCCAGTCGCTGGGACCAACGCCAGGGGCGTGTAATTGTGAGAAAAACCGTGCAAGGCACCAACGCCAAGGGCGTGTAATAGTGAGAAAAACCGTGCTCGAAGCACCAACGTCTAGGGCGTGTAAATTAGAATAATAAGATCGTGGTGACGGCCGCTGACATATTGGCGTGAAACCTCCCACTGCACCGTGATGCCGGTCCAGGTGAAAAAACGTGTGTTATTAAAGTAGCGGGTATATATATATATATATATATGTGTGTGTGTGTATATATATATATATATATATATATATATAGCTGTGTGTGTGACGTTGCGGGGAAAGCGGGTATATAACAGCTGTGTGTGTGGCTGCAGAGAAAGCAGGTGAAGTGCAGCTGTGTGTGAACGTGACGCCGCGGAGAGGGCGAGTCAATTCTAGCTGCTAACGAGATTACGTGTGTGAACGTGACGCTGCGGAGAGGGCGGGTCAATCCTAGCTGCTACGTGATTACGTGTGCGTGAGTGTGACGCCGCGGAGAGGGCGGGTTATTTCTAGCTGCCACGTGATTACGCATGTGTGAGTGTGACGCCGCGGAGAGGGCGGGTCAATTCTGGCTGCTACGTGATTACGTATGTGTGAGTCTGACGCCGCGGAGAGGGCGGGTCATTTCTGGCTGATACGTGGTTACGCGTGTGTGTGACCCCGCGGATAAGAGCGGGTCGAGTTAAGATAACAAACTGCTGTGGGTGACGCTGCAGAAAAGGGGCGGGTCTATAACGAGTTGTGTGTGTGCGTATAAGTCGTCTGTGTGTGTGTGTGCATTAAGTATATTTGCGAGTGTAAGAGCATCGGGTGTATCCGCTGTGCGTGTGTGCGTGCACCGGTGTGTTTGCTGTACGTGGGCGCATACCTCGGGTATACCTGGTGCTGCTGTGTGTGTGTGTGTGTGCGAAGCCGCAGAAAAAGGCGAGCCAAGTTCAGATAATAGTTTGTTTTTTTTCCTCTCTCTCTCTCTCTCTCTCCCTCTCTCCTTAAACCTCTCTCTCTCTCTCTCCTCAAACCATCTCTCTCTCTCTCTCTCTCTCTCTCTCTCTCTCTCTCTCACTACCACTCTCTACCTCACCGCTTAGTACCTCTTCCCCACACCCCTCTCCCTCTCAGGAGCCTGGGAAACCTGGTCTCCCTCCCCACGTGCCTCCCGGGAACGTTTGCACCCCCGAGGCGCCTCCCACATCCCAGTACCCCTCCCCTTCCAACACTACATCCCTCTCTCTCTCTCTCTCTCTCTCTCTCTCTCTTTCTCTCTCTCTCTCGCTCCCGCTGTCCTTTGCTCTCACTGGCGGGCAGATAAGAAGTGCGTGTGCAATGCCGCGGAGAAGGCGGGTAGACACGGTAGAAGGAAGAAACGAGCAAGTAGTATAAGACAGGTTTTTGGAAAAGTAGAATAGAAAGCCACCTAGCGAAGCTAGAGTGGTAAAAAGACAGGATGATGGTCACTCTGACTGCCGCAGAGCAGTCTCGAATGGTCCAGGACCACCTCCAGCGTCGGCATACCCGACATGGAGAGCCGAGGAAAGAAAGAAAGGAAAGAAAAAAGCAGCAAAGTGGGTTAGAAGGCGAAGCAAGTATGTGAAAGGATGGGTGAAGGAGGGATGGGTGAAGGAGGGATGGGTGTCCCGTGACGGCCCATATGGCCGAGTGGAGCTAAAAGGGCTGATGCACCAGCTACAGGCTGGGACGGCCCAGTGTCGAGTGGCCATGGATAGCGCCGGGCCACTCCGCCCTGTTAGGAGAATACAGAGGCGACTTAAGCAGTTAGAGAAGTGGAAGGTTGTAGCTGAGTCATATCTCTCTACTGTACCCGAAGGTACTGAACCCCTTCCAGACCACCCCTGTCCCTGCCCCCCTCCCAGGCCTGAAACCCCAAAGCCCAGAGAAAAATAAACCCTGATGTTTCCTGATACAGGAACTCCACCCTTCCCCACCTCCTCTGATCTAGGTTACCCGGAGTCTGGGGAACCTAGTCCCCCTTCCTACGCGCCTCCCGGGGGCGTCTGTACCCCCGGGGTGCCTCCTACATCCCGGTCCCTGTACCCCTCCCCTTTCAAGCCTACATCCCAGTTCCTGTATCCCTCCCCTTTCAAGCCTACATCCCCGTCCCTGTACCCCTCCCCTTTCAAGCCTACATCCCCGTCCCTGTACCCCTCCCCTTTCAAGCTGTACCCCTCCCCTTCCAAGCCTACATCCCCGTCCCTGTACCCCTCCCAAGCCTACATCCCCGTCCCTGTACCCCTCCCCTTTCAAGCCTACATCCCAGTCCCTGTACCCCTCCCCTTTCAAGCCTACATCCCAGTCCCTGTACCCCTCCCCTTCCAACCCTACATCCCAGTCCCTGTACCCCTCTCCCTCCAGCCATACTCCCCAGTATCCCTCCCCTGCCAACCCTGAATCCCTGAACCCCTTCCGTACCAACCCAGTACCCCCAACCCCGAACCCATACCAGCCCCCTACCCCCAGAATCCACCCCCTACACCCCTGAACGATCCCCGACCTGCCCCTGGAGGGGGCCCTGTCGGGGGACCCATGATCGACTACCAGGATGATGCAGCCAGGGCCCTATGCTGTCCAAGCCCCTGCCATCATGGTGGGGGATACCCAGAACCTCCCCCGGTGGTTCAGCCCGAATCCTGGACCAGGTCCCACGCCAAGGCCACTTTCTCTTCGACAAACCTCCCTGACGGCCGGCCAACAATCACCACCAAGAGCACTAACTCTGATGATCCACTCTGAACACTCCCGGGGACACCAAGGCCCCAGAGTAACCATCGACCCCATAGACATTCTCTACTATCACCCCCACATCTTGGAAATGGCCAAGGAATTAATCCAGAACTGTATTCCCTGTCAGCTCCATAACCCCCAGAGAGGGATACCTCGCCCCCCAGGGAAATTCCTAGTTCCCCAACTACCCTTTCAAGAGATATGCATTGACTACACAGATATGGGACGAGACTTGAGGGTGGGCGGGTATCGATTCCTTTTAGTCATAGTGTGTCGATTCTCAGGATGGGTAGAGGCTTATCCTACTAAGAAAGAAGATGGTGAGTCGGTAGTTAGGATACTAACAACCGAGATTGTGCCCCGATGGGGGTACCCAAAAGTAATAGCGTCAGACAATGGTACTCACTTCGCTAATGCCCTGGTAACCAAAGTAGAGGAAGGGTTAGGGATAGCCCACCGATACGGATCAGTGTACCACCCCCAGAGCCAGGGATTAGTAGAACGAGCGAACCTGTCACTCAAGCTAACTATGAGTAAACTCTTAGAAGCAGACTCGCGACGAACCGCATCAACTATGGCCAAAGACGGTGTAGTAACAGCCATAGCCCAATACAAACAGATGTCATGGCAGTCAGCACTCCCACTCACGGTAATGGCCGTAAGAGTGGCCCCTCAGGCCCGAACGGGGCTATCCCCATTTGAAATCATTACAGGGAGACCTATGCCAGGGCCATACACTCCAGTAGAACCCCTATCAGACCAGTTAAAGGATCAACTGTTTAGGTATTGCACTGCCCTAACCCAAGCAACCCGAGATTTACACTTCCAGGTGACGACCACTCCAGTGAGGGAGGAGGCGAGCCCAGCGGTCCAACCAGGAGAGTGGGTGTGGGTCAAGACTGCCAAACAAACCTTTCCGGAGCCCAGGTGGAAAGGCCCCTACCAGGTCCAGCTGGCCACCCCCTTCTCGGCCTGCCTCGACACCCCTCACGGCCGGAGGTGGCACCACCTGACCCGACTCCGGAAGGCCGACACCCCTGGCGGCGATAGTCTCCAGGACACCAGCCGACGTCTCCAGGAAACCACCGGGGAGAAACCCGGAGCTCCAGACCAGAGGCACCATGACTCCCCCACTCCGTCGTCCCCCCCCCGCCTTTAGAGAGAAGTGGGAAGCAGCAGGAGCCATCGGGGCGGGAAGTTTCATCATTTCGATAGGGGTCATGATCATAGTGGCACTCCTCTCCGGGCCCGGGGGACTACCCTACTACGAGCCCCCCGACACCACCACCCCCAAAGAACAACCCCTGACCACGACCCCGCCTTCCCCGACAGCCGCCCCGTCCCCCTCGAGACGGCGACGACAAGTAGGTCTCACAAAAGATCCTGGCGAAGACTACTGCTTAAAAAAGTATGGAGGGGTTACCCTAGACTATGTCATGGGCACTAATATGATATTCAAGTTCGGCTTGTGCGATGTCATACGTTGTGGGGGAGACCCGTCTGCCTGGACGACATATGATGTATATATATATGTGATAGCTATCCCAGTTTTGTAGGAAACCTCGGCATATACTCGCGCAGCGTCGGGTGCAGTGGTTGGGATACGCTGTTGTGGGGAACGGGATCTCTTCAGGAAGGGGGCGGATATATCAAAGAACGACCTCGGTATGCGAGAACTCACCAATTCCAAAAAGCAGGGTCAGTTGCACGTGTCCATACCAGAGGAGGGGTAGATATATTCCTCACACTAGAAAATGTCACCTCAAATCCCTACACCAAAGAAACCGCGGCATGTGGAAAAGAAAACAATACACTATACCTTGCGTTCGGGGTAAATCATGCCGGACTCGACACTACCGGCCTAATCAAGATACGATTGTTAGATTCCCCCGCCCCTAGAAACAAAGCGAATTCCCGCGGCTCCAAGAAAAAGAACACCGCTCCCCCTCTCCAAAGTAAAGATGGTCCCCCCCGCCACGGGGTGTCCACCTTTAACCTCGACATTAAAGGTATGGTTATATTTTATATCTACCATATGACCAATAACTAGGGTCACACTAACCTTGGTGCCTGTCTGCAGACGAAGGACAGAGTCATGAGCTATGAGCAGAGGCATGTAAGCATGGGGGGAGCTCCTCAGGATCGGAATGACTGCGTTGTTGGTTACATGTGTGGAGTAGATAGTGAGGTCAGATGATGGTGAAAAACAGGCAGGATTGTCGCTGTACGTGTAAAGAATCTTTTAGATAATACCCGGAGGCGACAATCTGGTGCTGGAGCCAGACACCACAAGGACGAGGGGGGAAGACGTCAACAGCCAGCCCTTTATGACGTTTTCACTGTATATAACTTCCTGGGTCAGGGATAGTTGGTGCTCAGACTTCGTGAACTGACACACACTTTGTTGTTCGGTCAGGGAAACGTAGTGGGACCCAGATATATCTGTAAAACTCTGCACATTATACTGGTGTTAACAATAAAACTGATTATGTCTTAAAGCTAAACAACTTCTTCTATCGCTTCATTAAAAGAACACGCGTGAGTAGGGGTTTCATTTTTTTTACTTTGAAACTGCCTCTCACAACAATTGGTGACCCCGACGTGATGAAGACGAAGAAGTGACACAACGGACGAGAGGACTGAGTGACAGCGAAACGTGGCCACATAAAAAAGGTAAGCAGAAGCCTGTTATAACAAAATTCTGCAATTGGGCATTGTCAAAACTGTTTTGAAGTCACTTGGGATACTCGTCCTAGACATAGTTTAAACCAGTATAGTGTGCAACAAGAGGGACGCTCCCTTGAGGAGGTCGCCAAATAGGGGACCTGCCGTGTAAGCGCACGAGCAGAGACCGCCCGAGGGTTGGAATCCTTATTGGGGAGGAAGAGCCCCACAAAGCGCCAGCGGTTTAAATTCCGCCCCGTCCTCGCCATAAGTATATAAATTGGCGGAGGAGAAAAGAGGGTCCATACGACCCCAAGGTAGCTGGTTCCTTTCAAGACCAGAAGAGGGAACTCTGAGAGGGTAGCCAGAGTAACCCAAGGGTATCATTTCCCGGTGACCGTTGGAGTCGGTGCGAAACTCATTTGTACTAATACGAATAGCCTGAGTTAGCCTGAGTTCATACGAGAGCATCAGTGCGTGCAGTAGCATTAGCATGTGTAGCATTAGAAGCTAAAAAAGACAAAAACAACAACGCAGGCGCCGGCGCTCCCGTAGCCATAACAACCCGCGAGAGCGACGGTAAAAGCCAGCTGTCTGACCCTGACCGAGCAGGGAGCAGGGAGAGGGCTGATATGTCACCATTTAAAGTAAAGAATAAAGTTAATAAAAAATAATAAACATTGTTTAATGAAGTAAGAGTAAAAGTAATCAGAAATACATATTGCTTAAAAATAGTGTGTTAGTACAGTTATAAATATGTCGTTAACAGCAGCGGACATTTTGGGTAGGGTTTGTTATCTACGTAAAGATGAGATCAATAAGATCTCTGAGAAATGTAAGAAAAGAATATCTGAACAGGCATTAAAATTAGTATTAGTCATGTATCAAAGAGAGAGAGGGACAGAGAGCAGAGAGAAAAGGAGGGGGCCTGGCCTTGAGAAGAGGACAATAAAGCAGGACAGCACTAGAGCTGCAAGAAGTACTTAGATAAGGAGATCTAAAAAAAAAAAAGAATTAAAAAAAAGAGAGGGGCAATACAGAGTTATGCAGTAGTTTACCCTTATAATACTACTACAACGACGACTACTACTAATGATAATAAAAATAATAATAGTAATGATAATACATTTTATTTGAAGGTGCCTTTCCTAAAACACAAGGTTGCCTTACAAAACAAAGTGGTAAAGGGACAACCAGCTCAGTATGTCCAGGGGGATAACAGACTTAGATGGGTTAGAATAAAAGTACAATAAAGAAAGCGCTGTGATCATTAGAACATTTAAGGATATGTTGGGACATAGAAAGTGCACATGTAGAGATCAATTATGTATTAGTGTCTGTGATTTGTTTCTGTGTTTTCGGTTGATTTGGTTTCTCTGTGTATTTGTTTTATAAATGTGTATAAAAGGGTTTTAGTGTTTTTTGGGACAATTAGCAGACCAACAGCTCAGTTAAGGGGGTTACTATTCATTTAAATCAGAAGTTATCTCCTCTACTGCTCGTCCACAGAAGTCCAGGGGTCAACCAGCGCTGGGGACTCGGTCAAGAGTTCAGGGAATTCCCCCCTCACCAAATGAGGTAGAGGGACCCGCCCCAAAGGGCTCTGCGGGAGTGCGGTAGTTATTACAATATTAAACAAACTGATACGCAATGTTGCGTATGTAGCAATAAAATAAGTCCATCATTTGGTTGCTTAGAATACCTCCATAGTGTGGTGTTGAAATAGTTAAAAGAAAGTTTGTTCTGGGTTGCCAGAGTCTACCGGGAGGTGTGGCCCCAAGGGGGGGAGAGTGGACTGCGTGGTATAAGTCCCGCCTCTGTTGTCATGGCGAGCCATATCTTGCTTTCCATGTGTTTTGTTGAAATAGATTGCAGGTTGTTTAGTCTTTGTTTTAGTGGTTTGTGTTTTATTTGTTTAATTGACAAATTCTTTGGGTCAGACAAATGTTCTCTGAACATTTGCAATGACCTGGTTAAAGTGATAATTAAAAGTACTTCAGCAATCTGTTGGGAAGGGATCTAATGCACAAGCTAGATTGCTTATTGACATTGGGAAGAATTGGGTTTACCTTGCAAACGCCAACACCTAATGCTGTTATGCTGTGTTGAAAATGTTTTATTTGTTAGCTTCGTCCACTGCTGCGTCACAATTACAGCATCAACGACGTATGGTGTCTCCATTACGCATACACAGGACTGCATGGATAGCTGTCATAGATATCTGTCTCTACTCCTCCACATCCACCTATCCTATGGGCTGAACATAAGAATCAGAAGGGATTTATCCCCATACACGGCATCCTGCAACAGGCCAGTAGGGAAGGCTGGTTAGCCTATGACGGGTAAGATCCCACCTTGAAACCTGGGGACGACCTAAGGCAGGCACAGTCACGATTACTTGGCCAAGTCGCACTGACTTAGTTGATCATAGAGTGATGAGAAGATGAAACCATCCGAGGAGAAACTATTTGGGTTGAAAGGTGGAGGATAGGATAGATTCCAGACATGTCGGCTTAAGCAGTGAATATGTGGCAATAACTAGGACAGGTCATTTGTTTAAACTCTTAAGAGAAGGTATAAGGATTTGCATTTTGTTTGTCGGTATAGTGCATGATTTGGTATAATTGGTAAACAGCGTGGTTTAAAAGCGGTTGATGGTAAACCCAGATAGTATCAAAATTTAGGTTTATGATTTATGGGTTGCAATTTCCCTTTCTACTAGATTGGCTGTAGTTAAGGTTAAAGGGCATAGCACCTTAGGAGGGATACAGGCAGAAGGTCATTATTTAGTTAACTTAGTCTTAAACAAGGTGTTGGAAAATCATAATCAGACATTGATAGAGGTGCATGGCATGGTGCTCATGGACATTTTGTTGCACCTACCTGGTTGTTACAAGGCTCATTAAAGATGCGCATGGTTTTGACCATGGCACAAGGGGGGTGGTAATGAAGGGAATCAGTAAACAAGGTTTAAAATCAGAAAACGGGTTAAAATCAGAAAACAAGATTGTTGGTCACCATACTTGCAAACAATGATTGATAATTAGCTCTATGATTGTGAAGCATGTGCAGAAAACAACGAAAGAAAACAATCCTACTTGGCAATAAACTTGATTCAAATTCGAAATTCAGGTCTTAGACTATGTTGATATGATCAAAAGTGTATAGGGTAAAAGGTACATGCTAGTAGTCAATGACAGATTCAGCAATTGGGTAGAAACAGCCCCAATAAAAGATCAAAGTGTGACTATTGTAATCAAGTTCTTATCTAGAAAAACCATGCCAAGGTGTGAAATTCAATTAGAAAATAGATCAGACAATAGATCAGCTTTCATTCGGAAAACTGAAAAGTGTGGTGCAGCAGTCACACATCAAACAGCGATTAGGTTATGTCTACCATCCTCAGTCTCAAGGCAAGGTCGAAAGGATGAATCAGACACTGAAGGGAGGGAAAGATTGGTGAAATATGTGCACGCAGTAAACTCAGCTAGAAGCCCTTCCACTAGCTTTAATGTCAACAAGGAGTTCAGTGAACTCAAGCCATACTACGATCAAATAACGGCACTGGTTGCAGCCTTTTCCAAACAGGTGGCAGTAATCCAAGGAGGTGCGGCCCCGAAAGACACCGAGTGGGTGTTGTTGAAGGTCATCAAGAGGAAGGGGTCAGAGCAAAGTTGACACCTTGTATCATTGGTCACTATGCGGAGCATCTGACCCACCGGCAAGGACCCGGGGAGACGTAAAAGGGAGCGTACGAGAGCAGCCTTAGACTAACAGGAAGAAGAGTGATACATTTTTACTTTATTAGCTTTGCTAACACACAAGTGTAGAGTCAGAGGCTATTCAGCATATTTACATTTACATTTTTCGTATATAATCATTTTATCTTGGTAGTATTATAATCATAAATAATGATGTGCCGCCCAGAAAACAAGATGGGGTGGCTTGGTGTAGTTGTATGTTTTGCTTTGATTGTTATAGCCCCTACAGTTGTGTGGAAACAATTCCATGACAGAGGATCTGCCATGATCAGAGCTTCCAGGGAACCTGACATGTTGGGAACAGACCCGGGGAGAAACAGAGTTCCAGAGCTAGAGAAAGACCCACCAAGGGGGGTGGAGCCAGGTGACCAGTTGTACCTGAGGTGTGAAGGACCATACAAGGTCACCAATGCGACACCAACCATCACCAAGGTGGAAGGGAGTTCCACCTGGTACCACCTCAACCACTGCACCAAAGCCGCTTAACCAAAGACGAGGGAGGACCACAAGGAGGAGCTGGGTGCAGGTGTACCCAGCATAGACCAACCATCCCAGGCACAGACCCAGCCCAGCCAGGGGCAGCAGCCTCATGACAAGCGGAGGCTGCAACGACAACCATCCAGATGGAAGGTTGGACCCACCTGGGTCTAACCCGGTCCTGAGGCGGCTCAAATGTGATCGTGCTAGTAACCTCTCCATGTGAGCCGGACCCCGGATACACGTCTTTGGAGGAGTGCTGGGTCAAACCCGGTCTTGAGGAGGCTCACATGTGATCGTGCTAGTAACCTCTCCATGTGAGCCTGACCCCGAATCTGCGGCTTTGGAAGCAGGGCCTGACGATGGCGACGACGAACAGAAACAACAATGAATGCCCAAAACACCCCACATGCTTGCAGCCCACCAATCATTCAAGATACATCCATGCCCGGAAGGAGTTTTTAAGTTTAAATTTGTTGATTTATATTGTGTGATTTTTTTTTGTTTGATTTAATATTGCGTGAATTTTAATTTGATATATATGAATTGAAGGGTTCAACACTTAGAAAGTATTTCGCATTTGGTAATCTTTTTATCCTAACATACTTACAGGTTGAGAGTCCTGAAGAACTTAACAGGTTGAGTCTCATATGATTCTCCAGGGAGAGGGGAAAATTATACTAAATTGGTAGTTTTTTGGGACTTTGTAAGTCCCAAAGGGGGGATATGTGGGAGATATTTGGGAGAAATTTATAAACTTACCCTTACATTTAATGCTAAAACATAATTATGGTCTTGCCATTATGCTATAAATCTAATAAGTGTGGAGAAACACAGAGAACCACAAATTTTATATTTTTAAGGAGTAGCAGAATTTCCAAATTTTATATTTTATGGGCTCAGTTTTTCTGAGCCCAAGAGAAGGAGGAGTACAATTTTTTCAGTTTAGATGAGACCAAGAGAAGGATTAAAGGTATGGTTATATTTTATATCTACCATATGACCAATAACTAGGGTCACACTAACCTCGGTGCCTGTCTGCAGACGAAGGACAGTCATGAGCTATGAGCAGAGGCATGTAAGCATGGGGGGAGCTCCTCAGGATCGGAATGACTGCGTTGTTGGTTACATGTGTGGAGTAGATAGTGAGGTCAGATGATGGTGAAAAACAGGCAGGATTGTCGCTGTACGTGTAAAGAATCTTTTAGATAATACCCGGAGGCGACAATCTGGCGCTGGAGCCAGACACCACAAGGACGAGGGGGGAAGACATCAACAGCCAGCCCTTTATGACGTTTTCACTGTTTGTGTATATAACTTCCTGGGTCAGGGATAGTTGGTGCTCAGACTTCGTGAACTGACACACACTTTGTTGTTCGGTCAGGGAAACGTAGTGGGACCCAGATATATCTGTAAAACTCTGCACATTATACTGGTGTTAACAATAAAACTGATTATGTCTTAAAGCTTCTTCTATCGCTTCATTAAAAGAACACGCGTGAGTAGGGGTTTCATTTTTTTTACTTTGAAACTGCCTCACAACAACACTCTGGGAACCGCAGATTCGATTCTCATGATGACCAACGGCCCCTCCAATAATCAGTGGTTAAGATGGATAATAGCATCGGCTCGGGGGGTGGGTATGGAAGATTGCGTAGCTTGCGCGGCAGCCAGACCCCTCTTAGTCAGTACCCCCATTAGCATGAATCCGGCAACCGACGCGGTAGGAAGCCGATGCGCCATAGCCCTCTTTATGAAAAAAGACCCAGCAAACGGTGCCACCCTGAGTCGCGTGTTCCCTCCTGGACTGAACAATTCCGTTGCCCCCGCGTTCAAAATAGGAGGAAGCAACTATACTTGCCTCCAGCGCGATAGAGATGAGACAGGAAATTCTAAGCCTGTCGGGAAACTGGCGCAGAACTTTTGTACCACGATCATTAACGTAACTGGGTGGAAAAATGTCACCCGGATTAATATAGGATGGAAGGACCTTTATTGGCTGTGCGGTCCAAATACCCTACTACTAACCTTACCCTCGACCTGGAGCGGTAGATGTACTCTAGCCAGATTGGTCGTTCCTATAACCATGGTCGGGCCAACAGAGGTTGCCGCAATTGCCACCAAAAAAGGTAGAGAGAAGCGGAATGCCGGTAGCGAATGGGACGCCGCCGACCGAGACACATGGATCGATAGCATAGGAGTCCCTCGCGGAGTCCCCAATGAGTTCAAATTAGTAGATCAAATCGCGGCCGGATTCGAGAACCTCCCCATAATATCTGCCTTGTTCCCCGTAACCCCTAACAAAAATATTGATCGGATTAACTACATACATTACAATGTGCAGAAGTTGTCAAACCGGACCAGAGACGCTGTTACGGGTCTCTCCGAACAGTTAGCAGCTACGTCCCTAATGGCCTTCCAGAACCGACTGGCACTAGACATGCTCCTAGCTGAAAAGGGTGGGGTATGTGCCATGTTTGGAGACCAGTGTTGTACGTTCATTCCCAATAATACCGCTCCAGATGGTTCTGTCACTAAGGCCTTAGCAGGGTTGAGAGCCATCTCCAACCAGATGGCTGAGGACTCTGGGGTGGAGAACCCCCCTTGAGGAATGGTTTACAGGAATATTTGGGAAATGGAAAGCATTCATGATGTCACTGTTTATGTCTGTCGCCGTATTCTCTGCCATTTTGATCACATGCGGGTGTTGTGGCATACCTTGTATGCGTGCGCTAATTGTAAAACTAATCAATTGGGCCATCACCGCCGAAAGTGACCGAAACCTACAGATGCTTCTGTTCTCGCCAGAGGAGGAAGATATCAATGAGTGGGGAAATGTTTATGTAGGGTGATGTGCTAAAATGTACCGCTGTTCCTTACTCATAGGCCCACTCCTTGCTCAGCCGAGTTATAAAATCGGGATGAAAGGAAGCCTATTTTGGCGACCGCCCATGAGGACTGAGCAGGAGGATGGTGCCGCCCCCTGCCCCGCTAAAACATATACTCTATGCTGTTGAGTATATGATCTAATGAGTATGATAACCTGAATGATTACATGCTGTTGAGTATATGATATAATAAGTAAGATAGCCCAAGTGATTACATGGTAATGAAACTAAGGAGTACATGTTACAATGGTTACAACGACAATGATGACTACCTCATAATCATGATGATGATTGTACATTGATGATTCTATTCCTACCACGGGTGAATGCGCTCGGCTATTCGAGTCGAGTTGGTTTTACTCGCCCATAAGGCGGGGTTCCCCTCTCGTCGTGGAGGAGAAATATTTTGAGGAAAACGCCTATGTGTCCTATTCCAAAAGTAATTTCTCAACATGTGAAAGTGCTCCTGAAGAGCACTTGAGAGGGATTGTTGTTGACCCCCTGAAAGAATTGTTGTTTTAATGACCCAGACTGTGCATATAAAGCGGAACCAATGGACTATCAAACTGCACACACATAGTGGACAAATGAGCTGTCATTGATGACTGTTAAATTACACACTGGTAGCAGACAAAGTACATGTCTTTAATGTCTGATACAGGTGACACAAGTAGCACACACGTAGCGGGCAAAGTACATGTCTGTAATAAACTAACATAGATTGCACACATGTAGCGGACAAAGTACATGGTACTGAACTTGACCTCACCCTGGAAAACTAGGAACTGAAACCAGACGGCAGGAAAGCCCTGCAATAAAGACCTCATCCCGATGACCTTTATCTGGAGTACCAATGGGGAACAGACACCTCATGATTGAAACTAGCTGAGGGGAGGGGGGTTGACACCGGCTGGACGAACTGCTGACTATAAGAAGAAGGACCTGTCCTCCCCTCAGTGCGCTTATCCGGAGACAGGTTCTATGCAGAGGTGTCTCAGTTCTCTTGCGAGCAAGGCCGAAGTATTTCAGCTGAAGCTGGCATAGTGTGCATTTTAGTTTATCTCCCTCCAAGTCAAAATAGCGCCATACAAAGCTTTTCTTTTTGCTCAGTTCTGCTATTGTCTTGATTTTAGTGTCAAAAGTATTTTTAATGTTACAATGGTGATTAATGCAACAAGGATTTAGTCTTCTTCTTCTTCTTCTTTCGTGTGTCATCATCAGATGTCCAGTTCAGTGGCGTATAGCCACGCCCTCGTCTCAGGCCCCACTTCTTCATGGATGTTTTGAAGCGTCCGACCCTGGTACGCAGGCGGTTCAGCAGAGTCCATTGCCGACGCGGCAGTTCCTCTCCTTTAATGCCGCCTCCCGGGTCCTGGATGTAACAGTGGATGCGTGTGGGCCCGGCCGACTCCCACTCCTGCTTCCAGGCTGACGCCAGCCATGCCTCTGTAGACAGGTCCTCAGGGGTGGACCTGAGCAGCTCTTGTACCGCCTTGTTGTACGGGTGGCGGGACTTGAGTCTATCTAGAGGCAACACTGTTGTGGTGGTGTTGTGCAGGATATGCCAGTCGTTTCTCTGGGCTTTCCTTGCCAGGGCGAGGGTAGCAGCCTCTCGTCGGAGGCCGGCCGGGGCAATTCCTGCTAGTACTGGCAGGTGGAATACAGGGGTGGGCTTCAGGCAGCCAGTTATGGTCCGAAGTGCGATGTTTATGGCAACGTCGACCTTCCTGGAGTGTGGGCTTCTGCACCAGGCTGGGGCACAGTACTCAGCTGCGGAGAAGACCAGGGCTTGCGTGGAGATCCGAAGCACCTTGGCGGATGCACCCCAGCTAGTACCGGCGAGACGTCGGATTAGTGAGACCCTTGATGACACTTTGGCTGTCACTTCTTCAAGGTGTTGTTTGAAGGAAAGTGTCCTGTCCAGACGTACGCCAAGGTACCGCGGATTTAAGGAGTTACAGTATATTATTATAACTTTATTCAAGACTCAGGAAGGTCCACATAGACAGCACAGTACATAGATTAAAAAAAAAATATATATATATATATTAGTGGTGGGCCGTTATCGGCGTTAACACGCTTTGATAACGCGAGACTCTTATCGCGCGATAAAGAAATTATCGCCGTTAATCTATTCTCAAAGTTGGGTTAGGAGCTGGGTCTATACCGGATTTCCACCAAAGAAGGTAAGTGCCGCGGAATGGCTGCGCTGCGGAATGGCTGCGTCCTCTGCCCAGCGACCCCCCCCCCTGTCGGTCGTAGGTCTGGGCAGTGGCGCCTTAATGTACGGGCTTACCTGGGCTTCAGCCCGGGGCCTCGGCCAATCAGGGGCCTCTTAAAAAAAATATTTTTTTGAAAAGATGATAAACGTCCGTATTCGCGGTGTCATTACTGCCCCCCCCCCCGTCGACAATCGCGCCCCCCCCCCCCCCGTCAACAATCGCGCACCTCTCCCCCTCTGGTCAACAATCGCGCCGCCCCCCCCCCCCCCCCCCCATCAACAATCGCGCACCTCTCCCCCTCCGGTCAACAATCGCTCTACCCCTCCGGTCAACAATCGCGCCCCCCCCCCCCCCCTCCCATCGACAATCGTGCAGACTTATTTTTAGTCATTATTTAGGTAGCACACACATGTTATGAATGCCTTCAACAGAATTCAAATGAGCCATTTTAATCTAGATTAATCTAGATTAATTCCAAGATTACAGTTAGATTAATCTAGATTAAACAAATTAATCTATGCCCACCACTAATATATATATATATATACATACATACACATATACCCATACATACACACACACACATACATATATACATACACATACATATACATACATACACATATACTGTATATATATACAGTATATATATATATATATACACACATATATATATATATATATATATATACACACATATATATATATATATATATATATATATATATATATATACCGTATATATACATATAAAACAATACAAAACATTTAAGTAGGATGCAAATGAGGCATTATCAATTATAATACAGACATATTTAAAACACATACAAGCTTCGGGTCCAATGTTTCCAGAAGCAAGATGAGTACACTCTGAGAGATATCAATTAGAGACACAATAATCGTGTTCCCAGTCAATCTGCCCATGAATCTATACATAACATTTCTCAGAACAGCATTAAAAGCAGCATTAATTTGCTAATGGAAATATCAAAATGATTCATATGTGATTTTAGCCCAGAGAGAAATAAAAACTTTTTCTAAACAATTTTAACACTGCCAGAGAATACTCGATTACTCGAGTACACAGTTGCACCCCTAGTTTCTATGGTGTTCTAGGTGGTTGCTAGGGTGTTCTTGGTTTAAAAGTATAATTTAGTATAAATAGTAAGCTTTCAGTCATTGTATAGAAGTTTTGATAGTAAGCTAGCAAGTAGGCCTAAAGTTTGAATTATTGTTGTAGTATAAAGTATGAAGGAGTTGAGTATGGAAGTTTAGGAAGAATATTAATAGTCTAGTAAAATAATTGTTATTTTTTAAGTAGTTCTAGACTGATTTTTACATTTGAATGTGTGTGTATGTGGAAAAGTTATCATTTGGAAAAAGTATAAAAACTAGTGGTGGGCCGTTATCGGCGTTAACGTGCTGCTATATCGCGAGATCGCCGTTAATCTATTCTCAAAGTTGGGTTAGGAGCTGGGTCTATACCGGATTTCCACCAAGGAAGGTAAGCGCCGCGGAACGGCTGCGCTGCGGAACGGCTGTGTTCTCTGCCCGGCGACCCCCCCCCCCCCCCTGTCGGTCGTAGGTCTGGGCAGTGGCGCCTTAATGCACGGGCTTACCTGGGCTTCAGCCCGGGGCCTCGGCCAATCAGGGGCCTCTTAAAAAATATAGATTTAAAAAGAAGAGATGATAAACGTTCGTATTCGCGGTGTCATTACTGCCCCCCCCGTCGACAATCGCGAACCCCCCCCCCCCCCCCCCCGTCAAGAATCGCGCACCTCTCCCCCTCCGGTCAACAATCGCGCCCCCCCGCCCCCCCCCCGTCGACAACCGTGCAGACTTATTTTTAGTCATTATTTAGGTAGCACACACATATTATGAATGCCTTCGACAGAATTCAAATGAGCCATTTTAATCTAGATTAATTCCAAAATTACAGTTAGATTAATCTAGATTAAACAAATTAATCTATGCCCACCACTAATAAAAACCATTGCAAACTAAGATGAGCAATCACTACAAGGTCAACATTTTTATGTATAATATCTTTCAGGTCTAAATATTGTGGGAAGTGATAGTTTGATAGTTTGTATTTTGTACACGAACAATTCTAGAACACATCGAAAAATCCCATGTGTTTGTATGTGGAATTTTAGTATAAAAGTACTTACTTAAATACGTATAATATATTTAGTTTTTGAGTTTTTTGGATAGTAAGGTAGTATATAAAGTTTGAAATATTGTTCTAGCATAAAGTATGAAGGAGTTGTTGAGATGGGAAGTTGGGGAATAATAATATTAAAAATAATAAGTAAGTATGTGTGGGGGGGCGTGGTGCATCAGCCACAGGGGGTAGCTGTGGAGGGGGCTCAGGAGAGCAGCGCCAGGTGAGAGTGATTGGCACACCTGTGTCCTGTTGAGCTAATCACTCTCTCCCTTCTTAATGCAGTAGCATGCTGGACCCGGGAGGACCGGACCTGGAACGCACGGGTTGCCGACGGGGCCAGAGGTAGGCCCGCGACAACATTATAGCGTGTACTTATTGTGTATTGAAATAAACCTGGTAAACTCACGGCAGCGTGAGTCATCCTTGCAGAGAACCCCCCCCCCCCCCCAGTGGCACCATACTACGCCACATTGGCACCCCAAACGGGACTGCAGAATGGATGGACCCGCAGCAGTCGATTAACACGCTGGCCCAGATGCTGGCGGAGGTGGCGGCAATGAGCCGGGACCAGGCGGTCCTCAGCCGGCAGCAGCTGGCGGCACTCCAGGGCCAGGCTGAGAGGCAGACTCAGCTCATGGAGGCGATGGTGAGTCGGGCAGGGGCAGCGTCGCCAGCCCCCTCGTTCACCGGACTGACGCTGCATAAAATGTCAGTCCATGACGATCCTCAGACTTTCCTCGAGATGTTTGAGGCTACGGTGGCGGCATGCGGCTGGCCGGGGGCGGAGTGGGCCGTGCGGCTGCTTCCCCTGTTATCAGGGGATGTGCAAACTGCGGCGCTCGGCCTGCCCGCCCCCTCCCGAGGACAGTACGGGGAGATCAAGCAGGCGGTCCTCGACCGACTGGGGCTCTCGGCGGAGGACCATCGCCGCAGGTTCCGGGGGAACAAGCTGGGGCCCGCCGATCAGCCATTTGTGACCAGGTGGCTGCAACCCGGGAGCTCCACCGGCGATGTACTAGACAAGATCGTCCTGGAGCAGTTCGTGGAGGGGCTCCCAGCTGCCACCTCGGACTCGGTGCTCTGCCACCGCCCGGCGGACCTAGCCGGGGCCATCACCCTGGCGGAGGACCACCTGGTCATCCTCTCTCGGGGACCGGGCACATGAGGGCCGGCCGGCCTCTCTAGGAGGTCCCACGCCGGCACCCCGCAGAGGACCCGCGTCGGGTCCCCCGAACCACACTCCCGCTCGACCCTCCACTCGCCTCCGCACTACCTACTTTAATAATCGGCCCTCCCCCCTCCCCCGCACTAATCCTCCTTCTCCTTTCTTCCCTCCCCAGGGTCCAGCTGCTACAGGCGCGGCTTTCGACCCACAGAGGGCTCCTCAGGCGGCAGGGCAGGAGTGCTGGAGGTGTGGACAACTCGGACACTTCCGAGGTGAGTGCCCACTCATGGAGGTCGGCCAAGTGATCCGGGTTGTCGGCCCTCCAGCACCCTCCCCCGGTCCAGGGGGGACGTACAGCGTTCCGGTAAGGATTCAAGGGGGTACACATCAAGCAATGGTGGACTCAGGCTGCATGCAGTCTATTGGTCATCAGAACCTGATTCGGCCCGGGGCTTTGATAGAGGCGGGAGGTGTGGATATTAGGTGTGTATAGGTGTACACCTTGTATAGGTGTGTGCATGGGGATATTCACACATACTCTGTAGTACTAGTGGAAATTCAGTTTAAGGGGAAAAAGCATAGTGTAAAGGCAGCGGTTAGCTCCCGCCTGACGCACCCCCTGATTCTGGGTACTGATTGGCCAGGGTTTGATAGGTTAGTGGGACAGTGTGCGGGGGTGCGTTCACGGCCGACAGGGACAGGGGATACGTGCGCTGTGCTCAGCGGTTACGCGAGGTCGTCCGACACTGCAGACGGGGAGGGGGAGCCAGCAGGGCCTTCACAGGAGGCTCCGCAGGTTCCCGTGTTCGACTCCATGGAGGATTTTCCACTTGAGCAATCTCGTGACGATACTCTACGCTTTGCCTTCCACATTTTTCATTGCGCAGGGACAGAAGGGGTGGGATTAGATAAGTTTCGACTTCTTCCCACTCCTTTTTGAACATCTGTTGTTGCATTTTTTTGCTTCTATTTTATTTTTCTCTATTAATTTATGTTTGTTTTTATGTTCAAAATAAACTTAATCAAATCAAATCAAAAAAAGACTCAACCGGGCGTGACGGTGCGTTCACGGCCCTATCGGTTACCTGAGCACAAGAGAAAAGTGATTCAGGCAGAATTGAAAGCCATGGTGGAGATGGGGGTAATAGAAGAGTCCAACAGTGCCTGGTGTAGCCCCATCCTTCTTGTGGTCAAGAAGTTCTGTGTGGACTATCGCAAGGTGAATGAGGTTTCACGGTTTGATGCCTATCCTATGCCCCGGGTGGACGAACTCCTGGATCGCCTGGGCACGGCTTGTTTTTTTACGATGCTGGATTTAACCAAAGACTGGCAGATTCCCTTATCTCCAGAGTAAACGAGAAAACGGCCTTCTCCACTCCGTACGGTTTGTACCAATTTGTCACACTTCCGTTCGGGTTGTTCGGGGCCCCAGCCACATTTCAACGCCTCATGGACCGAGTGCTGCGTCCACATGCTGCTATGCTGCCACCTATCTGGATGATGTGATCATCCATAGTGACACCTGGGCGGAGCATGTGCGGCAGGTGACTGCGGTGCTCGAGTCACTGAGGCAGGCGGGGCTCACAGCCAATCCGAAGAAGTGTGCAGTTGGACGGAGGGAGGTACGGTATCTAGGGTACCACTTGGGCGGTGGGCAGGTGCGTCCGCAGGTAGATAAGACAGCAGCGATTGCAGCCTGCCCAAGGCCCAAGACAAAAAAAGAGGTGCGGCGGTTTTTGGGGCTGGCCAGCTATTACCGGCGATTTATTCCAAACTTCGCGGAGCTGACCAGCCCCTTGACCGACCTCACCCGAAAGGGTGCCTCAGATCCGGTCCAGTGGACGGAGCAGTGCCAGAAGTCGCTTGAGAGGGTAAAGCAGGCCCTCTGTGGGGAGCCTCTCCTCCACACACCTAACTTCTCTCTCCCTTTTGTCCTGCAGACTGATGCGTCGGGCAGAGGGCCGTCCTGTCCCAGCAAGTACGGGGCGTCGACCGCCCGGTGTTGTACATCAGCTGGAAGCTGTCCGAAAGGGAGGCCAGGTACAGCACCGTGGAGAGGGAGTGCCTGGCCATCCGGTGGGCGGTCGGCGCTGCGATATTACCTGCTGGGGCGCCCATTCACCCTCTGCTCGGACCACGCTCCCCTCCAGTGGCTCCACCGCATGAAAGATGCAGCCATTTAACTTCCGGGTGATCCATAGGCCGGGGGCACAGATGGCCGTGGCCGACTTCCTTTCTCGTTCCCATGGGGAGGGAGGGGGGGAGTAGGTTAGGCCAGATGGCTCCCCGGCCTAAATCAGGCGGTGGACGTATGTGGGGGGGCGTGGTGCATCAGCCGCAGGGGGGAGCTGTGGAGGGGGCTCGGGAGAGCAGCGCCAGGTGAGAGTGATTGGCACACCTGTGTCCTGTTGAGCTAATCACTCTCTCCCTTCTTAATGCAGTAGCGTGCTGGACCCGGGAGGACCGGACCTGGAATGCACGGGTTGCCGATGGGGCCAGAGCTAGGCCCGTGACAACATTATAGCGTGTACTTATTGTGTATTGAAATAAACCTGGTAAACCGGCAGCATGAGTCATCCTTGCAGAGAACCCCCCCCCCAGTGGCACCATACTACGCCACAGTATGATAGATAATAGGAGTTGTGCAGCTAATGTGCTAATTGTGCATACCTCATGATTGAAGGTGATTTTATATATATATATATATATATATATATATATATATATATATAGGGGGGTCGCGTTAACCGAATATTTTCCGTCTTTGACCGTTTTTTTAAAACGGTGACGGAAAAATCTGAGGGCCGTCCGTCATTTTGACAGATTGCATTTCACACCCTGACCACTTGGTGGCGATGAGCATATTAATTGGCTCTTGTAGAAGAAGAAAAGTAGAAAAGAAGAAAGAAACAACAAACCCACTTGAAACATTTGATTACGCGCAAGCGGGCACGCGAGGAACATAGAAGCTAGGGTTGGGCGATGGCCCTTAAATTGGCAGTTGACGATGTTTACAGTAAAACATCGTGTTTTTTAAAGTTAGAAAGATATTAGATATTCAACCGATATTCACGCTCCGAATTACAGCGATCAGACATGGGGAACTAAAGCCGCGATCACCGGTATGAGTCCCGTGTGTCTAGCGGTGTCTACCTGCCTAGGTGTCTACCTGCCCAGGTGTTTACCTGCCCAGGTGTATTGGTCAGTATGCCTGCAGCGATTAGTTAAATCAGGGCTTGTTGCGACCACGGATGTATTCGGCTTGCGATGCTCATGCCTTCTTATTTTTATGTTTTACTTTTTGCTGCTCGACTAATGAAAATGTATTCGACTAAGCCTCCGTCGATCGACTAAGCCGACTATTAGGGGGCAGCCCTAGTTAACTTACAGCACTTTATATGGACCATTAGTTATATTTTCAATTTATTTACAGAGCAATCCCTGCAAAGTTTTTAGGTAATAACTATAGAAGAGACTATAGGATTAGTGTGTCGGACGAGGGGGGCATGGCATCACAATGGTGGCTCTCCATTGTGATGTCAGTCGGCACAACCCTACTAGAAGCCCCACTATACGCGAATTATCCGCGACATCGCGCCACCTTGAAAACTTGTTCGCTTGGGGGCGTGTTGACTAGTGGATCAACTAGCTCCCACGTGTTGACTAGTGGATCAACTAGCTCCCGCCCGCATTGTGGTGATGAATCACCGTCAAGCCCCACTATACGCGAAATATCCGCGTGATGACAGTTAAGCCCCACTATAGGCTACGCGAATTGCCTGGCGGCCGATATTCTTACATATTCTTCTGCTTGATGTGTGTATCCACGGTGTGGATTATTTGTTCAGCTTGTTGAACAACGACGAAATATGAATTAAAAATGAATTAAAATTAAATGCTATTGAACATGTCATTATTATCATTTAAAAAATTAAAGTGACCGGTAAAAATAGATTATGACGGGATTTTTATGACCCTGTCAGTCAAAATGACGGACAACAAAAAAGTCTAGCGCAACCTCTGATATATATATATATATATATATATATATACACACACACAGGGGTGTGGTAAAAGAGATGTGATCAAGGTAAGTTGGAACATGACATACCGGTAAAAAAAAATTATATTCAGAATATTTGTTTATTTATTTGTAGAATGTAGTGCAAATCAGTAGTACAAAATGTGAATTTACAAACTGCATCTACAGTGGACTTCTGAACCGCAATGTATGTGTATGGGGAGCATGTCTCTCAAACAAATTACTAAAGCTTAAAGACTATAAATCACATCGCTTAGATATTTAAATGTGACAGTATAAGAAACTGAACATTTTGATGTAACATATGTATAAAAACTGTAAAAAATTGTGAGTATTTAAAAACAAAACAATTGCCACCACTCTAAGAACTGAACATTCCGCAATGCATTTCAATGAGCATAAAATACTATTCAAAGTTGAATATTATATAAACTAGAAATCACATCACTACCTAGCTAGCCCACTGATAAAATCATCTCCCTGTCCTGGAAAACATGTATTGAACACTTTTTTCATGTTTGGGGCATTGATGTGGTCAACCTTTTTCTTGATCTGATCCACCATAGGCTAACCCGGCACATTTTCGGGGCTGCCTATTTTTGGCGAAAATTCCTTTCTAGGTAAAAATTTGATTAGAGCAGATTTATGTTCCTCAAATTGTTTTCTCTCTCAACCTATTTTCAAAACATAGTTTGATTTCTAAATATACGATAAATATTAAAAGGACAAGGCTACTTGATGCACCAGCATTTGACTGGGATAGTCACTCACCAAATTGTTGAACTCGCAAAACATCATAAATGGCGATATTACGGTTCTTCCTTTGATGCAAACATGCAGATCAAGATAATCCCTCCATATTCCGTGTGATGTCAAGTCAGAATGTGACAGTTTTGATATGTAATAGTTATAAATTGTATCTAGCCTACTCGTTTCATCACTACAGTTGGGATTAATTCCTTTTCACATTTTTTGGGTTGTTTTAAGTCTTCTTCTCTTGTGGTAAAGAAAAGTTGCGCTGATGTGACCTCAGAGAAGCAGGCGAAGACTTAATAACAGAAACAAATGGATACAATGGAACACTGAAGGCTAGATGTTTCACTTCTCTGTGAAAACATACCATCTCTATGTTGTTGTATATTACGAGAGGAGGGTGGTAGAAGCTCTCAATCATATTGCGGAACATAATCTGACCAGTGCAATAGATCCAAGTGAGTGAAACTCGTAATAGATTACTTCTGTGAGGATGATGACGTTATCCCAGATTTGGATAACATTTCAAACAGTGGATTTGTACCTGCAAGTGATCACGAAAGGAATATTTTCAAGAACCACTAGAGGAGACTGACGATACCCCCGTTGTTACAACAGAAGTGGTGATGACGTGATGAAGTCTCTTGAGGTTGGTGACACAGATTCTGAAGGATTGGTCAGGAGTCAGGACACAATGCAGTATGTACTGTATACTTGCAGCCAAACTTTTTTACTTTCTAACTTTTGTAGCACTGTACTGTGTTAGCTGTAACTGTTTTTCTTTAAATACAGCTTTTTTAAAACAAAACAACATTTAGAATGTCGTTGTTCAAGCTTCTCTATCTACACAAGAGCAATGAAAGGATTGCCCCATTCAGCAGGAAAAGTTTCAGTTGGCCACTTAGTTGACACATCACCCCCCCCCCCCCCCCCCCCAAGGCTTGTTGGTCCTCCAAGGACCATTGTTGGTCCTCCCATCCATTTGCATTCTGGGATAGGTAGCTGAATAGAGCTGATTAGAGTGTGTGATTAGAGAGATGGACCATCTCTGGAGTTGGGCCAAAGCACGCCCGACCCGCCTCCAAGCGGGTCTGGCACGCTCTGGCCGTTGCAGTGATGTTAGATGGGTATAGAACCAGACGAATCAAGTTGAGCGTGTCATCAGTTAGAGACACCTTCAAGCTGGAAGCCCTGTTGTAATGGAGATGCAAATCCCTGCCGTGCTAGTCAAACCAAGTCAATCCAAGCCAACACGTGTATGGAAAAACGCCAAATGTGAGCAATCTGAAATAGGCCAATTTCTTACAACTATCATTGTTATAAAACAAAGGCAGGAGTTGGGAATGTTTAGAAGTTTCATAATAATAGAGGGGCCATGCTACTATAGTGAGTATGAACTTAGAATGAAAAAAAAACACTAAATCAAAGCATTTACTTTTTTACGTTTTCCAATATTTTTTATAAATGAATGATTCAAACATTATTTCAGTAAAACACATTCAACATTATCTCATTGAAGGAGTACAGCGCTATGAAAATGTAACCATTTAAAGCACTAATTGTGTTTTTAAATGTTTATTTTGTACTGCAAAAGTCTGGAAATGCTTTCTAAAACGTTAAGGCCTGATTTCTCAGAACTTCTGTTTCCAAGACCTTAATCTTTAATAAGCCACAACTTCTAAAATATTTGCTTGATTCCCACAAGTGATACCTTGTTTTGAAGCTCTCTACACGTTCATATCATATCATGTATCATTATCTGCCATTGCTAGCTATTTTTTCAGCTTCATTTGCCTATTTGCCACCAGACTGTCAAACTTTGAAGTAATTGTTCTTTGACTCACTGGAGAGAACCTGTTGTCCACTATTGACAAAAAGTGATGAGAGCTTTGATATTCAATGATGGACAATGGCATGTTGCAATTTATAATGAGGTCTGCCAATATTGAGTTTGTAATGGCTTTCTGCCGATGGTGGTTGCAGTTGTATAGCTGCACAGTCCTCGATTCCATGAATTTGGAGATTGGAGGCTGGTTAAGATCAAAAGTCACTTTGGTATGGATGTACTCTTCATATCTGTAAAGTAAACAGAAGAGAGAAACAGATTTAGTCCACATTATGATCTTCATTGGAATCATTAGAAATCTAGTTTAGAATTGAATCAAATTAGATTAATAATAACCCTGGACCTGGAGACAATAGGACTCAATTAGCAAGTGTCTCTTTAACAGTTAAAAATTAACAGCATACCCCAGGTAAGAAAATCATAATGACTCTTCCTTTGTTTATAGTTTCCTTGCTACTATCGGGAAGCCTTTTTGGATTATTTGTAATGACAGTGACCATGATGAATTATAAGTAGGGATGTTCCAAGTTATTCAAGTTTTTTTGCCCCTGATCCCGATCCGAGTAATTTAATATTGAGTATCTTCAATACCAAGTCCCGATCTGATACTTGTATTTTCCTAGATAATACATTTGCACAGTGCACACTTCAATTACATTCAAGTTATTAAATCAATCCAATGTATATGCTTGACAATAAATAGTTCTGTGCTCAATGCATTAAGGAAAAAAAAGCCTGCATCCAAGCTGTTCCTTTGTTTTTTTAAATGTTGTTTTTACAAAATAAAGTAAACAAAAAAAGTATATGGCTCTTATCACAATTCCACTTAGTGCAGCACTGGTTTTCATTTGTTTTTGAACAAAATAACCAAGTTAACAAACTGAAAGATGTCTTGAGTAAAAGAGCCACTGTTGCGTACATAAGAGAACACTACACTACCCACAGTCCAACACAGTATGACGTCAACTGCCGGTGTGCGCTAGTTTTCTTTTCAAAATGTGTTATTATTATATTGAATGTTGCATGTCCAAATTCGACACTGCACTTACCTGGGTCTCGATACATCCGCCGAGTGCAAAGTGAGTTTGACGAATGGCCGCCGAGATAATCGTCAAGATTATCGAAGACGGCAGACACACATTGATTCCTTCCTTTATAGTTAGATTTCCACACTGCAGACATTTTAGCCGCGTCCTGCCACAAATTGTGCTCTCCATTTACGACACGTGTGACAGCTGACATAAAACAAAGGATCGGGCTTAGGTTCGTGCACAATATAGCCGATACCAATCAGTAAAATGCCTTGATCAGCCCAAGTCCGAGTCTTTGAGATCGGATTGGGACATCCCTAATTATAAGCATACGCTAGGTCTCTAGTGGATAGGTTTTTTGTACAGCTATAACAACAACTGGCAGCAAAGTGACTGAAACAGAGCGGCTTAAAACAGCAGAGAAATGGGTACAATGGTATGTCATGAGAAGACTGACATTACACCTATAAACATTTAGTCATGCAGCTGTGTTAGCTTGTAATGTGCCGCATAGTTTAACTGGTTATATGGCCCTGAATCAGTTCCCTGATTGTCTTTTTCATTAACATATGTCTTCTCAATAAAATGCATTATCGATTCAAAGCCAAGTCTAACATAGCTTAAGCTTAACGTTAGCTTTCTAGCTAACGTTTCACCAGCCAATAAGTTAGCTAAAAAAACACATTCACTTACCTTTTTTTGTGGGTTTTGTAGTGACGGATGAAGTTGGATGGTGGTCATGTCACTGATTTTTAAGCTGCAGACCTTGCATGCCACTGTTCTCTTCTTACTGCAGTCATCAACAACATAATCCTTGAACCCACATTTTTGGACTAGCCCCCTCCATGATAGCTGCCTCGTGCTTTGGCCTCTGCTGGTTTGCCACGCTCTAGTAGGTTGCAAGGTTTGCGTGCACTGCACTAGAAATCACCCAATCAAAGTTATTTCGAGTCATCTGTCTCAAGTCTAAGTCAAGCCTCCAGTCATGAATACCAAGTCAAAGTCAAGTTGAGTCTTTTATCAATGTTAGTCAAGCAAGTCTCAAGTCCTCAAATTTGTGACTTGAGTTTGACTCAAGTCAAGTCATATGACTCGAGTCCCCCACCTCTGATATAAATACATGTAGGCATCTCTGTGGTAATTGCTTGATGAGATGTTACCTTATACTGAAAAGGTACTAATGAGTTACCTGATCAGTAATTCATCGCCATTCAATGAGTCATTAGTGAAGTGGTTTGAACACACTATTATGTATTCTATAATTTGCAGTCTTAGATGCTGTTATTTTATAATTAAATACAGTTACAGATTGTATTTCTGACATGCTGTGTCATGATAGATAGTAAATCTATCTATTTCTGTCATGAAAAGGAAAGAGCTTAATACCACAAAAGGTTAGAACAAAGGGTACCTACAATTATGTTCTATGCTTCTCTGTGTTTTAATTAACCCAAGCAAAATTATATTCCTGAATGACGTAATCAGCAATCATTGTCTGTCCAGAAGCATATGAGTGTTTTACGGCCCTATCAAAAGTGACCACCACAGTCTTGCACTCTTGTCCTGGTACAGCCTCTAATAGTCAATATAGCATTTTTCAAGTTTTTTTCTTAATCTCTCTACCTATGCCAACGGAACATTAAGAAAAAAGCATAAGTAGAACTTATATATGGATTATGGTCTTTGTCTTTGTACTACTTGCCGATTAATTAATCCATTTAGTTGTTTGAATGTTAAATGTTTTAATCTTTTTCTCTCGCCCACACAAATCTCATTTGTGCCTCTTGTCTAAATATATGCTATGCACACAGATAAGCAAGTTAACCTTATATACAGACCAAACCATATATAGGTGATGGTGGTTAGAGAGTAATTATTGAAAAGGGGAGCTGAGCATTTTTTGTTTGAGTTTCATGAAGATATACATTATCTTCAGACCTGCAATGTGAGATGTGACAAACTGTAAATACCTTCACTAACCGAGTGCTCGTTTAAGTATTCTGCATGTTCCAGAGAGGACAGAATTTTCAGTTTGACTGAGGTGAAAATATTTCAACAAATCTGCATGTTTTAAAGTCCTTAGCGGGAGCCCAACCGTGAGGTCAGTGTAGCTAATGAGATTAGGATGCTTGACTTGAATCACAGCTGAGCGGTTATATTTTGGAGACAACCTCCATTCAAGATTCGGTCACTCTTTCACTCAAGTCAAGGTGACCAGACTCAGGATGCTCACACCAAGGGTATAAATGTTTGTAGTAATCCTTTTAATGGGGCAATTCAAGTAAAAAATCAGTTACACAACACTATTCAGTGCTTCTGCAGTGGTCTGCAGGTCTTTCTGCAACCATATTAACTCAAAGCAATAACTAAATGAACAATTACAATTTGTGGGTGACCATTTCGACAAAGACCAAACAGGTCAACCAAACATTCAGATTCTAAATGGGTTGCAAAGTGTCTGGATTTACCCAAATATTGTTTTCTGTAAATGATAAACATACATCTAAACGGTATTAAACCCTGTCAAACTCAAATAAATGTAGTAAGGATTGTATATCTTTCCAGTATATTAGCCTGTATATTGCTTCAATATTGTGGTGTTCTCTTATACAAAAGTCCAAAGGGAGCTGTACTAGGCTCCTTTTGGAAATAAGTTGTCTAGAAAACTGTTTAATATTACTATTTTGTATATATGTTTTAAGGTGTAAAGGTGTAAAATGTAATTTTACCTGGGTTTGTTTAAGTTTTAATGGTTATGTCTCAATGGTCAAATATTTTTAAGAGAATAATTGTTTCAATCATTTATCAACACATTAAGCACTTGTTTCAACACGACTGTACAACCAGGCTTGTACAGTATCTTGTGTCTTCAGACATGCTACACCACGCTAAACAAAATATTCAGACATGAATCAATGAATAAATAATGAATATAGGTTATATAGGTGATAAAGCCACACAACCAATAAGCTATTGCCTGACTCGCAAACTCAGAAATTCCTAAGACTCTCCAACGTAACATTGTTCAATAATTCTGTTTTTAAATCACAAGATATAAAGGCACTTTGCTTTGCTCACTGGGTTGTATTTTGCTTCCTCAACAATTCTAGTCAACAATCACCAATTAACCAAGCTTAGTTTGGAACAGCGCTGTTCTTGTGTACACAGTGTAAAATTCCAAGGAGGCAAACGTTTGACAGGACTTAAACATATTATTTACTCTCTCTTAATAGACACAGAAACTCCTTTGTTTGTGGAAGACAGAGAGCAGGAGGCTATAGGGATAGTCGACAGCTGGGCACCCTCACTGTCTCTTCTTGTGTGTGTGTGTGTGTGTGTGTTAGACTTGTAGTCAAGACCGCCTAAACTGAGACCAAGACACTACCAAGACCAGAGAGTATCAAGACCAAGACAAGACCAAGACCAAGGCCAAGACAGACCAAGTCAAGGCCAAGACTAGTTCAGCTTGAGACCGAGACCGAGACCAAAAAAAACAATTTGTTTGCCATTTTGCATGAGTTGTAGAACCTAAGCACCATACTGGGTTCAGCTGCTTAGTATAAATATGAGATTGTATTATTTCAACTACAGGCACAATAATACAGAGACAGTGCATATCTTGTGTGTGAACTCACTGTAAATGTTTTCATCAATTAGTTAAAAATCAAATATGTGTAGCAATTGCATGACCACTATTTCTACACTATTTGAGGATTGACTCTTGAGTGCTGTTAAGGACTGACATGACTATAGTCCTAAAGTCATCTAACAAAATAACAAGCCTCCAACACCACCCTGCATCTCAAAAAAAGTCTAATGAATTGGAGATATGTTACTGATTTAAATTGTACTTAATTTATAGATGAAACGTTAATTCTAAATATTAAAGATACACAATTATTGCATTATTGCATTATTTCCCATTATAGTAGCCAAATTACACTGTATAATATCAGCATCACTGAAATGGAATAAAATTAAAAAAAACTGTGCCTGCCTGGATATTATAGGTTACAAATCCCTTCGAGACCGCTCGGCCAGTCCAAGACATTGCGAGACCGAGAGGCCCGAGACCGAGACAAGACCGAGACCAAAGACTGTCGAGGCCGTGACAAGACCAAGACCACGAAAAAGTGGTCTCGAGACCGAGACCAGTCTCGAGAACTACAAGTCTAGTGTGTGTGCGTCTCTCCCCTCTCTCTTTCTCTCTCTCTAGCAATATATCTGCAGAACAATGCCTTTCTCCAATGGACTCAGCTGTCTGTCAATGGGTGATAGCAAAAAGCTACAGCCATGGCAGATGCTTTATTGTTATTATTATTTTAAAGCTAACTTTTAGAATAGTTGTTAATAGTTGTTAATAATAGTTTTGGGATACATTGAGTATGTGTTATTTAAGGATGTTAGTTAAGGGTAGGCCTACTCATCCACATAGTATTTACTATCAGCACATCCACTGTACTATCAGATAACTAACACCGGATTTACACCGGGGACGTCTGCGTCGCGTTACGGTTGCGTCGCGTTATGGCTGCGTCCTCTGCCCTGAGTCAATTTACACCGGACGCGTTACGGCAGCGTAGCGTTGCCTTGCGAGCCAGCCGTATTCACGCGAGATCACGAGATCACGCGATAATCCTGAACGTACGCGAGACCGCGAGATCCCGCGATAAACTGTGTGTATAAAGGAAAGGACAACAACAAACAGCTTACTTTGCTTCTCCGACGTTGAAAAAAGGATGATTTATTTCGTAAATTATTTTATGTTGCTCCACTTCGACAATCAGTCTCTCGTCGTCCATGTTGCCGACCCTCTGAGAACCTTTGATTGATTGACTGCTGACCCTGGTACCACCGGTCATGACGTAATGTTGATGTGAAGTTGTGATAGGCTACATGAGCTGAGTATTGTGTTTTATTTTGAAAATTGACCGGATGCTCCATGGCTTTTACTATTTCACTTCCTGCCCGGTCGGTCTGCTCTATTTTAAATTGACGCGTTTCAGCAGCGTCTCGCGTCAAAAATAGAACGCTGCGTAAAGATAGCGCCGCAGCTGCGGCGCGACGCTCCTGGGACGCAGCTGAGACGTTACGCAGCGCGCCCGGTGTAAATGCTCTCATTGACTAGAGTGGCAGCGATCAGCAGCGGCGAACGCGACGCAGCCGTAACGCGACGCAGACGTCCCCGGTGTAAATGAGCCTCAACTGTTACGGCCTTGAGCCGACGGCATTGTCTCCCCTCCCTCTGTATGCGCTACCCCTCCTGTTTTCCAGCAAAGCATCTCCAGCGGGCGGGTCTTTCCGTCCCCCGATTAGCCCTGGCGGCTGATTGGTGCGGGGCTCCGCCAACCAGAGAGCGACAGCGTATAAAAGCCCGGGGTGCCCTGCAAGATGAGGCAGACACCTGTAGGAGACCGAGTCACGTAGTCGCATGAGAACTGTTGTTAGTATAGTGAGATTTTATGTGTGCGTTCCCAGATTTGGGCCAGGGTAAGAATTACCACTCCCGTACTGATTTTGCTTACCTGCACTCACATTTAGGTTTTTCACTGTTTAGACACACTAGGTTTAGGGGGTGCTGATCATTTGTATTTCTGTTTCTTCACGCTAGAGTAGCTAGTTAGGTTTGGGTTTAGGACTATTTTGATTTGGGGTCATTCACCAACCCCTTTAGTAATTAGATAGGTAGCTCCATTTTTCTCTTTTTGTTATATTTGTTCTCTTTTTGTTATATTTGTTTCTTTGATTTGACAGCACCTAGCGGCCCTTTTCTGTTGGTTTGTCAATATCCACTTGTCGGTTTGTAATAAATGGCACAATAATTACAATCCCATTCCATCAGGTTGTGTGTGTTACTTCCCTTTTCCCTCAACGAGTAGGGTTTGTAACATACGTGGGGGCTCGTCCGGGATATTTACCCGTTAAAGGGGTCCCGGGATTGTGTATTTATTATATTTTCCTTGGCATAGTGGGTATTATTGGTTGTGTGTATGGCGACGGAGTTTGACTTGCGTGGGTTTTTGGCCAACCCGTCGTATGAAAGCTTCATGAGCTGCAGGAAGGATAAGCTCGTCCAAATTGCAGCCCATTTTGGCTTGGGGCATCCCCAGCAGATCCTTAAAAGAGATCTTCAAGGGTTGGTACTTGGCGAGTTGATGGAACAGGAGCTTGTCATGCTGCCGGCGCAGGCAGAGCCGGCTGAGCTTTTGGGCACTCCCAGAGAAAAGGACAGCCGCGAGAGCGTGCAAGGTGTACTGGCAGGGGAGTCACCAAAAACTCCCTTCACGATGACCAGGTACGATCCTCTCTCATCAGTGAGCACAGGCTCTATACACGATAGACTGAAGGTCTGCCTCGCCCGCCTCAGGATTGAGGCCGAGGAAAGAGCTCAGAACCGAGAGGCTCAGCTTAAGCTGAACATCAAGCGGCTGGAAATTGAGGCAGAGAAGGCTGTGTGCCTCCGCTAGCTGGAACTGGCGTCTCAGAGAGAGACGCAGGGGCACGTGGTGGTCGATGTAGTTCCTTCCGCCTCCTTACCATCGGTACCTTCTCCTCCTTCTACATTTGACATTAATAAACATATTGCACTTGTTCCTGTATTTAGAGAGACGGAGGTCGACTCGTATTTTTCGGCGTTTGAACGCATCGCCTCTGCTCTGCGATGGCCCAGCGAGGTTTGGCCGTTGCTGTTACAGTGCAAGATACATGGCAAAGCTCAAGATGCTGTGGCTGCGCTCCCGGTACAGGAGATCCTCAATTATGAGCAGGTAAAATCTGCCATACTTCATGCGTACGAACTAGTACCGAAAGCATATCGGCAAAAGTTAAGGTGGCCGACTACAAATCTCTGAGAGACTACAAATCTCTGAGAGAGATGTTGTTAGTGGAGGAGTTTAAGAGGTGTCTGCCTGATCGTATTGTGGTCTATTTAAATGAACAAAAGGTTTCCTCTCTTTAATGTGCTGCCGTGCTGGCTGACGAGTATGTGCTCAAGCACAAAGCTGCATTTGGCCCACAAAATGTCAGTGTTTCTGATGAGAGGAAGAGTTATGTCTCAATACAGTCAGGTAACAATGTCCAGAAGGGTGACAGAGTGTTTTTATTGTCACAAAACTGGTCACATCATAGCTGTTTAACACGTAAACACAAGGAAAATGTGAGAGACAAACAGTTTGCTCCTCCTAAAGGGATAGTTATAATAAAGGCAGAACAAAATTGCCATCGACGAGTGTTTTAAACCCTTCACTTTTGATGGTTTGGTGTCCCTAGCTTGTGATCCTGCTGACAAGCGTCCGGTGCGTATTCTGCGAGACACAGCTTGTTCGCAGTCTGTAATTCTCTCCTCCGTCGGAAAAACAGGTTGGTATTCTGCGTGTGTGATTACTCGTGCACAAGCCCGAAAGAAAACACAAAAGAAAAAGACAAGTCATTCACCAACCCCTTTAGTAATTAGATAGGTAGCTCCTTTTTATTTTAAAGAGTTCTCTTTTTGTTATATTTGTTTCTTTGATTTGACAGCACCTAGCGGCCCTTTTCTGTTGGTTTGTCACTTAATGTCCACTTGTCGGTTTGTAATAAATGGCCCAATAATTACAATCCCATTCCATCGGGTTGTGTGTGTTACTTCCATTTTCCCTCAACGAGTAGGGTTTGTAACACTAACCCTCAATAACAATTATTAACTAGGATCATGTAAACATCTTGTATCAGACACTACATCATCAGGGCCCAGTATTTCAAAACTTGTAATCCGGATCAGGATAATCCGGATAATGAAATCCTCCTTTTCTCAGTCCTGGATCAAGGTGATCCTGGGCCCAGTATTTCAAAAGGGATTGACAGGATTATCCTGGTCGGATTGGATTAAATCTAGATCTGATCTGAAAACTGGGTATTTCAACACAGATCCAGATAATCCTGATCCTGAAGATCAGGATTCTGCTTTGGTAATCCAATCCTCCCCTGAATCCAGATTAAAGGCTGGATTTGGGTATTTCAAAAGTTAAGGCAGATCTCTGGATCAACTTGATACCAAAATGTCAGGATCATTTGGAGCCCACCTCAGAGGTGGATTTCACTTGGATTAAATCATTTAGATTAAGTCTCAGCTCCACTTCTTATAGATATTGTTACTCAAGATGTTCATTACACTTAATCTAAAGTGTTAGTGTTTTACTTTTAACAAATAAATATTTAAAAAATGTATATTTAAAAATAATAAAGCAGCCTAATTGTAAGAAATGTAAAGTATAGTAAAATATTTTACCTCACTTTCTGAAACTGCTGTAAATAAGAGTAACAATTAATTACAGACCTATTTCTCAAATTCTAGTTTCAAACATTGTAACTTGCATGTACCAAAACATCAGAGAAAGACAACAGGAATGCGGGGTCCAAACAAACTTTAATTCCAACAAAACCGACATTTCAAATAATGTGTCCACTAACTAAAACAGGACCTAACCCACTCAGAGGTCAGAAGTGAGCTGCTTTTCTAACAGCTTTATTTTCAGTTCTGTTTCTTTGCGTCAGCTTTATTAGTTCATTGGCCTGTTCAATTTGTTTGACTGCCCTCTCGGGTCTCCATTTTGAGGAGCTTTTGATAAGCGTCCTCATCACCGGCATGCCTCCTCCGTCTCCGACACTCTGGCCCACGAACCTCTTGTGGTGGATCGGGTGGAGCAATGCTGGTGCTGGTTGAAGGTTCACCCTCTGAGCCTCCACAGGTGTGAGGAACACACATTAAGACGAGAGGTTGAGTGGCTCGTCAGCTGGCTCCCCAACACTGGATAAACTATGACATGTATGCACTTGCATTTTTTCAGTGTCAGTTTATATCATGCTGCACATTGAAGCACTTTCCAAGCATTTTCAAGGTATATTTTCATGCTTCTGATTAAATGAAGACACATTTGACTTCAGTCAGAAGCTTAAAAATGCACTTTTAAAATGTTTGGAAATGGCTAGAATGTGATTTTAAAACCTGCAGCAATGCAATTCAGTGTTTGTGTACAAACTGATTATTTTACTTAATCAAAACAGATGCTATTTTGCTATAAATGACCATAATTATGTTTAGTGAGAGCCTTCTATATAAGGGAGACAAATTAGGATGAAAAACTGTTTAGTTGTGTCACTGACCAAGCTATATACCATGAAAGTAATGCAATTACAGTTTCAAGCACTTTATTCAGAATCCAATAACTTGAAAACCTTGAACCTATCAATACAATTAAAGCGTTTCCAAGGATTTCCAGCCGAGTGGTCCATGGCTGAGTGGACTCTGAAAGTAGAAGAAAGAGAAGGTGTATGAGTATATCTTTGTTTATGTACACAAACGCATGATATCATCCCCAGCATTACTATAGCATCCTGACACTTCTGAATGAACCGTATAGTTAATACTCGTACCGTGTAACGTTTCCAAAGTCCTGCAGCAGTCTACACATGTCGCCTATTTTCCTAAGTCTGCTGTGTTGCCAATGACGTAACGCTAATAAACTCTGAACAGGTTGGCGTTAGTTTAAAAAGTTACGGTATGATGTACGTCCAATTAATTCCCTTTTAAGTTAAACCATAGACCGAAAATTCATCAACAAAGCAGCTTCCTCGCTATCCCGCTGGCTGCTTAACACACAAGTCAATGGAGCCAAGTTAGCTCCCGTTAGCGCGGCCGCGGCTCAATTAGGGATCACTGCGGCCTGGTTTTAATTAGGGGACGATTGAAGAAGTTGGCTTGCATGATATGTTGGTTGGAATTCGTATGGTCTTCAAACCGCTACACATTAGACGACGGTAAACTTACATTTTTGACGTGGATGTCGCGTTTCCAGCTGCTCCTTTCGTGAGGTAGTCCGCCATGTTTCGATCCAGAGGCGACGTCACGAGATTTGGAAATCCGTCTCCGCCCAGATCGGGATCACGGTGATCCACCCTGCCGGTGTTTTGAAATACTCGGATAAAGTCAGCAGGATCACCTTGATCCAGGTCTGAGAAAAGGAGGATTTCATTATCCGGATTATCCTGATCCGGATTACAAGTTTTGAAATACTGGGCCCTGCTGACTTTATCCGAGTATTTCAAAACACCGGCAAGGTGGATCACCGTGATCCCGAACTGGGGCCTCATTACAGAAACTTCCTAACTCTGAAATCCTATCCTAACTTAAGATAGGAAGGCATTTAGGGGTTTTGGTATTACAGAAGCAGGTTTCCTAACTTAACTTAGGATGAGATCCTATCTTATCTTAAGATAGGAATTTAGCCATTACAGAACCATCCTAAGTTAGGAAATTCCTAACTTAGGATGCCTAAGTTAGGTTGCCATTCATCCTGTCCTAAATTCAAAATAACTGTCACTAACTGAAAAAAATATGGCAGCAGCACTGCTTGTAGGTATGTTTGACAATGAAGATGAACATATTAACAGAAATATAATGGCAGAAAGACTACTTAGACCGCATAATGATGTGTTAAATTTTCCTGACCATATTTTAATTTCATTTTATTGCCTGCCGAGACATTTAATTTTGAATTTGGTGGAAGAATTACGTCCAGCTCTGGAGAGGCCTACAGTCGTGGAACATTTCCCAAACAATACATTTTTCCTGTCCTCCACCGCCTGAACTAATGCCTCCAACTCGTCTTGGCTAAAATTAAAAGCCCTCCTCTTCTTACTCTCAGCTGTACCTGCCATGACAGTAGCTTGCTGTTTCGTTTATAGCTTTAAAGTTTAGGCTCATTTGTCATTAAAGTAACGCGTTCTATCAGTTTCATGCACATTCCAAGTGCAGAAACAGACATAAACTGTCAATAGCCGTCGAAAAATCAGATTGACAGAACAGTTAGTATTTCCTAAATAAAGATAAGATAGGAAGCCACAGATAAGATAGGAAACGGACATTAGGTTAGGCATTGCTTCTGTAATAGGAAGTTAGGATTTTTCCTATCTTTGGTTTCCTAACTTAAGTTAGGATGAGCAGTTAGGATTTTTTCTGTAATGAGGCCCCTGGGCGGAGACGGATTTCCAAATCTCGTGACGTCGCCTCCGGATGGAAACATGGCGGACTACCTCACGAAAGGAGCAGCTGGAAACGCGACTTCCACGTCAAACATGTAAGTTTACCGTTGTATAATGTGTAGCGGTTTTAAGACCATACGAATTCCAACCAACATGTCATGCAAGCCAACTTCTTCAATCGTCCCTTAATTAAAACCAGACCGCAGCGATCCCTAATTGAGCCGCGGCCGCGCTAACAGGAGCTAACTTAACTCCATTGACTTGTGTGTTAAGCAGCTAGCGGGCTAGCGAGGAAGCGGCTTTGTTGATGAATTTTGCAGTCTATGGTTTAACTTAAAAGGGAATTAATTGGACGTACATCATACCGTAACTTTTTAAACTAACGCCAACCTGTTCAGAGTTTATTAGCGTTACGTCATTGGCAACACAGCAGACTTAGGAAAATAGGCTACATGTGTACAGACCAAACTGCTGCAGTACTTTGGAAACGTTACACGGTACGAGTATTAACTATACGGTTCATTCAGATGTGTCAGGATGTTATAGTAATGCTGGGGATGATATCATGCGTTTGTGTACATAAACAAAGATATACTCATACACCTTCTCTTTCTTCTACTTTCAGAGTCCACTCACAGCCATGGACCACTCGGCTGGAAATCCTTGGAAACGCTTTAATTGTATATTGATACATTCAAGGTTTTCAAGTTATTGGATTCTGAATAAAGTGCTTGAAAAATTGCATTACTTTCATGTTATATAGCTTGGTCAGTGACACAACTAAACAGTTTTTCATCCTAATTTGTCTCCCTTATATAGAAGGCTCTCACTAAACATAATTATGGTAATTTATAGCAAAATAGCATCTGATTTGATTAAGTAAAATGATCAGTTTGTACACAAACACTGAAATACATTGCTGCAGGTTTTAAAATCACATTCTAGCCATTTCCAAACATTTTAAAAGTGCATTTTTAAGCTTCTGACTGAAGTCAAATGTGTCTTCATTTAAGCAGAAGCATGAAAATATACCTTGAAAATGCTTGGAAAGTGCTTCAATGTGCAGCATGATATAAACTGTGACACTGAAAAAATGCAAGTGCATACATGTCATAGTTTATCCAGTGTTGGGGAGCCAGCTGACGAGCCACTCAACCTCTCGTCTTAATGTGTGTTCCTCACACCTGTGGAGGCTCAGAGGGTGAACCTTCAACCAGCACCAGCATTGCTCCACCCGATCCACCACAAGAGGTTTGTGGGCCAGAGTGTCGGAGACGGAGGAGGCATGCCGGTGATGCGGATGCTTATCAAAAGCTCCTCAAAATGGAGACCTGAGAGGGCAGTCAAACAAATTGAACTGGCCAATGAACTAATAAAGCTGACGCAAAGAAACAGAACTGAAAATAAAGCTGTTAGAAAAGCAGCTCACTTCTGACCTCTGAGTGGGTTAGGTCCTGTTTTAGTTAGTGGACACATTATTTGAAATGTCGGTTTTGTTGGAATTAAAGTTTGTTTGGACCCCGCATTCCTGTTGTCTTTCTCTGATGTTTTGGTACATGCAAGTTACAATGTTTGAAACTAGAATTTGAGAAATAGGTCTGTAATTAATTGTTACTCTTATTTACAGCAGTTTCAGAAAGTGAGGTAAAATATTTTACTATACTTTACATTTCTTACAATTACGCTGCTTTATTATTTTTAAATATACATTTTTTAAATATTTATTTGTTAAAAGTAAAACACTAACACTTTAGATTAAGTGTAATGAACATCTTGAGTAACAATATCTAGGAGAAGTGGAGCTGAGACTTAATCTAAATGATTTAATCCAAGTGAAATCCACCTCTGAGGTGGGATCCAAATGATCCTGACATTTTGGTATCAAGTTGATCCAGAGATCTGCCTTAACTTTTGAAATACCCAAATCCAGCCTTTAATCTGGATTCAGGGGAGGATTGGATTACCAAAGCAGAATCCTGATCTTCAGGATCAGGATTATTGAAATACCCAGTTTTCAGATCAGATCTAGATTTAATCCAATCCGACCAGGATAATCCTGTCAATCCCTTTTGAAATACTGGGCCCAGCAGACACATTTTTTAAGTTACTTTGTAATTACACATGTAATTAACAATATGTATATGCAATAATGTTATGGAGCAGCATAGCCCTAACCCCACGGACACTGTAATGTAAACTGAAACCCAAAGCTGAAATCCCCAATGATACTTTCTGAAAATAGCAGATTATGTGAAGTCTTGTTCTGTGTGTTAAAGGTCTTGTTTTCAGTTTCTTATGATCATCATTTCCTGTTTTATTTTGTTGTACTCACCTCTCCTCTCGTTTTAGATACCTCACCTACTGCCCTTGTGTGTTTCCCGCCTGTGTTTGCCTCCCCTGCCTTGATTAGTTTCACCTGTGCCTGATTAGCTCTCCTGTCCCTCCACTGGTGTCTTTAGTCTTTAGCCCTATTCACATGGGATTAGTATTACCTGGGGACCTCATGTGATTTAGTAATTACCCCACCACGTCTGTTTCGTGCGGCGCATTCACACGGGATAAGCGAAGTCTGTGTTTTAACTTGAATTTACTGACATTATCCCCCGGATATGATGTCAAGGCTCTGCGTAACCTATGCGTAATGTATTAATAACAATATGTTCCTTACCGCATGCTGCCATGCATGTAATCCATCTAATCATCTTTCGAGATTTTGCTCTTCTGATGGATTTGAGCTTGCTCTTTCTGCGAATGGGTCTCCATGCTGTGTACGAAGATGAGCCTCCTGAATTTGCACCCAAAATGCTGTCAAAACTTTCATTTATAATTTCCAACGCAGCCTCCATAATTCTCGACCGGGAAAAAGGCAGAAAATGGCGCGGAAAACACACAAAACGACCCCAAATCACAGAGATGCCGATTCGCACGGGACTAATATTATCACATGACCTCTGTATTTGGCAAAATGTGGTAGGTAATTTGCGGTGGAATTTTTACTTTACAAATTACGGACATGGCAGATTCACACGGGATTAAGATCACAGACGACCTCCGCAATTATTACAAATTACTAGAGGTCCCCAGGTAATACTAGTCCCGTGGAAATAGGGCTTTAGTCTCCCCTTCCCTCTGTGTTATTTTTATCAAGTGTTCCAGCATTATTCCTAGTGTTAGCATTCCTGGTTTTTGATCTCGGATATTTCTCCTGACTTCAGCTTTTTGCCTACTCCCTGTGGATTTGTTTGCTCCTTTCTGGACTGATGAACTACTTGAATGACCATGTGTCAATCATGAGGAAATGATAAATTACATTACAGACATGGTATTATAAATGTTTTTAGCAATGTTTTCTTTCTTTTCTATTTGTGTGTGTGTGTGTGTGTGTGTGTGTGTGTGTGTGTGTCTGCGCTGTGTCTAATCCTTTTCTTGTATATCAAAAGCACAACAGAGGTCAGTAACTATTAGAATCTTGACTTTCCCAGCTGACACACCTGAGATCCCGCATCTGTTATGTTTTACCTTTTGAACCTAACTCTTCATGAAATGTTCCTATGAAATGTTAACAAGAATGGGTCATTGTTCTCATACTCCAATTGAAAGCTGGGACTGAAGCCATATCTGCCACAAAATATGAAAAATTGCTTCTTCTCCACCGAGGCAGCAATGAATAAATATGTGTGTCGTTTTGCTCTTGCTGAGCAAATATAGACATGGCCGTATCTGGGTATTTTAATAAAATAAAATATTAGAATGGTTCAGATCTGTGCAAACCATCTTGGAAGTCAGTGTAAGTTAATTTATTTGAAAACATTGGATGTTCTTCTAAAAGGTCATTTTGTATTAGAACAGACAGGTAAACAATACAAAAAACATTCACAAGACAAAAATGAAACATTGCTGTGTGCAGAGCTCTGCAGCTTTTCATCATTTTGAGAAACAAAATCTTGTAAAATCTAATTTGTCATGGTTTATGCAAGTGTTTGCCTCTAGGAAAATTGCATTTTGTAGACATATAATATTTAAAATATTAAAGATCAGAGTGGTGATGACTAGATTGTTAGAATGTAGTTTTTATCAATATAGAGGATCCTGTGGTCTATATCATTGGCTGAAGACTGAATGTGCTAACTTTGGTTAACCCGGCTTTAAGTTTTTAATACTAATAGTAATTATAATTCATATTAGTAGTGTCAAGATCACATAACTTATTGAATATAGGCTCTAGGCAAGAGAACAGTGTAACTTGACGTTGCAAGTTGGCATCCTGCTATATTTGCTGCCGTTTTGTTGGTCATGATCTATGCAGTCATTAACACATAAGGCATACACATTTTTCATTATATCTGTGAATGAAAACCTCTCATTCCCACTCCTTGTGTGAATGAGAGGTTGAGAGTAATCCAGAATATGTCCATATTCTGGATTCAATACATTTGACCTGCCCAGCGTTGTTAACCCTGAGCAGCTTCACTATTTTGTTGGAACCGCTTTGTGAGCTACTCAAAAACAGTCTGTAGCTAGCAAACCTGTTGGAGACTCTGGCCTACACCTTCTTATAACCCTCCCTACCGTCATCATTTCATCTGCTTACTTTTTGTTTTTACAGATACACATTGTCTGTGTCTTTGATTAAATTAGTGTTGGATTCAATTTGTCGGCCAAAATCCAGTATTTACCGGCTAACGGAAACTGACAGCAAAACCCCTATAGTTAGTAACAGAATAGAGCAATAGCTGATGAAAGCGGCTTGATTGATGATTGCATCATTTCTGTTACATCGACAGAAATTGTAAATTCCTTTCTATTATAGATAATATTCAAATCAGTATTAATTATCTATGGAGAGCAACTTCTTGCTTAATACTAATCAGATGCATGATATTTTACATCATGCTTTTAACCTTAATGAATGAATGTCCCATCAACAATAAAACAATCTGCTGGAATAATTTTGAAAATTGAAAAAAGTAGTGTTTAACTAGTGAATTTAAAAATCTAGACTATCTAACTGCTCTGCTTCTGTGTATATAAATCATTAAGAGAATGTGATAGTAACATTGAGAAATAAATAAAGCTATATTCAATATCTTATTCAAGACGTTGGGTCTATGTAGATTCAGGGGCACTGTGAACTTCAACATGTTATGTTCGTTGTTATCATATATAACAAACAAGACGTGAGTCTTGAGCAAGACTGCCGATTTTTATCCACTGTACTGCCAAACTGACATGCCCACCCAGCGTTTCATTTTGCTTGTCTTAACAATTTCAGATGAGAGAAAATGTTGATATTCCATCTAGGGGTTTATTTTGTGCTGATGCTTATGGAGATTCCTTGAATAATATTGTAGTTATTAAAGCATGAAATATAACCAATGGTAAAGACCTTTAAGAAAATAACAAAAGTAAAGCTTTAAGGAGGAGAAATATGCAAAAAACATGTTGTATAAACAATTGTTAATTGACTGATTAACAATTGTGGTTGACATCTGGCACATATGTGTAAGGGAGCTAAAAGAAAGTATCAAGAGTCAAATAATTTATCATTTGTAAATGTCTACAATGTCTGTTTTCATTCTTTCTTTCATTCATTTCACGTACACAAAACCTAAGATTGTGTATTTATATATGCATGAATAATATAGTCTTGTATAATTGCATACTCTGTATTCAAGGAAGCACAACCAGAGGTTCTTAAATAAGAAAAAATTGCAAAGTATGGAAACATGAAGAGCCAAATGGCAACTAAGAAATCATTAAAACCCTCATCAAGAAAATCATCAGTGAACTTCCGGTCGCAACTTTTAGGCTCCACTGCTAGCATATGATAAATCTTTCAAAACTAATTCTTATATGATTCATCAGTGGATAAAAACAATGTGATGCCCAATGAGCATATGAATGGTGGAGGGAAACTATATCTCCCCAAGCACCCAAATGAAAAGAGAGGATTGAACTGATCTCCCTCCTGAACTGGAAAACAAACACACACACACACACACACCTCTTTATTATTATTTTAGGATTGATATTATTTTAGCACTACTAACACTACAAATGTACACAGTTAGTTGTTTTTCTATCGTTATAGGAGCTAGAATCAAATGTGTTGCCAATCATTTGACCTACCTTCTGACACCAACAATGCAGACTGAACCAGCGGGTCACTACACATGACTGCCAGACGTTTAAAGTGGAAATGAAGCAATGAGAACTGTGACCAATTTTTGGTTGCTTTTTCATTTTTGGAAATACATGGATTTTCATTCAACCTGAAATTCAAGTAGTTTCACTGGGAAATTACATTTTGATAACGACTTTCGCCACTAGGGCACGGCCATGTTTTAAAAATTCAGGCGCTACGTCATCAGAATGGTTAGCGTTTGTTTGTGGAAGGTAGCCCGCCTGCCCGCAGTCCCGACACAAGCTTGGATCGAGGGATGACTTTCAATAGATCGCAGTCATAAAGCTGCTCTGCTACTTACGACACCCTGACCCAGAATCAGGTCGTATGCAAGTGGTTTAACACCCAGTCCTTCATAAACATGCGGTGTGATCATGGAGAGGGGCGACCATCATTCGGCCGCACCCCAGTATCAAATGTCTTTACTCGCCGGCCCCCGGGGGGGTCGGTTATCCTTGAACAATCGTATAGCCCGGGCACTAGTCAGTCGGATTCCCCTGGGGTCCGTTTCACAAAGCAGGTTTAGTGAAAACCCTGGGTTTATTAACCCTGAAATGAGGGAAACTCTGAGTTTTCCGTTTCACAAAGGGAGGTAACTCAAACCAGAGAAAGAGGGGTAACTCTAGCCTGTTTCACAGAGAGAGATAACTTACGCTCTCGGTCAGTTACCGTAGTAACAGACTCTATGAAACTAACCTGGTCGGGACCAGGTTTTTCTCAATGAACATCGAGTTTCAATCTGTCTCCGCCCTCTTTCAGCCACACACGCCATTTGATTTCCTCATTCATTCAGGCAGCAGGCGAGTTTTGGCGTAGCCGTCTGTCAAAAATCATTTAAAAAATCAGTCAGTAGGCTATTTCAGAAGTCCATTAGGCACAGTAGGAGGCGACTTTTTTCACAAACATGGCATGTCCTTTTGACCAGCGCTCGAAGTGGAAAAAAATAAGTGGCGGTACTCCCTTATTCACATATAAGCGACGGGGGGTGCGCGCGATATTAACCCACCCCGGACCTACGACCGACGGGGGGGGCGCCACTCTGGTAGATCCGCCCCTGGTTAGGGCAAAGTACAGTACCGGCAGCCAAGTGCTGGTACGCAAGAAAAAGTGCCGGTACGCTAAAGGGTAACATGTAGAAGTGCCGGTACTGAGTACCGGTGAGTACCAGCCCACTTCGAGCACTGCTTTTGACAACGATCCCGTGGATGACGGTGCAGCATTACTACGCAGATAATTAAATATTCGTCGGGAGAGGGTTATCAGACCGCGCATAGATGTAGCCTTTCCAGACAATTATCATTTCCAGACAATTATCTTTTTCAGCGGTACCGTTTCACGTCACAGTCCATCATTTACATACACAACCTAATCCGTCCTTACATTTGCAACATTACCAACCGTAGTCATGCTCTCACATCCCAGCAGATATTGTGTGTTGCACTGCGTTTCTTTGCAAATGGATGTTTTTTGTACAATGTCGGAGATGCAGAGCACTTGAGCAAGGCAACTGTATGTATACAGTCAAATAGCCACTTAATATTTACTTTACAGTGTAAAACATGATCAAAATGATCATGCCGAGGTCTTATCTGTTTGAACAATGTTTTTATATATCATCTTAAGCTGCTGCCAAGTGCGCTTCTCCACCGAGGGATTGCACCTAAATGAAATAAATGAATAGTTACCATTCAAGCAGTTTTCCCCTGTAATATTATTGTGATTGCAAAGGACTACATTTAAACTTGCGCAGCAGTGTTGCACTTCTTTCTAAAAACGTGTTGAAACTCGCCATATGAGCTCCACCGCCGCGACCCCGGGTGGAGCCGCTACAGTCACCGTAGCTGAGGAGATCCGCGAGAAGGGCCCGACACACGTCCAGAGTCGCCGCCGACCGCCACCCGAGCCCAAAGCCCCCACCGCCTTCCACTCCCGGTAGGGGACTGCCCTCGGACAACCCCCGCCACGCCAACGCCGAAGCGCAATGCGACGAGGGCGCCCTCGGACCGAACCTTCCCGAACGCTTCCGGACAGGGGAGGACGATGGGATTGGATTGATATCTCCACTAATATGCAAAACTGGGCTATTTGGATGAATCTACATACAAGCAGTTGATTGATGCTATTCTTTCACTGCTGCTTAATGGTTTGTTCATAACCCAAGTCAGCGGTTAGTGAGCTGGGTCCTGCTCTTTTTCTCATTTGGATATTTGTCACATCATGCCTTATCTTGTGCACCTGTGCCCGTTTCAACCCTTTTTGTCTTGTATACCTTCACAGCCCCATCTAGGGCTCGAGTACCCCTTCATTGACACCAAACTAGAAATCTTTTCTTTTGATCTAATATTATACTACCGTATTCTAATTCAGCGATTGTACTGATTGTTTTAGTTACAGCATGTAATGTCGACATAACTGTTATTTTAATTATTATCTAAACATCTTAGAGTTATTGTAACACAGTTGTATTTACACTGTATTCTTACAGATCAGAGTATATTATCACATTATCATAAAACAGTTTGTTTTATTTAAATAACACATGCTAGTGTGTTTTTTTTGGATTACTTCTTAGAACGGCCCCTGACTAAGTTTGACATTTCATTGGCCTGTGGAATTGCCTATCCACCCATCCAATTGGATACTGTGGCACTGTTCCATTGACTGTGGCTCATAGACTCATAGAATCGAGGGCACCGTATACTGTTGACTTTGCTCTGTTTGCTTCGCACTCTCATTTCACAGTAACTAGGGCTTCGCATTACCTGACGCCGCATGCGCACACACCCGACAAGGACAGAGGACCTTTGAATAGATAAAACGCACAGGCTTGACAGTGGTGACTAAACAGCCTAGCCAGACAGGAAGGGAAGCCCACACCTGTACCTAATTAACCCCTAATTGGTGTGCCAATAGATTGTGCTCTGGTCACGGCCTACAAACCTCTTCCATTATAATTACCAGGGCCCAGTATTTCAAAAGGGATTGACAGGATTATCCTGGTCGGATTGGATTAAATCTAGATCTGATCTGAAAACTGGGTATTTCAACACAGATCCAGATAATCCTGGGCCCAGTATTAAAAACTTGTAATCCGGATCAGGATAATCCGGATAATGAAATCCTCCTTTTATCAGTCCTGGATCAAGGTGATCGTGCTGACTTTATCTGAGTATTTCGAAACACTGGCAGGGTGGATCACCGTGATCCCCATCTGGGCGGAGACGGATTTCAAAATCTCGTGACGTCGCCTCCGGATCGAAACATGGCGGACTACCTCATGAAAGGAGCAGCTGGGAGCGCGACTTCCACATCAAAAATGTAAGTTTACCGTCGTCTAATGTGTAGCGGTTTGAAGACCATACGAATTCCAACCAATATGTCATGCAAGCCAACTTCTTGAACCGTCCCCTAATTAAAACCAGCCCGCAGCGATCTCTAATTGAGCCGCGGCCGCGCTAACGGGAGCTAACTTGGCTCCATTGACTTGTGTGTTAGGAGCTAGCGGGATAGCGAGGAAGCGGCTTTGTTGATGAATTTTGCGGTCTATGGTTTAACTTAAAAGGGAATTAATTGGACGTACATCATACCGTAACTTTTTAAACTAACGCCAACCTGTTCAGAGTTTATTAGCGTTATGTCATTGGCAACACAGCAGACAGGCTACATGTGTACAGACCAGACTGCTGCAGTACTTTGGAAACGTAACGTTACACGGTACGAGTATTAACAATACGGTTCATTCAGAAGTGTCAGGATGCTATAGTAATGCTGGTGATATCATGCTTTTGTGTACATAAACAAAGATATACTCATACACCTTCTCTTTCTTCTACTTTCAGAGTCCACTCACAGCCATGGACCACTCGGCTATTAAAGACAACCGTATGAGTGCTGGAAATCCTTGAAACGCTTTAATTGTATTGATACGTTCAAGGTTTTCGAGTTAATGGATTCTGAATAAAGTGCTTGAAACTGCTTGAAATTGTAATTGCATTACTTTCATGGTATATAGCTTGGTCAGTGACACAATTAGAAACAGTTTTTCATCCTAATTTGTCTCCCTTATATAGAAGGCTCTCACTAAACATAATTATGGTCATTTATAGCAAAATAGCATCTGATTTGATTAAGTAAAATAATCCGTTTGTACACAAACACTGAAATACATTGCTGCAGGTTTTAAAATCACATTCAAGCCATGTCCATACATTTTGAAAGTGCATTTCTAAGCTTCTGACTGAAGTCAAATTTGTCTTCATTTAATCAGAAGCATGAAAATATACGTTGAAAATGCTTGTAAAGTGCTTCAATGTGCAGCATGATATAAACTGTGACAGTCAAAAAATGCAAGTGCACGCATCTCATAGTTTATCCAGTGTTGGGGAGCTAGCCGACGAGCCACTCAACCTCTCGTCTGAATGTGTGTTCCTCACACCTGTGGAGGCTACAGAGGGTGAACCTTCAACCAGCACCAGCATTGCTCCACCCGATCCACCACAAGAGGTTCGTGGGCCAGAGCCAGAGCGTCGGAGACGGAAGAGGATGCTGGTGATCAGGATGCTTATCAAAAGCTCCTCAAAATGGAGACCGAGAGGGCAGTCAAACAAATTGAACTGGCCAATGAACAAATAAAGCTGATGCAAAGAAACAGAACTGAAAATAAAGATGTTAGAAAAGCAGCTCACTTCTGACCTCTGAGCTGGGTTAGGTCCTGTTTTAGTTAGTGGCCACATTATTTGAAATGTCGGTTTTGTTGGAATTAAAGTTTGTTTGGACCCGGCATTCCTGTTGTCTTTCTCTGATGTTTTGGTACATACAAGTTACAATGTTTGAAACTAGAATTTGAGAAATAGGTCTGTAATACATTGTTACTTATTTACAGCAGTTTCAGAAAGTGAGGTCAAATATTTTAAATTTTTTTTTAAATATTTATTATTTGTTAAAAGTGAAACACTAACAATTTAGATTAAGTGTAATGAACATCTTGAGTAGCAATATCTAGGAGAAGTGGAGCTGAGACTTAATCTAAATGATTTAATCCAAGTGAAATCCACCTCTGAGGTGGGATCCAAATGATCCTGAAATTTTGGTATCAAGTTGATCCAGAGATCTGCCTTAACTTTTGAAATACCCAAATCCAGCCTTTAATCTGGATTCAAGGGAGGATTGGATTACCAAAGCAGAATCCTGATCTTCAGGATCAGGATTATCTGGATCTGTGTTGAAATACCCAGTTTTCAGATCAGATCTAGATTTAATCCAATCCGACCAGGATAATCCTGTCAATCCCTTTTGAAATACTGGGCCCTGAAGATCAGGATTCTGCTTTAGTAATCCAATCCTCCCCTGAATCCAGATTAAAGGCTGGATTTGGGTATTTCAAAAGTTAAGGCAGATCTCTGGATCAACTTGATACCAAAATTTCAGGATCATTTGGATCCCACCTCAGAGGTGGATTTCACTTGGATTAAATCATTTAGATTAAGTCTCAGCTCCACTTCTCCTAGATATTGTTACTCATTACACTTAATCTAAAGTGTTAGTGTTTTACTTTTAACAAATAATAAATATTAAAAAATATATATTTAAAAATAATAAAGCAGCCTAATTATAAGAAATGTAAAGTATAGTAAAATATTTGACCTCACTTTCTGAAACTGCTGTAAATAAGAGTAACAATTTATTACAGACCGATTTCTCAAATTCTAGTTTCAAACATTGTAACTTGCATGTACCAAAACATCAGAGAAAGTCAGAATGCAGGCTCCAAATAAACTTTAATTCCAACAAAACAAAGACATTTCAAATAATGTGGCCACTAACTAAAACAGGACCTAACCCAGCTCAGAGGTCAGAAGTGAGCTGTTTGTGAACAGCTTTATTTTCAGTTCTGTTTCTTTGCATCAACTTTATTTGTTCATTGGCTTGTTCAATTTGTTTGACTGCCCTCTCGGTCTCCATTTTGAGGAGCTTTTGATAAGCATCCTCATCACCGGCATGCCTCCTCCGTCTCCAACACTCTGGCCCACGAACCTCTTGTGGTGAATCAGGTGGAGCAATGCTGGTGCTGGTTGAAGGTTCACCCTCTGAGCCTCCACAGTTGTGAGGAACACATTCAGATGTGTGCATTTTTTCAGTGTCACAGTTTATATCATGCTGCACATTGAAGCACTTTCCAAAGATTTTCAAGGTATATTTTCATGCTTCTGATTAAATGAAGACAAATTTGACTTCAGTCAGAAGCTTGAAAATGCACTTTTAAAATGTTTGGAAATGGCTTGAATGTGATTGTAAAACCTGCAGCAATGTATTCAGCAATGTTTTTGTACAAACTGATTATTTTTACTTAATCAAATCAGATGCTATTTTGCTATAAATGACCATAATTATGTTTAGTGAGAGCCTTCTATATAGGCTAAGGGAGACAAATTAGGATGAAAAACTGTTTCCAATTGTGTCACTGACCAAGCTATATAGGCTACCATGAAAGTAATGCAATTACAATTTCAAGCAGTTTCAAGCACTTCATTCAGAATCCAATAACTTGAAAACCTTGAACGTATCAATACAATTACAGCATTTCCAAGGATTTCCAGCACTCATACGGTTGTCTTTAATAGCCGAGTGGTCCATGGCTGTGAGTGGACTCTGAAAGTAGAAGAAAGAGAAGGTGTATGAGTATATATTTGTTTATGTACACAAAAGCTTGATATCACCACCAGCATTACTATAACATCCTGACACATCTGAATGAACCGTATAGTTAATACTCGTTCCGTGTAACGTTACGTTTCCAAAGTACTGCAGCAGTCTGGTCTGTACACATGTAGCCTATTTTCCTAAGTCTGCTGTGTTGCCAATGACGTAACGCTAATAAACTCTGAACAGGTTGGCATTAGTTTAAAAAAGTTACGGTATGATGTACGTCCAATTAATTCCCTTTTAAGTTAAACAATAGACCGCAAAATTCATCAACAAAGCCGCTTCCTCGCTAGCCCGCTAGCTGCTTAACACACAAGTCAATGGAGCCAAGTTAGCTCCCGTTAGCACGGCCGCGGCTAAATTAGGGATCGCTGCGGCCTGGTTTTAATTAGGGGACGATTCAAGAAGTTGGCTTGCATGACATGTTGGTTGGAATTCGTATGGTCTTAAAACCGCTACACATCAGACGACGGTAAACTTACATTTTTGACGTGGAAGTCGCGCTCCCAGCTGCTCCTTTCGCGAGGTAGTTCGCCATGTTTCGATCCGGAGGCGACGTCACGAGATTTGGAAATCCATCTCCGCCCAGATCGGGATCACGGTGATCCACCCTGCCGGTGTTTTGAAATACTCGGATAAAGTCAGCAGGATCACCTTGATTCAGGACTGAGAAAAGGAGGATTTCATTATCCGGATTATCCTGATCTGTGGGCCCAGGGCCCAGTATTTCAAAACTTGTAATCCAAACACCGGCAGGGTGTGAGTTTACCGTCGTCTAATAATGTGTAGCGGTTTTAAGACCATACGAATTCCAACCAACATAGCGAGGAAGCGGCTTTGTTGATGAATTTTGCGGTCTATGGTTCAACTTAAAAGGGAATTAATTGGGCGTACATCATACCGTAACTTTTTAAACTAACGCCAACCTGTTTAGAGTTTATTAGCGTTACGTCACTGGCAACACAGCAGACTTAGGAAAATAGGCTACATGTGTACAGACTGCTGCAGTACTTTCGAAACGTTACACGGTACGAGTATTAACTATACGGTTCATTCAGAAGTGTCAGGATGCTATAGTAGGGTCATTCTATGAAAACGTGCCATTTAACATTCTGAAAATCAGATTTTCAAAGTATTATTTTTATTGTGTTTAAGGACTTATTTGGTTTAAGTAGACCCTTACCTGTCAGAAAAATATGTCGTGCCATCTCAGGCTATCTTATTTATTTATTTATTTCCCTAAAAATAATCAACATGCACATGTGTTTTGTCAATCGCATTACCAACACCAACTTGTATTAAATAAGTATTTGAAGTGACACTTCAGAATAAATCTGGTATATTATGAGTGATACATCATCCCTGTTTACATTCATAGTGTTTATAAATTAAAATAACAAGGAATACATTTGTTTTACATGGATGGATATGCTCAAATGCATCGGCCAAGCCACTGTATGTTAGTTTTTAGGAAAAAATCATGAAAAAAGTAAAAATGTCTAAAATCATATCCTAAATACTCAAGGGTGTATTGTTATGTTTTACTTTTTTTTTTTTTTAACATTAGAACAGGTTATTTATGTTTGGCTTTTTTTCTATTTATTATATATAGAGAGAGTATTCTAAAAGTAACGCAATTGACAATAGAATACCTGTTCAGGAGACGTGTTTGTTTTTAGACTGTAGATTTGTAAAAAAGTTATTTTATTAACATTGACATTAAAATAACATTTCATTAACATTAAAAACTAAACAAATATTAAAACAAATATTTGGGAACGTAACACGTGGAATATTTTCCACAACACACTAAGAAACAATACTGAAGACAATGTAACATCCTCGGATCAAGCGAAAGCCAAGCATACATACACACACAGCACACAGAAACACTGTACTCAACCTACACTTTGGTATTTAAATGCTTCTTTTGCACTTAGCACTGGTTAGACATCAACTGCATTTAATTGGTTCTGAACCTGAACCCTGCTAGTGACTAACGTTGAATCTAATCTAATCTAATCTAAATACTTGTCGTAAAACGCTCTTGTAACAGGTAAGTAAACATAACAGGTAAGTATTTTAATCTGAATACTTGGCGTAAAACTCTCTTGTAACAGGTAAGTAAACATAACAGGTAAGTATTGATTGAATTGGCCTTCTCTATTTAGTTAGTTCTGCCCAGATGTCTTTCTGAATTTCTACATGTCGCAACGTCACATTCTCGGGTGCAGGAATGAGCCTCACAATATCGTCCAACAAGTACCAAATTTCATCCTTGATGGGGGGCCAGTAGAATCGGTTTTTGCCCTGGCCTGCATGGTGCATGCATTTGACTTGTACATTGGCTTCATCCTTTGCCAAGATGATACCAGGGTACAGCTCCTTGTCATATGTGACGACACACCAGCTTCCAATCATGTAATTCTGACTCCAGTCAATTTCCTGGTGTCCTTTGTGTGGCTCTCTCAGGGGCCTCTCGGAGATGGTTAGTTGAGGCTTAACATTGGCTGGATTGGTTGAGGGTCCAGGTTCCTCAGCCTCGATAATTTGACAGCCCCTTGACAGAGTGGGGAAGATAAACTGCCGAGCATTGAAACACTTACAGGACACATTTTTCTGCGTGACACACATACAACTCACATCCCTCGTGATCAAGTGGCCTTTTTCGTTAGTGACCACCTGGTGTATTCTCATTGTCCCTGGGACAGATGGAATGTTCTCTGGCCTGAGAGAGTGAGCTTCCTCAACTCTCTCAGCCTCCACGTAAAAAAGCTTGACTGTGGTGCCTGTCGTAAGCAATGCACGGTAGAGTGTGGCAGGGTCTGGAATGTCACGCCCTTGACACACAAGCTGATCTGCCAGTCTCTCTCCCAGTCTCTCTCCTACTCCTCCCACGCCATCGGGAGCTCCCTTTCCATGGCTGGCCTCGAAGAAGTTCCATGTGCCGCTCTTGAATCCTCTCCTGTACAGCTCTGTAGAGAACAAGAAGAAATTCCCCTTTTGCCTGTACTGCGTACATGGCCCATCACTAAAGAAGTGGACTACAGACACAGATGGATAGTTGGCCCTAATGTAGTCGAATACGGGTTCAAAATGCTGCCAGATTGCTGGTGGACCTTTGGATTTGGATTCTGAGATAGTGCAAAAGCAGACAGGACTTGCATTTTGACCAACATACAACACACCGGTACGCATAGTTGCCTGTTGATGCGAGAAATGCACCGCTTGGATCTCTCTACTCATTTTGCACACGTAGTTTTCCGAAAAGTCCACATGGACAATGCATTCTTGTGAAGACAGAGTTCTCTTCAGTTCTCTTGAGAATGAGAACTGCTGTCTGATGTTAAAAGCGTGCTTCTTAAACTTGTGAAGCAGTAGATTAAAGTGGTCAATGAGTTCCTCTAAGGAGCTTTCAATTTGTTTTTTAATGGTCACTTTGAATGACACTGCCTCCTTGTTTCCTTGTGGCCTAGATATCTCTTTCTCTTCAAGGCCCCACTCAGTGTATGTTACTCGCATTGAGCGGTCATAATCAGAAGCCAGAGGGAAGCTGTTGAGGTTGCATGACGAACACTTGCCATACATACACCCCTTGTTTTCAGTGCTGCAATCAACCTCCTCAGTAAGGCAAGGCAAGGCAGCTTTATTTATATAGCGCATTTCATACACAATGGCAACTCAATGCGCTTTACATAAAACAATAAGAATTGAAATAAAATTTAAAAAAAAAATATATATATATATACTGTATATATACAGTATATATATGTATAAAATAAAATAAATAAATAAAAACAACTACAGAAGAATAGAAAGAAATAAAATACTATAAGAGCAGCATAAAATCATGATTTAAAAGGACAGTGCAATTCAAATTTACAATTTAAAGTGCTTTGAGCTCAATCATAAGCACAGGAGAAGAGAAGTGTTTTTAACCTGGATTTAAAAATGTTCACAGTTGGGGCTGATTTCAGTTCGGCTGGTAGTTTGTTCCAGTTTTGTGCAGCATAACAGCTAAAAGCTGCTTCACCATGTTTAGTTTGAACTCTGGGCTTCACTATCTGACCTGAGTCAGTAGATCTCAGAGCCCTACTGGGTTTGTATTCTACTAAGATGTCACCCATGTATTCTGGACCTAAACCATTCAGTGATTTGTAGACCAGTAGCAGAACTTTAAAGTCTATTCTATAGCTGACTGGGAGCCAGTGTAAAGACTTTAGAACTGGAGTAATGTGCTCTGATCTCTTTGTTCTGGTTAAAACTCAAGCTGCAGCATTCTGAATGAGCTGCAGCTGTTTAATGCTTTTTTGTGGGAGTCCAGTCAGAAGACCGTTACAGTAGTCGAGTCTACTGGAGATGAAAGCATGAATCAACTTCTCCTGGTCTGTTTGAGACATAAAACCCTTCACTCTGGATATGTTCTTAAGCTGATAGAAGGCTGTTTTGGTGATGGATTTGATATGACTGCTGAAGGTCAAATCTGAGTCTATCAGCACGCCAAGGTTTCTGACTTGGTCCCTAGTTTTTAGAGAGAGTGACTCGAGATGTTTACCAACGGCAATCCTCTTCTCTTTATTGCCAAAAACAATTACCTCAGTTTTGTCCTGATTTAATTGAAGGAAATTTTGGTTCATCCAATTTGTTACTTGCTCTAAACAGTGACACAATGACTGTATTGGACTGTAGTCATCTGAGGACAGTGCTATGTATATCTGCGTGTCATCTGCATAACTGTGATAGTCTACATTAGAGTTCTGCAGAACTTGACCCAAAGGCAGCATATATAGACTGAACAGAAGGGGTCCAAGAACTGACCCCTGAGGAACTCCACATGTCATAGCCATTTGATTGGATTCATAACTTCCAATGGTCACAAAATAACTCTGCTCTTCCAAGTAGGACCTGAACCATTCTAGGACTGTTCCACTGAGTCCTGCCCAAGTTTCCAACCTGTTCAACAATATACTGTGATCCACAGTGTCAAATGCAGCACTGAGATCCAACAGGACCAGAACTGACACCTTGCCTGAGTCAGTGTTTAACCTAATATCATTTAACACTCTAATAAGAGCTGTTTCTGTACTGTGGTGAGGTCGGAAGCCTGATTGAAATTTGTCAAAAAGGCCACTGGAATTCAAGAAATTGCTGAGTTGATTAAAAACCACTTTCTCAACAATCTTGGCTATAAAAGGAAGATTTGAGATAGGTCTGTAGTTGGTTAACATGGAAGCATCCAGCGATCTCTCTTTTAAGAGTGGCTTAATGGCAGCTATTTTTAGGGATTTAGGAAATGTGCCCGATTGAAGTGAGCTATTTAGTATTTGTCGCAAATCTATTTGGACAGAGTTCACAATAGTTTTAAAAAAGTCTGATGGCATTGTGTCAAGACAGCATGTTGATGGTTGTAGATGCTGAACTGTTTCCTCTATGGTTTTTTGGTCAACTGTATTAAATTCTGACATCGCAGTTGAGTTATTCCTGGGAGGTCTTAGGGATTGCGTTATTTTATTGTTTTGTTGATTTGTGTTAATATTTAACCTTATGGACTGGATTTTTTCACTGAAAAAGCAAGCAAATTCATTGCATTTTGCTGTGGAAAGGAGTTCTGGAGCTATCTGTTTAGGGGGGTTTGTCAGCTTATCAACCATAGCAAATAGAGTGCGAGTGTTGTTGATGTTCTTATTAATAATTTCAGAAAAGTGTCGCTGTCTAGCCTTGAGTAACTCATAGTTAAAATTACAAAGACTTATTTTGTAGAGGTCATGGTGAATTTGGAGTTTAGTTTTTCTCCACTTACACTCTGCTTTCCTGCATTCTGTTTTTAAAGCCTTTACCATCATAGTGTTCCTCCATGGTGTTTTCTTTCTGATCAAGGTTGTCTTAGTTTTAATAGGTGCAACAGCATCCATGACATTTGAGATTTTCCAGTTAAATTTATCTAGGAGTTCATCAACTGACTCTGCACTCACAGTTGGTGACATAGCTATAGCCTCCATAAACTTTGCACTGGTATTCTCATTTATGTACCTTCTCTTAACAGACACAGAGGTTAACTGAACATTTGGAATGATCTGTAAGTCAAAGAACACACAGAAATGATCAGAAAGAGCCAAGTCCTTAACATCAACAGAAGAAATGTTAACACCTTTAGAGATAACCAGATCCAGAGTGTGGCCTCGAGTGTGTGTGGGCCCTTTCACATGTTGCAAGAGGCCAAAAGTGTCAAGTAGAGCAGAGAGTTCTTTGGCAGTACTGTCCATGTTATTGTCTACGTGAATGTTAAAATCCCCTGTTATGATAAAAAAGTTGTAATCAATGCAGATAACTGACAGCAGTTCAGCAAACTCATCAATGAATTTTCCTGAGTGTCTTGGAGGTCTATAAATGATTAAAAAAGGACTTTTGGATCACCTTTTAGTAAAAAAACAGAGATATTCCAAAGAGCTAAAATCACCTAACGTAATTTCCTTGCACTGAAATACAGATTTAAAGATGGCAGCAACTCCCCCGCCTTTCTTACCAGTTCGACACTTGTTCATAAAACTGAAATTTGTTGGTGCTGCCTCATTGAGAATAGCACAACAGCTACCTTCAGTCAGCCATGTTTCACTAAGAAGTAAAAAATCTAGATCATAGGTCATAATGACGTCATTAACTAACAGTGATTTGTTGACTAGTGATCTGATATTGAGTAGAGCTAATCTTGTGGAGATAGCAGGAGACACTGGTATATTTTGAGGTTGACATGCTATACTTAATAAATTGGCAGATTTACCCTTTTTATTTCTCACCAGTTTAACCATTCTTCTGTTACCTGTCATCACAGGGATTGAGAAGGCTATCTGAACTCCATAGGGCCCTGACTTTTCCTGGGGGAGAACATTATTGGTATCAGTATTGCAGCCTGGACCCGGCACGTATCAGTCTGACTCACAGATTATCTGAGTCAGAGGAGGTGGGGGGGCTCTGTGACGTGGGGCTGGACGAGGAGGGAGATTTAGGGGAGAAAAAATGGGATTTGGGTGTGGTGTGAGTTGGAAATCCAGAAAATGGGGGAATGGGGAACCCGGACTGCGTGGAGAGATTGAAAGGCTGGATGGGGTCCCAGTGGGTGAAAGTTGGGAGTCTCCTGGTGGGGCTGGGGGAGACTCCACTTGTTGGGCTGTTGGGGCTGGGGGAGACTCCTCCTGTTGGGTTGTTGGGGCTGGGGGAGACTCCTCATGTTGGGCTGTTGGGGCTGGGGAAGACTCCTCATGTTGGGTTGTTGGGGCTGGGGGAAGCTCCTCGTGTTGGGGTAAGGATGATGACGTTAAAACCTCTCTCTCGGTGTGCTGTCCTTCATGGTCACTCCTTATCTCAGGCGGTAGCAGTTTTTGTCCAGAAGGCTGTCTTATCTGTTGTTTTGGATTGTCTCGCCTCTTGTCCTGATGACAAGAGGACAGATGACCACCCACCTAGAGCCGAAGGGTCTGTCCAAGGTTTCTGCCTTTTAACAGGCAGTTTTTCCTTGCCCCCGTGCCAAGTGCTTGCTCATGGTGGTACTGTTGGGTCTCTGTAAATGTTATTAGGAGTTTGGTCTAGACCTGCTCCATTTGAAAAGTGCCCTGAGATAACTTCTGTTATGAATTGGCGCTATACAAATAAAATTGAATTGAATTGAATTGAATTGAATTGAATTGTCCTTGGCAGGGGCTGCTGGTGACCGACGCAAAAAATAAAAAATGTTGTAGCTTAACAGCTGTACTCCTGACTTGTTAAGGCAAAATCCATCTGCCTCAAAGAGGTGTCTGCGTTCCCAAAAAATGTTGAAATTGTCAATAAAGTTCACTGATTGAGCAGCACACGTATCTTTGAGCCATCTGTTTAGCATCAACAGCCTGCTGAATCTCTCGTCTCCTCGCCGAACTGTTGGTAGAGGTCCACTGATAAACACCTCAGTATTCAGACATCGAACTTTGTTCAGCAGATCATTAAAATCCCGTTTCAATACCTCTGATTGTTGCTTGACAACATCAAGTGCTCCTGTGTGAATGACGAGAGATTTCACTGTCGGATGCTCAGCAGTGATTTCCAGAATTTTCTCTGAGATATCGGACACCATATCATTGGTAAAACAAAGTACTTTGGTGTTTTTGCTGAAAAAGTGTTTTGTCTTATTCACAGCTCCGTCACCCACTATCAGCGTTTGAGGCCCAGTGGTTAGCTCTTTCTGCAGCCTTTTAGTATATGATTTAGCCTCGTACCTTTCTCCGGTGCTGGAAGATGACCTTTCTTTTGGGGAGTCAGGGTCTTGTAAAAGTGGAGCAAATCTGTTCTCTAGTAGAATCCCTGTGTCTTTGGTCGGTTTGCTCTTACTTTTTGTTTTAGCCACATTCCACGGCTGTTTTCTCCTTGGTACTGGGGTTGAAGAGACCCTCCTGTGTGACGGCAGTGCAGGCCACTCAGTATCATCACGAGTCTCCAGGTGCTGGGTTCTGCCTGTTAACCGTCTTCCCATATCTGAGGGAGGCGATTTATCTTTACATTAATTATGTCTTGGCTTTGCACAAAGCATTTGTCTGTTAGCCTGCTCCTTTCCATTGATTTGGGTCATCGGTAGAGTGGTTTCATTCCCATATTGACCATTTACCTCCACGTTGACTTCGAGTCGCAGAATCTTTGTCTCCAGTACTGCTATCTTCTGGAGAAGTTTGTAGTAGTCATCCGTGGAAAAGGGAGGCATCTTGTTGCTAATTAGCTTAGCTTAGCTGAGCTCCACAAACCCAGTCAGTATAGTGCAGGCTTATGCTGCTGATAGGCCACACTCACAAAGTAAAAAGGGTTTAAATAATAGTGGTAGCCTTCAGTTACTTTCATAAATTAAGCTCCCAGTGATTTAGAAGTATCCAGGACCCGCTTTCCATAAATTAGTTCAAGTCTCTCAAGACTTGAATCTATAATCAAATTTAGCTGTTTCAGCCTGTCCACAACAAATCCAAGGTTCTCGTGGACTTTGCACATGCAGGTATCTCTGTCCTGCATTGTTGGGTGTATAACCCAAAAGGGACGGAGTCTGCAAAACAGTGAATAGGACAAGGCCCTGTGTGGGTCATGGTCTGTTTTTTGCCAGTGGTCATGCGACTGACATCATCTCTCTCATAGAACTCTCTGATCTTGGATTTGAATGTGTTTGGGATGCAATCTTTTTGTTTGCGGGTAAAGAGAAGTGGATTTCTCTCTAAAGTTTTCCACCTTCTTCTCAGAAACCCAGTGGCTCTTTGTCCGTATTTCTGGAGCTGGTATTTCTTTACTATCTTCCCAGAGACTAGTTGGGAGATGATCTGTCTCTTTCATCTCGTGAGTTTTCATATTTACTCTTTAAGTCCCTCAAAAGTGCCGAATGAAATTTGAGGGTTCTCCTTGCATCTGACCGTTCGGATGGGGTTCTCTGGTGGTTAGCTTTAGAAGATGGGGAAGCGCTTTTATTTTTCAGACGGAATAACCTTTTCTTGTACTTCTCCTTCTTTTTTTTTTCTTCTTTCAGCTTTTGCTTTACTTCTTCAAGTTCAAGTCGGAGCGTTTTTCTCTCCTTTTTTGACCTTAATCGCCCCTCACAACGTTGCCTGCAACGCAATGAAATGCTGATTAAATAATCTACTGATTGTCATCTATGTATCCAATCTATCTTTCTCTCGCTCACTCTCTCTGTCTCACTCTCACACACACTTTCTCTCTCTTTCTGTCAAACCTAAATTCACTTCATGTAATAAGCCATAACCTCTGTCCTTGAACTCCAACCTTGAGGGCCCTGGAGCTGGCTCTGGAGCTGGCTCTGGACTTAGGGGAGGGATCATGCACTGCTCTAAGGTAGCTGTAAGTTGTGCTGTGGGCTCTTCTCGATTTTGCCTGTGCTGCTCTCCAGTATTTCCGCTTGGCCTCTTTCTCCCTTTCATTCAGTTCACGAATGGATGCTTTTTGCCGGCATCCTTGTCCTTCATCGATCTTTCCCTCTCTTTTTCTAAATGCTTTTTTCTTTTCTCAGGATCAGCATCCCTACGCTGCCTGTATCTGTGCTGTTTCTCTGTTGCAGAAAGAGGCATCCTAACAAAAGCATATAAATGCATATTAAATCACCCTTCTTGTTCACATTAGGTTATTTCGTATTCTAACGTATATTTTAATGATTTGAAGAAGTTTCAAAGGGACTATATGAGGTCAATTCACATCGGTATGAATTTGCCATATATCATTATAATAAGCTTACAAACATATTTAGGGACAAAACATGCTATTCTTAATATAAATAGCATACATAATTATCCATCCATCCATCCATCCATCTTCTACCGCTTATCCGGGGTCGGGTCGCGGGGGCAGCAGCCTAAGCAGGGAAGCCCAGACTTCCCTTTCCCCAGCTACTTCGGCCAGCTCTTCCTGGGGGATCCCGAGGCGTTCCCAGGCCAGCCGAGAGACATAGTCTCTCCAGCGTGTCCTGGGTCTTCCCCGGGGTCTCCTACCAGTGGGACGTGCCCTGAACACCTCACCAGGGAGGCGTCCGGGAGGCATCCTAACTAGATGCCCGAGCCACCTCATCTGGCTCCTCTCAACGCGGAGGAGTAGCGGGTCTACTCCGAGCTCCTCCCGGATGACCGAGCTTCTCACCCTATCTCTAAGGGAGAGCCCAGCCACCCTGCGGAGGAAGCTCATTTCGGCCGCTTGTACCCGCGATCTTGTTCTTTCGGTCATTACCCAAAGCTCATGACCATAGGTGAGGGCAGGAACGTAGATTGACTGGTAAATCGAGAGCTTTGCCTTTCGGCTCAGCTCCCTCTTCACCACGACGGATCTGTGCAGAGTCCGCATTACTGCAGACGCCGCACCGATCCGCCTGTCGATCTCCCGCTCCATCCTCCCCCCACTCGTGAACAAGACCCCGAGGTACTTGAACTCCTCCACTTGGGGCAGGATCTCATCCCCGACCCGGAGAGTGCACTCCACCCTTTTCCGGTTGAGGACCATGGACTCGGATTTGGAGGTGCTGATTCTCATCCCAGCCGCTTCACACTCGGCTGCGAACCGGCCCAGCGAGAGTTGGAGGTCACGGTCTGATGAAGCCAACAGGACCACATCATCCGCAAAAAGCAGAGACCCAATCCTGAGGTCACCAAACCGGACCCCCTCAACGCCCTGGCTGTGCCTAGAAATCCTGTCCATAAAAATTATGAACAGAATCGGTGACAAAGGGCAGCCCTGGCGGAGCCCAACCCTCACTGGAAACAAGTCCGACATACATAATTATGTATTGTATAAATAATTCTGGTTTGGACACACAATAAACATGGGGACATGGCAGGGAAAGGGTTAATAGTAACAGGTCTGACAGTAACAGGTTTGACGAAATATGCTTTTGGCAGCCATTACTAGCCATGTGGTTCACACCATGACACCACATGGTGTGCATTCTAAAGATGCTAAAAGGCTTGTTTATATGTACATTTTTTATTTAAAATGTTTAACTTTTTAATACATGATATAATGGTAACGCATTTTGACACACTATGACCGTCCCCTTCATTCAAACTATACACAACTCAATGAATATTCATTAAAAGAGAGGAGCACTTACTTGTCTGTTTGGCAGCTTCCTGATAAAAGGCAGATGATGTCACTTCCTGAAAATTATGTCACTTCTGGGATAGTGCATTGTCCCTGGTGGCGTGTTTATCCAAAGTAACGCATTTGACGTAACGCGTAGGGACCATACTAAAATGTTATTTTTTTCTATATTCCAAAAAGGTCAAGAATAAAAAAAGTGTCTGTTAACTAAAAATTGAGGCTTTTCATAAATTAAAGTTTTTTTCAGATAATTTGATTTTATCCTCTCTAAAAGCCTGTTGTAATAGAAAAATGTTACAGAGGGACAAGCCATTTTAACCATATTTAACAGATATACAATACAAAAATCTTAAAAAATCTAAAGAAATATCAATGTATGAATATTTAAAATGAAGATTGTTTGTTTACCATATCATACCAACTACATTTTTAAATATTTTGTTGTTAATACAGCTTATAGGGGTAGATTTTGCATCAGGGACACAAAATGGCATGTTTTCGTAGAATGACCCAGTAATGCTGGGGATGATATCATGCGCATATCCCATGCACAGCATTTAGAAATGTGCTGCACACCCGTCGTTGTGTTGTCTGTATTTGCAGCCCGTTTCTGTAATGTGTTATGTTGTCTGAATTTGCAGCGCGTTTTCTAAATGCTGTGCATGTTGTCAAATTGATGAAGATATTTTCTTAATAAGTAATTTCACAGAAAATAATCAGAAAGAGCAATATCAGAAATATTAAGACTTGTGGACATAATTAGGTTAGCGTGCACCCCTTACGGTGTGTCTGCCCTTACACATGGTGAGTATATATAAGCTCACCCATGTGTGAGCTAACTGGCAGGTGACTGAGGGGTGTCTGTAACCCAAAATACCGTCAATACCGAGCCGTCAATATGAAACACTCACCCTCCATTTTTAAAGGACCTGAACTAAACTGCACCCTCTTGTTCCTCCTGTCAAAATGACAACCGTGGAATATCAAATGCCAATTAAAGAGGAGACAAGCACAAGCAGAGTAGTAGCATCTAATTCCCATCAATTTGACAGCAGGAAAAAAAGGAGACAGAAAATGGAAAATGTCAGAAGGTCACCTTGAGAAGGTCCGGACACTACACACACACACACACACACACACACACACACACACACATATATATATATATATATATATATATATATATATATATATATATATATATATATATGTATATATATATATTAGGGCTGTCAAAATTAGCGCGATAATAACGCGTTAACAATCTTATTTTAATTTGATTAAGAAAAAATGACGCATTAACGCACACGCGAGCTCTGTGTTTGTCAATCGACTTATCAGCCTAAAAAAAAACATGGCGTCGACGGGTGAACTACTGAAGGTATTGTGTGTATAAAATATGCTTTTTAATAAACTATCTGTACACTTACGAAGTTGTCAATGCCTCATTTTATATGTTAAGACCCTCATTATACTACCAAAGAAGTGTCAGGCTATTTCTAGCCTTGTAAGTTATCATACTAAACATATCCCAGAACCATTTTACACCGGAGTTCTCCTTATTTGGTATGAATGACAATGTGTCATTCCATTTGATTATCTCATTTAACTTCAATGGGAGTGGATTTAAAATAGAATTTAAAAACTGTGATTAATCGTGAGTTAACTCGCCAATACTATGCGATTAATCAGTTTTTTAAAAATAATCGTTTGACAGCCCTAATATACTGTATATACACACACATACACACACAGCATAGCTACGCTACCCTCACCAGCATGTCACCCTTCCTCTGCAACTTAACAGCATCCCACAAAGTCTAGGTTTGATCTGTGTTCAGCTAAAATGCAATGTCAATCCGTTGCAGTAAAAAAAAAAATCTCGATCTTAGATATTTTGATTGATGTGATCAAGTATACCATTCATGGACACTTGAGAGCTGTGGCAGTGATGGACATTTGCAGAGGAGGAATGTAGCGTTCACTTGGGATCACCGTGGGTCACGGTTGAGTAGCTAACCTCCCATTTCCCTGTATCCATCGATTCTGCCTGCAGCCACGGGGAACGGTGTTCCTACTCCCGACAGTGACACGACTCAGCGGCCTGTGGCTCTCTGCTGGCCTGTCATCTGGGCCCTCCCACCAGAAGTCCAGACTCCACCTCAGCTGAGCAATGTAAGCCTCGGTACAATTCCATGCGTTATGCACTCAGATTCAGAACAATGATGTGGGCCCAAAAGCACGACACGGCCAGACAGGTAACAGTCCACAACTCAGTTTATTTACAAGACAGGCAGGAGTCAAAACCAGGACATCCGTCAGAGGTAGGAAACAAGTCCAGTAGGGAGTAGGCAGAGAATCAGAGTCCAGAATGAAAGACAGAGAATCCAAAACCAGAGAATCATTCAGCGATGGCAACCGAATCCGACAGGGGGCAGGCAGAAAAACAAAATCCAGGATAACAGGCAAAGAATTAAAAAAAAAAAAGGACTCAAGGAATCAGGTAGGCAAAGGGCACAGGAAAAACTGGCAGTATGCTGCAGCCCTAAGTGTAAACAAAGGGCAGTGGACTGGTATACATACAGAGTGACAAATGAGGTAATTAGCTGCAGGTGGGCAAAATTAGCGGGGAACCTCTGTTGGATTTGGTATATATGGCCAGATCTGAAATGACAGGAGAGTGAATGACCAGTCAAAAGGCAAAACTAGATGAAACTGAATGAATAGACAAAAGGAATATACCACTGGAAGGTCAGGTGGGATTTATGACACCATAAGGCTCGCTGGTTTTTGGGGCCGGTGACCATTCAATATTTGTGTGGAGGTGAGGTTTACAGCCTCACCTGGCCTAGACTCTGGGGCTGGGTGAGGCTGCACACTTGTGGTGCATGAGCAATCATGGCACCCAGGATAAACCAGATATCAACACACGAAAGAGAAAGAGAGAGAGAGAGCAGCATATACCATCTGCTTGGCTTGTACCATCTTGCCATCTCCAATAAACGGATACTTAATTCAACCAACAACAAAATAAGTGCATGTACTCCCTTATTCACATATAAGCGACGGGGGGGCGCGCGATATTAACCCACCGCGGACCTACGACCGACGGGGGGGCGCCACTCCGGTAGATCTGCCCCTGGTTAGGGCAAAGTAGAGTACCGGCAGCCTGTGACAAGTGCCGGTACGCAAGAAAAAGTGCCGGTACGCTAAAGGGTAAAATGTAGAAGTGCCAGTACTGCGTACCGGTGAGTACCGGCCCACTTCGAGCACTGCTTTTGACTGCGCAGATAATTAAATATTCGTCGGGAGATGGTTATCAGACCGCGCATAGATGTAGCCTTTCCAGACAATTATCATTTCCAGACAATTATCTTTTTGAGCGGTACCGTTTCACGTCACAGTCCATCATTTACATACACAACCTAATCCGTCCTTACATTTGCAACATTACCAACCGTAGTCATGCTCTCACATCCCAGCAGATATTGTGTGTTGCACTGCGTTTCTTTGCAAATGGAAGTTTTTAGTACAATGTCGGAGATGCAGAGCACTTGAGCAAGACAACTGTATACAGTCAAATAGCCACTTAATATTTACTTTACAGTGTAAAACATGATCAAAATGATCGTGCCGAGGTCTTATCTGTTTGAACAATGTTTTTAATGTCATCTTAAGCTGCTGCCAAGTGCGCTTCTCCCCCGTGGGATTGCACCTAAATGAAATAAATGAATAGGCTACCATTCAAGCAGTTTTCCACTGTAATATTATTGTGATTGCAAAGGACTACATTTAAACGTACGCAGCAGTGTTGCACTTCTTTCTAAAAACATGTTGAAACTCGCCATATGAGCACATTAGGATTTCCAATTCGAGGTTGGTGAAAAATGTAGACCTCCTCTTCCCCGTTGCCATGGTGACTCGTCGAATCGGGGCCCCATTGATGCTGGCTTTTTAAAGTTGTGGTGCACGCGCTTAACCCTATGTGAAACTACTCTGAGTTGATTAAATTAACTCAAATCTGCTGTTCTAGAACCGAAAACTCAGAGTTTTATATCTCAGTGTAGATCAACTCAGCTTTTAGGATTAGACTCAGAGGTTGTTGAACCTGCTTTGTGAACGGACCCCAGAGAGACAGACTGACTACATGGGCTGATAAGATGTTAAGAGATGGATAAAAAAAGAGAAAGGAGCAGAAAAGCAAGGTAAAATTGGCATTGGAGCAAAGCGCCACCAAATTGGTGCTACATATGTCGGAACATGAAACACACACATGGATATGCCTCTCTGGCATTAACTTAAACTTACTTTACCATTTATTTGTAATTATTGGCAAACAGTAAAATGTCTGCACCCAAACTGTAACTAAGACATTTGAAGGAAAAAAAACACTGAAAATGTTTTTCATCGTCACGTCTGTCCTATTTTGATTGGTTTTGAGAGTATTGACCCATTATATCCATTAAAAAAATAGAATAGAAAAAAATGGCTACATTTTGTAGTCTCTGAGCCATCAGGACGAATTCACCCATTCAGTCAGGAGTGGAGCTCCTCGATGAAAAGATGCCCCATTTCTTTGAGAAAAGGGGTGTCGGTATGGGGCTCTTCTTGTTATTGGAAATATGGACAGCGCAGGTGTGCACAAATTCAAAAAAGACCAGTCAATTATTTACAATATCACCACTATTCATACTCGGTTACACCCATACACGCTGTAAACGTTGTAGAGATTGTAACAGGGATGATATACCAGTATGTTGATGTTTTGTGGTTCAAACGAACAACAGGGGTCTTATATTGTAATGTATTATTTAAGTTCTTATATGTTTTTTTATATATTTTAGATATTATTTTATTGAATAGTTTTTGTGTAAATTGTGTTATTTCTCATTATCTCCGTAAAATAAAATAGGTGTGAAGTGGAGGCAACTAGATCCAGCCCCCCCCCAGAGCGCCCACCAGCCTGATGAGGACCATGAATCTCGAGGGCTGAAAAAGAGTCCCCGGCCCTGGCTTGGGATTGGGCTTGGGCTAATTGAACGGGTGGTGACTGTCAGAAGAAATGGTGGTGTCTTCCAAGGGAACAATCTCATTTTGGCAAATTTAAATGCCTCTCAACCTGCTCCTGTTTTGGTTTTATTTATTGCACTCCACTTTTCCTTTTAGGTTTGCCAACAAATAACTAAGTTCTGTGCATTTCAACACTATCAGACTAATACAAATAATACAATGAGAAAAATGAGTTCCCATGAGTTCATTTTATTGCATGACTTACAGCTATATAACCCAGTAACACACCGCAGAGGGATGTTAAGTGGGAGTTCTCGCCTCGCTTGGCTGGATTGGTTTGATAGCACATGTTCGATGGGTTCAGTGTTGGGTGGGCCCCAGCACAGCTGTACTCGTGCTTGTTTATTTCAAGCATTTTGCTATGGCCAGAAAAAATAAAAAGGCTATTTGTAAGTCCCACTTACTATCTGCACAACGACAGCCTTTTCATGATGGGGGCACATTGTTTAAGCATAACATTATCCCCTTCTAAGTTACATATTTATATTCATAAGTCATTAATTATCCCAATGTAGATCTCTGTGGGAGAAAGTAAATCTCATCTAGTTCTATGGTTAATTTTCGTCCGAATTCAGATATCTCCTGCATGCGGCACGCATGAAAAATAGGCTTCAAGCCAGAGCAAAAAAATATACAGAGCAGCAGCGCTTGGCCAAAACACACATCTCCGCTTAAGGTGCCTGTGACGCTTCACATGTCGCAGCTTGTGTGGACTGCTGCATTGGTCAACATGGTGTGTTTTGGCTGTAAGTGGTGAATGCATGTAGTGAGCAGTGTCCAGGCTGCAACAGTTTCTGCTGCACATGGGCATTTCTAGGTTAAGTATAAGACAAGCTGACAAGCTCGCAAACAAGTACAGTCAAGTACAGAGTTATATATCAGACAAACATGTCACCACTGCCAAGGTATTAATTTTGTCACAAAATAATTTTAAATGACATTAACAAAGTAGACACTTAAATACTGAGTCATGAAAATCAAGATTCCATTTCCACTGAACTACACACATGTATGTAGCTCCTTTAGGTTATAAAGTGCTTTACAAACACTCTGTACTGGTAGCAAAGGGAGTTCATTTAATGAAGTTAATTATATATACTGTAGCAAGATAAAATAGACAAAAGCTTTGTCACTTATAATTGCCAATAGAAGATTGTTACAGAGCACTTTTCCTGTGTCTGTTTGCCGTCATGTTTTCTTCATTTATGTCTAGAATGAATGAGATTAAGTAACATGTTTGGAATGCAAGGTCTAATGAAACCATGGGGACATGGAGGTAGCTTTACACAACACTGGACAATGAAAAAACAATGAGGCTAGACACGGCTTTTAAAAGGAAGAAAGGTAACCAAATTATTATAATACAATTTTGAAAAGGCAGTTTTACTGTAAAAACCAAACAATGGTCTGACCAGTCTGTAAATAAGTGAACCAAGTAAAGCCAGAGCGGTAGCCGGTGGGAGAAAATGGAATATAAAAAAAACATTAATGCAAAATATGATTGCATTAGCTGAAGGGCAGAATCTCAATTGCCTGGGACTATAATTTAATAACTTGCTAATTAAGTTACTGTCTAACGTTGCGGAGCCCACTTTGTCTGTGACCAAGTCACTAGGGACTAGTGTTTCAGCTCATACAGATTCTGAGCTCTTTTCCCATCTCATCCTCTCTTTCTGTTTGCATTCAAAAGCTGATCTTATAGCTGATATATATATATATATATATATATATATATATATATATATATATATATATATATATAAAGTAAAAATAAACAATATACATACCGAAAGAAATGCTTCACAAAGCTCACATAATGGCGCATTCCATTACAACCTGATGAACCAGCAAAACAACCTAATAGTCCGATTTCCAGGTCCCCCTAAAAACGATATGTGTTACGTTTCAAGACAAACCACCTAGAATAACGTCCATGAGTAACGTACTATTAACTAGTTACGCATCCAGTTACGCAGGAATCTCGAGCTGTTATGTATTTCTGTATATATATTTGTATATATATATATATATATATATATATATATATATATATATACACACAATTACAATTACACAATTACAATGTGATCAAGAGAATTTGATGAATCAGTTTCACTTCATAGTCACTATATTAAAGAGAATTTGATGAATCAGTTTCACTTCATAGTCACTATATTAAAGAGTCAGCCCGGCTGATTTGTTTTAGTACACATTTAAGAAGCTATAATAACAAGAAATGAAATCAAGCACATCCAATTCTGATGTTAGGGCAATATAATTATTTCTACATGTAAAATAATTTGCCGGCCACCAAAATTATTCCACAGACCACCAAAGGAAAATCTCCACCTCCAAAAATAGAATAATTTAGAAAACGGCAAATCAAATATGAATACATTTCTTCAATGTCACCAGTTTTCAGTCAGCTGTGTGTACCCGTTATATGGCTGCTTGTCTATTATGTTGAAATTATGTAAGTTTATTGATGGCCAAATGTCACATACACAAGTGTAAATGTACAACAAAACACAATTATAAATCAGAAAACAAAAAACGCATCCTATTCTCTTACCATATATATACTGTCTATTCAATTGTAATTGTGTTGTCATGTAATCCAATATCTGATTGATTGTATACTCCTTTATCAAAATAAAGTATTCAAGCATAAAGCATAATATGACATCAAATGCTATATCATACATAACATAAGCTCACAGTTTTGATCTGCAATTGTAATTTTGTAGTTGTATTATGGGAATCCTGCTAGCAATCTGGTATGGCTGTACACCATAACACTTCAAGGCTACAACAGCATGCCAAGATATGCTTGCATCAGAACAAGAAAAAGAGAAAAACGACTTGCACAATGTGCCCTCTGGAAAGGAACTCACTGCTCCTACTACCACCCACCACGACAGCAAAGTTGTGCCAAAGGCAATCAGCCCTGTAAACTGCCCACCCTACTATACATCGCCAAGTATTCCATTATATTGTCACAAACTGACACATCCCCTCTTGGACATGCCCTCTCCTCTCTGGGACTGACTGAATCCTCCCGATCTTCCCATAGCCAATGAGACAAGGCTTCCCACACTATCAACCTAGCAATTTGTCTTTTCCAACATTAGCATAATTGTCCCAGTCACATGTTAATTGTGACCTTATGGTGCACTAGAATTTAAGGCACCATATACTCACTTATTGTCAACTCAACCAATCTGTATTTAGAACAGTTATATCTATCTGTTTTTACCTAGATTGGTGTGTTGGTATGAACAACAATAAATAAATAAAAACTATATATACCAAATATGAAAAAAATAAAAGAAGAAGATATGTAAGGGATAATGCCCGACGAGGTGTCCATTATCAGAAGTTAATGGACGACGCGGAGGCGTGAACCGTCCGACGCGAAGCGGAGGACGGTTGCTTCCGCGAAGTCCATTAACTTCTGATAATGGACACCTCGAAGGGCATTATCCCGCTTATACCATGGTCACTTGCCAAAGAAAATAAATTACGACCATTAATTAATATTTGCATGCGTTTTACAATCAAAATATAAAGTTGTACACAAGCCATAATTTAGCGTCCCTAGTAACGCCTGAGGGTCTAACTAATACCTGGAACAATCATTACCCTCCCGTAAGGTTCTTATGCAACGGAAACGTTGTTCACTCCTCCAGTAAATAGAACGGACCTTAGATACGACTTGGCAACGGGAGGGATTCTAGTCCGCTCAGCTATGAGCCACAGAGCTGACGTCATGCATTGTACATCGGGAATCGCGACGGCCTATACTTTCAACATAAAGTGTACATATTTATAATTTGAAATGTGTCCCAGCCTTTACACCACAGATATTATAGGGTCTATAGCATATAACCGCGTTTGCTGATTACAGTTTAATGCATTTTTCACAATTTACCAGCTGTCGTTTTGACGACTAATCACCGCGCCATTCGTTTCAATGGGAATCGCGACGGTCTATACTTTCAATAAAGTGTACATATTTATAATTTGAAATGTGTCCCAGCCTTTACACCACATATACTATAGGGTATATAGCATATAACCGCGTTTGCTGATTACAGTTTAATGCATTTTTCACAATTTACCAGCTGTCGTTTTGACGACTAATCACCGCGCCATTCGTTTCAATGGGAATCGCGACGGTCTAATTTCAACATAAAGTGTACATATTTATAATTTGAAATGTGTCCCAGCCTTTACACCACAGATACTATAGGGTCTATAGCATATAACCGCGTTTTCTGATTACAGTTTAATGCATTTTTCACAATTTACCAGCTCTCGTTTTGAAGGCTGAACAGACAATTTGACTGGAAGTACTTAGTAGGTGTCCATATAGCAGAGCTAACTCTGCTACAGCAGCCAATCAGAATCGAGTATTCCCTCTCCGTTGCCATGGTTACCATCTAGCGTTTGAGCCAGCGCAGTAATCTAACTGTAATCAGGCAATTTGACCCGAACGTCTTTCCTAGGTGTACATTATCACTTTTTAACCTACACCTGCCAGCCAATCAGAATCGAGTATTCACGCCGACCATGGTATAAATATATATATATATATATATATATATATATATATATATATATATATATATATATATATATATATATATATATATATATATCCCTCATATGAAAGCCCTATATCACAAACAACAGAGGCAGCACAGGACAGAATGTGTGTGAGAGGAAGATTGCAAGTCTCTAAATGCACAGCAGCTTCAGCCAGTGAGACGCTGGAGTAGGCAACCCAGTGTGAGCCGCACCCTGCTGTCTGACTGTTTTATATTCAGATTATACCACAAAACCAACCCTAAACGAAGACAGGGCCCTCTGTGATGCCTTCTGGCCAATCACCTCTGTAAGATGGATAGAGAGAGGGTTGGTGAAAAGTAGTCAGGAAAAAAATGAGGGCACGCAGGCCAAGGCAGACATTATTGGGTAAACTCACAGATATGACAGTGCCTTAAGCTAACCTGTCTGTGGTTGATAAGCATCCAATCCAAGACAGCACTGTGTTGGATGGCTCAACTGCATATAGTATTTAATTTAACTTAGGCGAGCACACATACACACACAAACACACACACACACTGTGGGGGACCGAATGCCAGAAAACCAGCAACGCAGGTAGAATTAACAAAAAAGGTGTTTTATTTCTCCCAAATTATACACAAAACAGGTAGTGGAGATGAATAACCAAAAACATAACCGAGGTCAAAATAATATAAAGATGAATGAAACCAGTGTTGGCTTTCAGTAGTGGAGGGAATTGGAGTGACGTATTACTAAGTAATGCGTTACTGTAATTCCACTACTTTTGGTGGTACTAGTAATGTAAATAACTACTTTTTCAAATTAAACAACGCAATTACAATTACTGAAATTTAAATGGAATCGTTACTCGTTACTTTTGTCTTACCTGAAAATAGTGGACAACTTCAGAGGACTTCAAACGTCATCCCACCTTACGGTAGTGCAAGTGAATCAATAATACTGGTCCGGTAACTTAGCCCACACCATGGCCAACAGTTCAGGTAATGTCAGCTTGCTGTCCTGGAAATATGGACATTATTTTTCTCTCCTTGAGATCAAGGACAGAAATATAGTTGTGAGCTGTAGTCTATGTGCAGGTGTGAGAACTTTATCAATATCAAAGACAATTCTAATTTCTGAAGCACCTAGCAAAACAACACGCTCCTACAAAGTTAGTTGCAAAAGACCCTGATGCTAATGCTAACGTTATCTCCGCTGGCACTGACCAAGGAGAAACCTCTCCATCCAAACAGCCAAAACCAAAGAATTTGTCTGCACAGTCTGTAAGCCAGGCAGAGCTACACAGACTGATTGCCAGGTATGTTGTCGAAGACAAGCAACCTAATGGCAACATAATGGAGTTCAATTGATTTGAATTAATGTTACAAAGGATAAACCTCAGTGTGTTTTTTTTTTGTAAATACCTTTTAGCACTTTTATTTCATTTGGCCTATCATTCGTGATAATAAATTACTGTGAAATGTCTGAGAAACAGTTGTTTAATCTTACACTGCCAAAGAGTGTACTAGTGTTTATTAATATTAGCATAACATGCATTTATTCTATTAACTATAACTGTTAAAGATAATGTTCTTAAACATAATGGTAGTTCCATTTCCCCCCTATTAGTAAAATGAATAGACTCTTCCAATCTGTCCAACTAACCACACCCATACCTGTACCAATAATCCGGAAAGCTCACTGTATACCCTCGTCTAGAAGTGTTACTTCTGTCCTCCAGCTTCTTCATAATGTAGCCCATTTGGCACCAAGGATCTGGGACAGGTCTTCAGCAGCTCCAGCCCAGCAGTAGCTCCATACACCACCACAGCCTCCATCGCACTGGCACTGGTGTGTGTGTGTGTGTGTGCCAGCATGGCACACACACGCACACAAAATGCATTTATGTTTAGTAATTTAACACTGCAGTATTTTACAACAACATCAATATGAAAAACAAACATGTAGTGGTGCAAATATTATTTTTTAAATATTGGATCATGGAGCATTTTTTTATTATTTTCCTCTATAACGATTATGGTTAAAATTTGATAATTCTATGATGAATAATATTATTAATATAGCTATTTCTGAAATTGTGCTGAATTAATAGAACTCTGAATCTTGACAACTTAACGCACTACATACCATCCCACTAAATCTATCCAATTTGATAGAATAGACTAAATGTGTCTCAGAAACATACTTGCAGTGGATGAATAGTTTTGATATTATCTTATTATCTAGGCCTTTATAGCTGTTGGCATGGTGAATACAAAGTTTAATTAATCATCAAACTTTATTTATATAGCACAAGTCATACATCAAATGCAACTCCAGGTGCTAAACACAAGTGGGGAAATAAGAGCAAGTTAAAAAATAATAGTTTAAATAGAAAACTTAAAATTAAATATAGTATAAAGCAACTAATAAATAATAAATCATAAAACTACAATAAAATAAGAAATAAGTGTAAAAGTGCAAGTCGAAATCTGGGGCCATAGCAGCTAAAAGTGGCCTTGCCTTGGGTCTTAGACTGGACCCTTGGGACAACCAAGAGACTACCAGAGGACCTGCGGGATCTAGTGGGTACATGTCAAAATGTTGGAATTTATTACCAATTTCAATGTAATAACAATGTACCTTCTATGCCAGTACAGGTTAACCTCTGAGTCAAACCAGAACACAATACGGTTTGCTAGTTAAGAATCTACAGGACCAAGTATCAGTGTATTTTGATACACAGGCTTGCTGAGATGGTCGAGAGAGTATGATGTGAGCTGAGAGGAACACATGCTGCACATGTTACAAAAAACTAGCTTGCGATCACATACAAATTCTAAAAGTAACAAACATAACATCACGATAAACAGAACAAAATCAATATGGGTATACTGCCCTACAAAGGCAAAAGACCTTAACTCGCCAGAGTGTGAAACTGAGAAAAATGACTTTAAAGTTTCTGTTTTGTCCAGACAAAAGTATTGTAGGTAGGACTCCCAAAATTTGACAACTAGTTGCTATAATGAAGAAATGTTTGTATGCAAAAAATCTTGAGCTCAAAATTGACCTTTGACCCTTGTTTGGCAGTTACTGTACTCTGCCTTTGTATTATGTGCCAAAAATGAGGAGTCGTGCAAAGGCAAAAGGCAGTAACTGACATATAATCAATATTTGCTTGCTGTTCACCATACTTACCTCCATTATAAGAACACCTAACCAAGGTCTAGTCATCATAGTATTTGTATTTGTTTTAAATGGTATAGACCTAGGTATGTATGTTACGTGCCTTGGTGACAATTAAAGAGCGGCAAACTTTGACAGTATGACAAAGCCAGAGTACAGTAACATCACGGCGGCACCGTAACATCTCTCTTGATGCCTGGCTAAACAAAGTCAGAACACCTTAACTCAACTTCAGCGTGCCGGAACAAAGGCTAAGAACCGTAACATCTGTTCTGCTGTGGTTTCTCCTATGGTTTTGGAAGTTACGGTTGTCATAGCCCTTTATTTTCTCATTAAAACAATCAAATTGACTCACAATATTTATTCACATGATAAAGGAGGTCTCAAATACCCCAAAAATGACATTAACTCATTTTTGACCAAACATGATGTTACGGCGTTTTGCCTTTGTAGGGCAGTATAAGTAAAATGAAATCTTAGAAATGAAAAAGTTTGGTATCATTTGACCTTGTTATATGTAACACTTTATGCAATTGTACAACAAATAATACATAAAATATTTGAAAAATCTCAGACATTTTAGGACTAACTATTAATTTTGTCTGTGTACTGTTAGATTAAAAAAAAGGACGGAGAATAAGGCGACTACCGGAGACAGGGATACGTGAGACTAGGGGTTCTTTTATTCTTAAATATTACACTGGTTCAACATAATTGTCTAAGTTCTATCAGGCAGCCTGGGTCATTCGCGTAGCTTCACCCTCCTGAGAGGGCTTCACCCTCTCAGGAGATCTGCTCCGGGGAAGGACAATGAGAGTCAGCGTCTCGTGAGTGTTTATAGGTTCCCCAGCAGATGGGGAGGGGTGGTAGGCTCATCCTTCGGGGTATTCTAGTTTCGGCCGGCTGGCAGTTGGGGTTGTCTCATCGGGTGGGGTGGTATACGTGGCAGTAGACTGCTGGCTGTTGGTTATCAGTTGGTTGTTTTCCACACGTTGGCACTGAGGAAGGGTCCTTGGTGATTTTCCACCCATTGTCACTGGGGGAGTGTCTCTTGGTTATTTTCCACACATTGTCACTGGGGGAGTGTCTCTTGGTTATTTTCCACACCACCATAGATGACCTTGGCTGGGCCTAGACAGGGGTGCGTGGTTATTTTTCACAACATAACCCTCTCAAGTGGTCGACAGAGCACTTTACCTTATCTGACAAATAACACCATGGGAGAACATCGTTTAAGTCAATTAGGTTTTTCCCCACCCAGTCTCACATCTTTCGGGAACCTCAGTGGTCCGGGAAACCTCTCCAGAGGGGAGGAGGAAACTGGCCTATCCTTCCTAAAGAAGGAGCATTCACCTGGGTTTGTATCCCTTGTACAATTATCACATACAGGTTATACATATCGTTCATATAAGCGTAGCGGGGGAGGGGGCACATTCCTTTCCCAGGGTCTCACGGGAGCATGGGACTATGGTCCCTGCTAGTCTTTTCACCCGGTTTATTGTTCGACCCTGGGAAGGTGTCTGAAGGGGAACAGCGTTAGCACATATCGTCGTCTTCCTTTTCCGGGGGTTCATCGGATTCACTATCCGCATACAGTAGGAGCGGCGCCTGAACAGCTCTGTCTTCAGGGGTTAAGGCGGTGGTTATTAAGCGGTTCAGCAGGGTTCGGGCACAGGGGATACAGCAACAGCCAAAACACACCAGGAACCCGGCAAAGCAAGCGATCGATATCATGATGGACATAATAATTCCTTTCCACTTTCCGAATACTCCCGTGAACCAGGCTTCAAGGAGGTTCTCGATTCCAGAATCGGTGGCCATTTGATTGGACAGGGTTCTCAACCCCGCCAGCCCCTTGGTTACGGACCCGTCCGGGGCAGTATTGTTGGGGATGAAGGTGCAGCACTGGTCACCGAACATGGAGCATACCCCGCCCTTTTCCGCTAATAACATGTCCAACGCCTGCCGATTTTGGAAGGCCATGAGGGAAGTGGCTCGTAATTGGTTCGCTAAGCTCTCACGGGTTAGGTTGGATAGTTTTTGTACATTGAAATGGACATAATTGAGTCGTTCTACATTTTTAATTGCAGTTACTGGGAACAGGGCCGAAATTAGTGGTAGGCTTTCGAATCCAGATGCAATCTGGTCTGTTAATTTAAACTCATTTGGACTCCTCGGGGGATGTCTATTGCATCTATGTAGGTTAACCCACCCGCCGTCAAGTCCCAGTTGGAGGTCCCGTCCCTTCGTGCTCTTACCGAGCGGGGATGGTTCTTCCCTGGGACTCTTGGTCCTACCAGGGTTATGGGCATTATTAGCCTTACTATTGAGCACGTTCCGGACCACCCTTTGGGGAGGCGGGTGAGGAGAGTTTGTTTTCCGCACAGCCAAAAGAGGTCCATTCTCCCTACTCTGAGCCTCGTGGCGTTCACCCTGGAAGAGACATCCAGAGTCCGGGCGCACCACGCAGAGGGTAGGGTGCCCACAAACGTTCTTCCTACATTCTTCCTATAGAAACAGGTATGGTTCCCTTTCCCTGCTACAAAGGCGGGGGTCACCGTGTCATTGATTCCTGGAGGGAATAGATCGTTTAATGGGGAGCAGTTATCGGTTTTAGGCTCATAAACATCCCTAGTATGCAATGGAATCCGGGCCAATCCAGCCCCGGGTCTAATTCTAGGGGTTGCGAGACTAATAGGGGCCTGGCTGCTGTGCACGCTACGCAATTTTCCATTTTGGCCTCTCTTGCGGCCGCTATCAGAGTCTTCAACCAGAAGTTATTTTCCCCTATCCCCGTAGAGAGGACTATGAGACGCTGTGGTCACGGTGTCTAGGTTGTACGCGGACACCTCGTTCTGGGGGACCGTTTCGGACTCTACCGTGTCCTTTGTTGTGGTCGCTGGACTAGGTGACATCAGTATCGGGACCGTAGGTTGCGCGTGTTTGGGTTTGAATATCACTTTTAGGATGGCTTTGGTATCCGTCCCGCTGTGGAACACTCCAAATACGAAGTATACGGCGTTACTCTCAGTTGGTCCGCACTCTTGGCGCGAGATGTCGATATACGGGACAGATGTTACGTTATTAAGGGAGAACAGGATACTCCCATTGCTCGCCTCTAACCTCCCTTTGCTCTGGAGTACCGCGGTTTTCTCGTTGAAGGTTTTCGGGTCGTCTTTTATCCCTTCCCACCCTCGGTTAGTTACATAGTAGCTTTCATCTTTTCCTGACACCCATAATACATTATTCCACCCCGTACACCATAATGCCTACTTCCCTTGGACTACTTCTGGGGAACCCTGTGGGCTGTCGCATATATAGACATCGTATCCATTCCACATGGCTTTAGGCAACCCCCCACAGTTTATCATGTCACATAGTTCAAACTGGTATGCTGTGTGGGTCCCCAGGGTATACTTAAGTTCTAAGCGGTCGAAGGACCGGATGCATTGGTCGCCGCTGAAGCTGGCGGTCACCTGCCTCTTCTTTCGAGCGTTTTGGGTTGGTCCTGCGCCTCCGGGTGGTCTCTCTCCTACGAGAGGGACGGCCAGGGAGGACGTTGGTTCTGGCATCTCTGAGGCAATTTTGGAGGCCAGGTATGCTGTAACAAAACACACACAGGTGATGCCTCCGAGGAGGCCGCCAGGATCCTGAGTCGGCCCCTAGAGTCCCGGAGAGTCGGGTGGGTCCACGGCCTCCTGGATGCGGGCAGCAGTCTGCTGCGTGGTCTGGTCACCTGGTGGGTCCGCCTTCCCTGCCCTGGAGAGGTGGTGCCAGCGGGCTCCGCCTTCTCGACCCTGTATGGAGACCGAGAAGGGGGTGGCCGACAATACCTTGTAAGGACCTTTCCACCGGTTCTCCGGGAAGGAGCGCTGTGCTGCCTTTATCCACACCCAGTCGCCAGGGGCGACTGGGGGTGAGTGGGTACCGGGGGGCGGGGTAGAGGTAACCTGGGTATACAAGGACTGAGAGGCAGTGGTTAGGGCAGCACAATAGTCCCATAACACAGTGTCTAGATGGTCCGACAGGGGCTCTGCGGGGGTGTCGTAGGGACCTGGCATTGGGCGCCCCGTGACTAATTCATGGGGGGAGAAGCCAGTGGTGGCATTTGGGGCCGATCTCATTGCTAGTAGCGCTAAGGGGAGGGCCGAAAGCCACATCATTCTTTTAGTGCCTATGCACGTGAGCACGGCATCCTTAAAAGCGGACACGGATGGGAGATCTGCGGCTGCCATGACTTTCGCCATGGTTTGTTTCAGAGAGTGGTTGGCCCTTTCTACTATGCCCTGGCTCTGCGGGTGATATACCGACCCGTAGCAGTGGTGGATGCCTAGGGCTTGTTCTACCGCTTTCAAATATCTGTTAGCAAAGTGGGAGCCGTTGTCCGAGCAGAGGGTCTTGGGGTACCTCCAGCGAGGGATTAGTGCTGTTGTCAGGAATTTAACTACGGTTTCTGCGTTCTCATGTTTGGCTGGGCAGACTTCTATCCACCTGCTGAACCTGTCTATGACTACCAGGGCGTACTGGTACCCGTTACATCTGTTTGCCTTCCCCATATCGGCATAGTCTATATACAGTTCTTGAAAGGGAAGGGGTGGTACGGGGAAGGAGCCCTGTGGGATCTTGAATCCAGGTTTTGGGTTCAGCCACCAGAAACGTTTCAGGGGAATCATGGTGGTTTTGGGGCTCTGGTGATGTTTCCCGTGTTCGGTGTGGATCATTAGGGTGAGGGCTTTGGAGGAGAGTGCTGGTTTCCCTTCTGGAGTTCTGTAAACGCCGAGAGAGTCCTTACAGCATCCTTTGCTGATCCATGTGGAGAGTTCATAGGCACTTGCCTGATTTTGCATGATGCAGAGTTCATCTTGATGGTTTGGGGCGGGCCTGGATGAGTCGTCTTCTGGGCTGGTGAGACACATCTGTGCGCGAGGATCAACATATCCCCCCGCAGTTTTTGCTGCCACATCAGCCGCCTTATTCCCTCATGTGGTACGGCTTTCGCCTTTCGTGTGTCCTTTGCACTTGATGATTGCCACTTCACGGGGTAGGTGGACAGCGGCCAATAGTCGGATCACGAGGTCGATGTGTTTTACTGGATGGCCCGAGGACGTCTTCAACCCTCTCTCAACGGCTTGCGAGGCGTTGACATGACACATCTCGTACACATAGTTGCTGTCCGTGTATACATCGACCCGTAGGCCCTTAGCCGACTCCAGGGCCTCTACTAAGGCGCGGAGTTCAGCCTTCTGGGCTGAGGGGTGGTCGGGTTCCAGGCCGTAGCGGAGGGTGGTGCAGAGACCCGAGGTGTCTTGGGTCACCACCGCCCAGGAAGCGATGTTCTCCCCGTGTGTGGTCTTGTAACAGCACCCGTCCGTGTACCACTCGTGCTTATCCGTCCCCTCTAGTGGTCCACTGAGAGGTCGGGGCGTATCTTTAGGGTACGTTGGATGATGGGGATGCACTGGTGGGGGTGGCCGTCTTCGGCCGAAGGCATGGTGGTCGTCATGACGACGCCGGTGGTACTGTACGAGACGTTGGGGCTAGTGAGTGCCTCAGCCATTCGTTGTTTGCGGGTGGCATTACGTACCACGAATGAGTCACTTTCGATTGCTTCCTTTACCCCATGTGTGGTGTGCACCACAGTAGGGTGGTTTAGGGTGAGGTGAGAGGTTTTAGCCAGGGCCCGAGCCACAGCCGCGATGTGTTTCGCACATTCCGGCAGGCCTCGGTCGGGGACGTCGAGGGTGGAGCTATGATAATGGACGATTCGGCGAACCCCCCGCTTGGGTTGCCACAGCACTGCATTTACATAGTGCTGCTTGTGGGTTACATCGAGGTGGAATGGGGCCGTGTAATCCGGTGCCTGGAGCGCGGCTGCTGACGAGAGGTCTTGCTTCAGGGCGGTGAACGCGGCTTCCTCCTGGTCCGACCATGCGAGGTTTGCATGAAGGTTACGGCACCCCTGGGTGGTGATGAGTCCTCGGAGCAGTTCTGTTTTTTCAGTGAACTCCGGGACGTATTGGCGGCTGTAGTTGCATAGTCCAAGGAACGCCATCATCTCTCGAACAGTTCGTGGCTTCGGGAATTGCAGGATCGAGTCCTGACTGGTTCTCGTCATGGCCCTGGCGTCGGCTCCGATGAGACGCCCTAGGAATTGTACCGACGGTACCAGGAGGTGTAGTTTTTCTCGTTTGCATATGTAGCCGGTGGTCTCGAGGGCCAGGAGGACACTCCGGGTCGCCACCATGCAATCTTCTCGCGATGTGCTTGCCAGGAGGAGGTCGTCGACGTACTGGACCAGAACTGTGTTATCTGGGAGAGGGACGTCGCGGAGATCCTGTTGTACCAGGGCTTGAAAATCGTGGGAGTACTCTGGTACCCTTGTGGCATTCTGGTGTAGGTGAGGTGTTCATTCTGCCAGGTGAATGCAAAAATGTCCCGGGATTCTTCAGCCAGGGGTATGCAGTAAAAGGCATTGGCTAGATCAATGGCAGTGAACCAGCAGTGCTTCGGAGTGACTTTGTGGAGGGCCACTTGCGGATTGGGGACCTTTTCAGGAGGTCCCACACTGCGAGTGTTCACCTGACGAAGGTCATGCGCCATGTTTTCCCGTCGGCTTTGCGAACAGGGAGGATGGGGGTGTTCCAGGGGGAGTGGGAGGGCACGAGGACCCTGGCCTCCTTTAGGCCCACTATGGTAGCGGTGATGCCTTCTTCAGCTTCCGGATGCCCTGGGTACTGGGGGACCCAAACCGGTGTGGTGTCAGGTTTGGTCTTGACCACCACTTGTTGCGGGGTGTGTCCCATGTCGTAGGGTCCCCTGGCCCACAGGTGGTCGGGGAGTCTGTCCAGCATCTGCTGAATATCCGCTGCTAGTGGGGCAGGGTTCGGTGAGTCCGGTGGGTGTGCCTCCCTTTGTCGGCCCACCCTCTCAGCGATGCAGGTGGCGTGTCGTTTGGGCGTGGTGATTCTGAGCATCGGGCCCCCTTTCTGGGTGTGAATGTGAGGGTTGTCAGTCGGGAGCCAGGTTGGCGGGCTGATAATGGCACGTGATGGCCAGAGTGAGGTGAGAGGCACTCGGTACCGGGGGAGGAGGTTGGCGTCGAGGAGGGCATGGGCGGCCACTCCCTCCGGTCCAATATAGATGTCCTGGTGGGCGCATGGCTGCAGTGTTTGGTCCATGGTGTGGTCCCATAGGTCGGTGTAGAGCTCATCTGGTTCGTGGAGGACCGCCAGGGTGGTGTGAGGGGGGTCGGTTGGTTCGTAATAGGTACCTTGGGAGAGGATCCACTCGCGCCACAGGGTGTAGTCTTGTACGATGTGGCCTCCTTCGCCGCCCACGAGTCGTAACCAGTAGACGTCAGCTGGGTCAGGGTTGGGGTCAGGGGCCGGGACCAGGGGGTACTGGGGGGCCTGCAGCTCTGGATTCCCTGCTTCAGTGGCACAGCAGATAACGGCCTCCATGCGGCACAGCAGGTCTCGGCCCAGAAGGTAAACGGGGCAGTGTGGGGCGTAGAGGAACGGGTGGAATAGAGTGCCCCCTGGGACTTGGGTTTTGAGGGGCAGGGTAAAGTTCTGGACTGACGGTTTCCCTGAGAACCCCATGGTGGAGAGCATTTTATGTGACAGTGGGGGCTTGGTGCCATGTAGGGCTTTGAGGGTGGATACGGTGGCGCCTGTGTCGATTAGAAATTCGAGTGGTTGCCCATCGACGTCGAGTTGCAGGAGTGGGGGTCGTTGGCCAATTGTAATTACGTCGCTCTCGGGGGTCTCAGGGCCTCTTCACATTGGTTGTGGTCATCCCAGCGCTGGAGCGGGTACACCCCCTGTCCGGGTCCGGGTTGGGTTTGACTAGGGTGCTGGTTCTGTTCACTCAGGAGGTATCCGCCGCCGTGGATATTCGGGTTGCCGCGGTTGACCGAGTTCTGGCCGGCGTAGACGTCAGGGTTGGGGCATTCAGTGGCCTTCTTGGTGGCAGCGGAAGCACCGTTGGGGTGGTGGGGGTTCTCCTCATCGATTGTCGAACCGTCCTCTGCCCCTGCCTCCTCCTTGGTGTCTTGGTCGCAAGGGTGGACAGGCTTGTTGCACCTGACCCTGCGGTTGGCCTAGCCTAGTCCTAACTAGACCTTCGTACTCATTTCATTCATACTCATGGTCTAGAACTGCTATAGAGACAAACGATTTCTCACTTGAAGGCGGGTGCTGTTGAAGTTTAAAACCTATTGGCTCTGCCCAGTGCCACTCTGGATCTGCCTTAACCAATCGCTAACGTTTGGTCGTGACGTATTTCATGCGCCGGAAACCACGTTGCGCGCAGTATACAAACGGCAGATGCAGTGAGCATTAGCATTAGCCTGGTTCCATCCGCCTCCGTACTTCCGCTCAATAACTGAAATTCGCGCACGACCTATACGTCACTGTTCTCAGGCCGCGCCTCCTGTTCGCTGATTGGAAGGCAAATTTGAGGGAAAAGAAATGGTTCTAACATACAGCACTCCCAGACCTAGTACTGAAGTGAAATGAAAATTGAGCAGAAGTACGGAGGCGGGCAGAACCAGGCTACGGTTGGCCCTGGGGCGGGCCTTGTGGTGGTCCGTGTGGCGCCTGTGCGGGGGGGTACCCATAGGGGCTCCAGAGGTTTGCGGGTGTCCACCAGGGTCCGGGGGGCTGTGGCGGGGGTACAGGGGGATGCCCCAGGAGCGGCTGTCCCCATCCCCCTGCGGGGGGAGGGGCTGGTGCCGGGGGGGCCGGAAATGCAGCCCCCTCGAGGGGAAGCATGGTGAGTGTGCTTCCCGAAGGTTCGGTCTTCTTTTTCTTTTCTTGGTTGGTTTTATCTTTCAGTTGGAGCTTGAGGAGTCGGAGGCGGAGGTCCTGTTCTTCCTTGCCTGCCTCGGCCGCCGCTTCCTGATGTCGGTCTGTGTGATGGAGAACGTGTTGTTCCCATGTGGGGTTGTCCATCTGGCTCAGGCCGACTGTATCCGCCAGCTGTTTTTGAACCACCGCCGGGAGACCCTTCACCACATGTATGCACAACATGAGGCTGTTGCCCCCTTTTCCATATGGGTGGATGCCGTAGTTGTCCTGCCACAGGTGCTCGGCTCTTGACAGGTACGTAGCTCCACTCTCGCTCCCGGTTTGTTTCAGCCCCTCTAGGCCACAGCGTGAGGTTTTGTTGGGGCATACTTCACGGAGGGCATCCCACCAGTGGTTACGGTGCAGGTCAAACTCAGCGGCATCTGGGAGGTTTCGGGTCCTGGCGGCGGCTTCTACGGCTCGCAAGGTGTGCCCTTCTCCTAGGTGGCCGAGCAGACTTCTCATGTCGCCGAGGCACAGCAGATCGGTGGCCGTCATGCGCTCCGTCGCTCTTATCCAGGGGCCGGCTCCTTCTTTCAGCGGTGGCAAGGTCGTAGCGAGGGCAGTGGCATCCCGGTGGCTCCATGGTTGGAACACGTCATCTCCCAGGACATTGGGGAGGAGGGGTAGCATGAGCTCTTCCCCCTCATCGCCGGTCTCAGGTCTCCCTACTCTCGATCGGAGGGCCATTGTGAATGGCGGAGCTGGTGGGCGCTGGCCAGGTCGGGCGGTTGCCCCTCGTCCGGGTGTAGGGAGGGGAAGGTGGTGAGTGCCCTCGGACCCCTCATCAGAGTCACTCCCTGAGATCAGATCTTCGGTCCGGAGATACCCGTGGGCGCCCCTCGGTTCTTCCTTGGGGGCCCCTCCGGGGGGCCCACCCCTTGGTGAGCGGGCCGTGTTGTCTTGGGGGTCGGGGGTTTTGTATACACATCTCATGGGAGGGGCCCCGTAGATTGTGGAGGCAATGGGGTCCCTCTGGCCCCGCTGTTGGGGGTCGGTGTCTTTCCGGGCAGCGGCTCGCTGTTCGAGTCTCTTGTCCCGCTTCCTCTCTTGTTTCTGGGCGCGCGGGCGCACCCTGGTGGGAGTACCGTCGTCCGATGGTTCCTCCCTTCGGTCTCGCTCCCTCTGTCCTTCGGTGATCACCCAATCCAGGGTGCCTTCCCATATTGGTACTGAGGGGGGAGGGGACCTCTCCCCATTGGGACCTCTGCGGCCCCGTATGCGGATGGGGCGGTATCCCGTTTCTCCAGCCCGGGGCTTGCGCTCTTCGTCTTCCGATGAGGGTGGGGTTGGGAGCGGATGGGGATGCTGTCCGGCAGGGAGGGGTCGGGTTCGGGGTAGGGGTAGAGGCTGAGGGGGCAGTGGCGTGGGCGTAAGGAGGAGGGACTTTCCACCCCCTTTTGGGGGGTGGTTTCACTAAGGGGTGGATACAGGGAAGGGGCAAGGGAGGACAGCGGGGGAGTGGGAGGGGGTTCGGTCTTGCTACTCTTTTCCTCTTCCTCTTTTTCTGGCGGTCGCGTAGAGAGGAAGCCCCGTACAAAGAGCTTCTGTTACGACCGGCCTAGGGGAACCGAACATAACAAAGGATGCTCCCCTCTTTCCCCCACTCCCAAGGATTACCAGGGCCACAGAGCTGCAGTCCAACAAAAGTTCATTTATTCAATCTTTAGGAAAATGGTAGCATTGAGCTTCAGGGTGAGCATGGCCCAAAACAACAAACAGAACAATCTGACCCAAACTAACTTACCTAACCAAAACCAAAGAAAACAAAGATTACAGGTTTCTAACCTGACTCCCTATAAAATAAACAGGAGAAAAGGAGACAAACCAAAAGAGCTACTCACCCCTACAACTACCTGGACTGCTAAACTAACGTCTCAGCAGACATTTACTGAGCACAAGTTCAACGTAATACAATACCATACAATACAATACAACAAAGCCTGGTGCAGTTGGGAGTAGGGTCAAGAGAAGACCATGAATGTCTCAAGTGGCGGCCATTTATAGCAGCTCCACCAGTCCATTCACCAATCGGCAGCCAGCACCTGGGGAAACACCAATGGTGGTAGCACCACCCTCAGGCAGGGAGGAACAGCACCTGGAGAGAGAGAGACCCTAAGGGTGGTAGCACCACCACCCTCATCAGGCAGGGAGGAACAACAGCACAGAAAAATCCACACATCAACACTGAAAAATACTAAATTATGACCCTGGTTCATAACACTTCCCTCTGCCGAGGCTTTGTTTTAGCTTATCTATCTCCTTAATGCTAAGGGGTTTCTTTCCTCGGGTGTGGGTGCAGGCCTTTTCTTTTTCAACTGGGGAACCCTTAGCGGTAAGCATACTGACTCATTTCCGGTCTACTTCCTGCTCTGTGTACACTGTTTGGTGTTGTAGCTCTGTCGGCGAACGCTAAATATACATTTGTTTTACTCATTACAGCGGTTATTTACCCGCTTAAACATTTAAACGTAGACTAGTTCCACCGGATCACTCGGAGCTACTTCTTTCTTTATTAGCATTAGCAGTTAGCGATGGCTTCTCCCTCTTCCTCTGCTCCTCTTTCCTGCTCAGTGTGCCAAATGTTCAGTTATTCCTCCACCTCTTTTAGTGATAATGGTACCTGTATTAAATGTAGCTTATTTACTGCGCTGGAGGTGAGGATTAGTGACTTAGAGGCACGGTACTGCACCACACCGTCTCCGGTAGTCTGTGCGGGCCGGCCGGAGGTAGCCCTAGTTAGCCGTCCCCCGGTAGACCCCGAGCAGCCGGGAAGCCACGGAGAGTGGGTGACTGTTCGGGGGAAGCATAGCGGCAAACTACTGAAGCCCACGGCTCACCACCAGCCCATTCACATTTCTAATACGTTTTCCCCACTCAGCGACACACCCGCTGAGGAATAGACTCTGGTTATTGGCTCTTCTATAGTCAGAAACGTGAAGTTAGCGAAGCCTGCGGCCATAGTTAAATGTATCCCTGGGGCCAAAGCGGGCGATGTTGAATCCTATTTAAAACTGCTGACTAAAGACAAACGTAAATATCATAAGATTGTTATTCACGTTGGCGGTAATGACACCCGATTACGCCAATCGGAGGTCACTAAAATTAATGTGGAGTCGGTGTGTAGATACGCCAAAACAATGTCGGACACCGTAGTTTTCTCTGGACCCCTGCTCAATGTGACCAGTGACGTCATGTATAGCCGCATGGCGTCCTTCCACCGCTGGCTGTCCAGGTGGTGTCCAGCAAACCATGTGGGCTTCATAGATAATTGGCAGCCTTTTTGGGGAAAACCTGGTTTGATTAGGAGAGACGGCATCCATCCCACGTTGGATGGAGCGGCTCTCTTATCCAGGAATATGATGCAGTTTATTTCTAAAACCTGACAGTCCAGAGTTGGGACCAGGAAGCAGAGTTGCTGTCTTACACACTTCTCTGCGCTTCCTCTAGTACAGTCACCCACCCACAACCCCATAGAGACTGTCTGTCCCCCGACCGCCTACATTATTTAAAGAAATAAAAACAAGAGGAGTTAACCATGAAAACCTAATACAAATTAAAACCAACTCCTCAGTAGCACAAAATAAAATAATTAAATGTGGACTGTTAAATATCAGGTCTCTGTCATCCAAAGCTGTTTCAGTGAAATAATTAATATCAGATTATGATATTGATTTGCTTTGTCTTACTGAGACCTGGTTGTCCCATGAGGATTATGTTAGCCTAAATCATGGTTTCTCAACGGGGGCTGTACCGCCCCCTTGGGGGCGTTATAAACATTTTGGGGGGCGCTGGACGCGTGAGGGCTGGTATGGGGGCGCTCAGCCACGAATGGGGGCGCCACAATTTGGCTTGTACAAAGTTCACTTGAACTCTACATTTTAAACTTAATGGTTTCCCAACTAAAAATAAAGCTGCTGTCTGAGACCAAGAATCCGAGTCTGCTGCTTTCACTGCTGGGTAAAATGGAGTAAACCCCGACGTCGCCCTGGAGATCTCCCCTCTGCTCCCTGATCACGATCGGACAAGCCGAGCAGGAACGGTCTCCATAGTAACGCCCAAACAAATCCACCACAGCAGCAGCGAAACCCGGGAAACACAAACGCTACTTTTGACAGCTGTCACCTCATCTTCGCGGGCTATAACCAATGAAAACGTACACAAGCGCGATAATGTAACCACGTTTAATCACACACATTACAATCAAATAGGGATGCACCGAATATTCGGTGGAGAGTGAAAAACAAGGCCAAATATATATATATTAAATATTAGCGCCGCGTTTTAATGATGCAAGCAAACAACGTGTAGTGACGCGGCGCGTTTTACTGACGCAATGAAAGAACGTGCAGTGACGCGGTAAACATAAACAACGATGTCGGCAGTGTGGAGATATTTCAAAGTTACGGAGAACGAAAAAAGAATTGCGGTTTGCAGCCGAAATATAAAGTATAGTATAAGTAAGGGATAATGACCGACGAAATGAATGGACTTCGCGTAAGTCCTCCGCTTCGCGTCGGACGGTTCACGCCTCCACGTCGCCCATTAATTTCTGTTAATGGACACCTCGAAGGGCATTATCCCGCTTATACCATGGTCACTTACGAAAGAAAGAAATATTTAATCAATAAATAATACTTAAATGCGTTTTAGAGTTAAAATTGTTAGGTTTTTTTTTATTTTTACAAGTCGAGCTGACTATTTAATATCTTGTATAACCTATTCTATTTAATATGTTATATCACATTACAACTAAATTAACATTTCCATGTTGTTTCCCAGTTTCTCCAGTTAAGTAACGTACAAACATGACCTATTATATGTCTCAAAAACATACATTTTGGAGGCAATGTTTAAAATCAATGCTTTAATTTCCTGTAAAATGATCAGATTTGCTCAGCAGCACATCAAGTTGTTGGGGGCATAAATGCAGCTCCAATCCAATAAAAACAGGGATTTTAAAGCAAAACAATGGCTTCTCTCATCATAACACCCGATGTCAGTTGTCCTCCAGTCTTAACACACTGTTCACTACAAGAACACTTAAAGCACCAGCACCATGTAGTTTATTGGGGGGTTTTTTGTAAGGGGGGGGGGGGGGGGGGGGGCGGTACGAGGATCATGGATTGGTCAGGGGGGCATTTGTTCAAAAAAGGTTGAGAACCACTGGCCTAAATGAATCCACCCCCCCAGTCATATTAATACTCACATTCCCCGAGGCACAGGCCGAGGAGGTGGAGTAGCCGCTATATATGATTCGAGGGTTTTAATGGACCCTAAACCAAAACTAAATTATAATTCATTTGAAAGCATTGTTCTTAGTCTTTCTCACCCAAACTGGAAAACACTGCAACCAGTCCTATTTGTTATAGTGTACCGCGCTCCTGGACCGTACTCTGATTTTATATCTGAATTCTCAGAGTTTCTGTCACACAATGAGCAGTATGGAGGATGGTCAACTTTATTTTATGCATTTGAATAGTATTGCTTGCTGTGTTTTTCTTTACTAATTGATTGCTGTGGTTTTATATTGTTGTTGATTGTTGTATTGGACTTTTATCATTTTGGTTACCTCTCCATGAACTGCATACACCATGCCACTAATTGACACACCTCAACCTCGTCGTAATCAGCAATCTGATTCGCTAGTTGAGCAGATCCTTCTTTTAAAAGACGAGGAGGAGCTCTGTTCGGGAGAAGCGCTGTTCAAAGAACTCTCTGGTCGGAGGAACGTGCTGTTGCGGACTGGATCGCCTCTTCTCTTCCCCCAGTGCTGCTGCTGGTTGGATCTCCCGTGGTCTCGGTGACTTCGTCTCCCAGACTCTACCGTGTCAACGCTCGCAACACTCCAACTAAAGGAAAGTGATATTTTCCTCCATTGGTATGTGTGCTTTTTATATTTAGACCCGAGAAGCTGTTGATACCCGTTTTTGATTTGTTGAGGTGCCAGATCCGGAGGGTGACGGAGGAGCGAGAGGACGACTGTACTGTTGATGGGCTCGCGTAAGATCACGTAAAGGGAAGTGGTCACGCTACAGAGATAATGTTTGAATTCACCGCGCTGCAGTTCACACAATGATTTATCCATAGATATATATAGAACACTAGATGCCTCGTCCGCGTTGCTGGCCAACGGAGTGGAACGTCCGCACATGGCGGCCATCTTACTCCAGGCAGCTCGGTCCCCCATAACATGTGTTGTAGTGGTACACGTACTTTTAAATAACCATAACTTGCTCAAATTTCATCCGATTTTCAAACGGTTTGGTTTGTTATAAACGTCAAAGTGCACTGCATAATTGCATAATTAAAAAAAAAAAATTAAAAAAAAATTAAAAATAGAATAAAGTTCTAAAATAGGTAGATTACACTATTTCCTATTACAAATAGGCTATAAGAAAGGCTGCATGTTGAAATCCCCCACCCTGTACAGAGATCTTGCCTGTGGTAAGATGTCTGGTCGACCGTCTTGCCTGGAGTAAGATGGCCGACCTGTGAGGACGTTCTAGACTCCGCCGTAACACATCTAGTGTTCTATATATATCTATGGATTTATCCTCCTGTCTGTCTTTGACAGCGGCGAAGCGGCCGCTCGGAATCCCTGGCGCTGGACTTCGGATTGGAATAATTACTGAACGACTCGTGAGGCCCGCGAAGGGAAAACAAGGAGTCAATTCAAGACTGGACTGAACTGGGTTTTCCCCCCCCCATTTGGTATAGAACATTGAAGAATCGGGAAGACTTTGCTCTTAAATAATCCTGTCTTTTAAAGAGCAAGTGACCTTCCAAGCTTGTGTTTTAGCAATAAAAGATTATTTTTATAAGACTCCTTGTGTCGTTTTGCCTGTGATGGTCTGACTGGGAATCCGATCTTAAAATAGCAGACTTTTAACTCTGTTACATTTCTATCAAGTTTAGTTCTTAAATCAGATAAAGTAATTATTGTAGGTGATTTTAATGTCCATGTGGATGTTACAAATGACAGCCTTAGTAACGCATTTACCTCATTAATAGACTCAATTGGCTTCTGTCAGAGTGTAAATAAACCAACCCATTGTTTTAATCACACTCTTGACCTTGTTCTATCATATGGCATGGATATTGAACATTTAATAGTTTTTCCACATAATCCTCTCCTATCTGACCATTATTTAATAACTTTTGAATTTCTATTATTAGACTATAAGCCATTAAGCAAAACTTCCTACAGCAGATGTCTATCTGACAGTGCTGTAGCTAAGTTTAAGGAGGGGATTCCATCAGTGTTTAATTCAATGCCATATCTGAATATAACAGAGTCCTATATTAACTTTAGTCACTCCCAAATTGATAATCTTGTTAATAGTGCTGCAGGCTCTCTACAATCAACATTAGATTCTATCGCTCCTAGAAAACAGAAAATAATAAAACATAGGAAACTAGCACCGTGGTACAACCAACAAACTCGTCAATTAAAACAAGAAACAAGGAAATCAGAAAGGAAATGGCGCGCTTCCAATTTATTAGAAAATCGCTTAATTTGGCAAAATAATCTTAAAAATTATAGAAAGGCCCTCCGTAATGCCAGAGGAGCCTTTTACTCAGCACTAATGGAAGAAAATAAGAACAACCCTAGGTTCCTCTTCAGCACTGTAGCCAGGCTGACAGAGAGTGACAGCTCTATTGAGCCATGTATCCCCATCAACTTAAGTAGCAATGACTTCATGAACTTCTTTTATAATAAAATTATTACTATTAGAGAGAAAATTAGTCACCAAATGCCCTCAATAGGTATCGCAGGCTCTCCAACATCAGACACTTTGACTGGTGCAACCTTAGATGTGTATTTGTAGTGTTTCTCTGCTGTCAGTCTTAATCAGTTAACTTCTATAATTTCTTCATCGAAGTCATCAACCTGTCTGTTAGACCCCATCCCAACTAGGCTGCTTAAAGAAATTGTACCCTTAATTGGCACTTCTTTACTCGATATGATTAATCTTTCTTTATTATCAGGATATGTACCACAGTCCTTTAAAGTAGCTGTAATTAAACCCCTTCTTAAAAAGCCCACTCTTGACCCAGGGGTTTTAGCCAACTATAGACCGATTTCTAATCTCCCCTTTCTGTCTAAGATTCTGGAGAAAGTAGTCGCCAAACAATTGTGTGACTTTCTACATAACAATAGTTTATTTGAGGATTTCCAGTCAGGATTTAGAGTTCATCATAGCACAGAGACAGCTCTGGTTAAAGTTAATGACCTTTTGATTGCTTCTGACAATGGACTTGTCTCTGTACTTGTATTACTAGATCTTAGTGCTGCATTTGACACCATTGATCATAATATTCTTTTACAGAGACTCGAGCATCAAATTGGCATTAAAGGAACCGCACTAAGCTGGTTTAGGTCCTATTTATCAGATCGTTCACAGTTTGTACATGTGAATGATGAATCTTCAATAAATACTACAGTTAGTCATGGAGTTCCACAAGGTTCTGTACTTGGACCAATACTATTTACTTTATATATGCTCCCTTTAGGCAACATTATTAGAAATCACTCCATTAACTTTCATTGTTATGCAGATGATACGCAGTTATATCTATCGATCAAACCCGATGAAATTAATCAATTATCTAAATTACAAACATGTCTTAAAGACATACAATCCTGCATGAGCTGCAATTTTCTGATGTTAAACTCAGAGAAAACCGAAATTCTTGTACTTGGCCCCAAAAACCTTAGAGACCTAAGGTCTACAGATATAGCTACTCTAGATGGCATTACATTGGCCTCTAGCACCACTGTCAGGAATCTTGGAGTTATCTTTGATCAGGATCTGTCATTTAATTCCCACATAAAGCAGACCTCTAGGACTGCCTTTTTTCATTTACGTAATATTACAAAAATCAGACGCATCCTATCAAAGACAGATGCAGAAAAACTAATCCATGCATTTGTTACCTCAAGGCTGGATTACTGCAACTCTTTATCAGGTTGTCCTAATAAGTCCATTAAGACGCTCCAATTAATTCAAAACGCTGCAGCACGAGTACTGACAGGAACTAGGAAAAGAGATCACATCTCTCCTGTACTAGCTTTTCTGCATTGGCTCCCTGTAAAATTTAGAATAGAATTTAAAATCCTCCTCCTCACCTATAAAGCTCTTCATGGGCAGGCCCCTTCATATCTCAAAGAGCTCATAGTACCCTACTACCCCACTAGAACACTGCGTTCTCTGAATGCAGGGCTACTGGTGGTTCCTATAGTTTCTAAAAGTAGAACAGGAGCCAGAGCCTTCAGTTACCAAGCTCCTCTTCAGTGGAACCAGCTTCCAGTTGTGGTTCGGGAGGCAGACACCCTCTCCACATTTAAGAGTAGGCTTAAGACGTTCCTCTTTAAAAAAGCTTATAGTTAGGGCTGGATCAGGTGAATCCTGAACCATCCCTTAGTTATGCTGCTATAGGCCTAGACTATCGGGGGATTTCCCATGGTGCACTGAGCCTCTCTCTCTCTCTCTCTCTCTGTGCACACATTCATGTCCCATTAATGCATGTTACTAAAACACTTCTTCCCCAGAGTTCTTGTGTTTTCTCGTCTCGCAGGTTCTCATGGATCCTGGCGGAGCCTCCATGGTCCTGCTTGACTGCCATTGCTAATATCAGTTACTAGTTATATACAGTTACTGTTGTTGCTGCTCGCTGTCCCCCATCATTGCTGCTGTCATCATCATCATGTTCATTAGTGTATTGATGTAGTTGCTCTCTCTCGCTTGCTCTCTCTCTCTCTCTCTCTCTCTCTCTCTCTCTCTCTCTCTCACCCCAACTGGTCAAGGCAGATGACCACCCACCTAGAGCCGAAGGGTCTGTCCAAGGTTTCTGCCTTTTAACAGGCAGTTTTTCCTTGCCCCCGTGCCAAGTGCTTGCTCATGGTGGTACTGTTGGGTCTCTGTAAATGTTATTAGGAGTTCGGTCTAGACCTGCTCCATTTGAAAAGTGCCCTGAGATAACTTGTTATGAATTGGCGCTATACAAATAAAATTGAAAAATTGAATTTCCTTCAACCCCCTTCTGGGCCTTTCGCTGAGGCTCACCCTCGACCAATGACTTTAACGCCAGTAAAGTGGCCCTGCTATAGGGCCCAGTCCTGGGTACCCATCCCTCTTTATTCCGCTGTCCTACGTACTTGTCGCACTTTTTCTCCCAGTACCACTGCTGACTAACATCCAGTGGTAGATTCTTATACATGTTGAGACGCAGCCACGCCTTGACTGCCTCGGTCTGTTCTATCTCAGTTCCTGACTCCATCTTATTCTACTTCCTTGTTTGCTTTCTGTCGTTTATTCTCACCCTAGTTTTCGCTATTTCTCTTTATTTGTAGGGAATAAAATATATCAAACGCATTTATATACACAGATACAAACACACACACGATGCAAAGCCATAGCAAACAAAACAAAAATTGGCACAAAAATATGCTTCACACTCAGAGAGAAACGTCGGGGCGTAGCTCCCGGAGCTATGTGGATTCTTGCGAGGCTCCCGAAGCCTTTGGATACGCTTTGGTTCATACTCGGTACGGCGAATATTTTTTATATTTACTGCGTTCTCGATGTCTCAGAATCCTGTAGGTTATCGGTCTTACCGGATTTACCGGCCGGACATTACATCAGTCTTACCAGATTTACCGGCCGGACATTACATCAGTCTTACCAGATTTACCGGCCGGACATTACATTAGTCTTACCAGATTTACCGGCCGGACATTACTCTTTTAAGGCTTCCCATTGAGGCGCGACTTTTCTGATTATTTTTGAGAGGGTTCCGGAGCACCCTTCGTGATCAGTTATACTCGTTTGGAACCGCGTTCCAGTATTTTTAGGACATTGGACAATTATTAACGAACCCACAGTGTTTTCAGATCTGTTATCATGACGGTATTGGACTCTCTTACCAGGGAGGAATCATGGTTCGTTCACTTGCACACACCTAAAAGGGTCCTATTCTACCTATGCAGAATTCGGATTGTATCAACAGGTTCTGCTTACCTTTTTAATTAATAATAATTAATAATTAATAATAATAATTAATTGCAGTTATATAGCGCTTTTCAAGATACTCAAAGCGCTTTACATAGTGTGTGTGTGGGGGGGGGGGGGATATGACACCTCTGTTATATATGAATAAAGACGCGATGTCACAGAGTTCTAGTCGGAGCTTCCTACTCCATTTATTCAACCAACTAACTCACGCATGTGTGACTCACATCAAGAGTGCAGAACCAATCAGAACGTGGCATGTCGTAAACATGCGTAACATAACATGCATTGTCGCAGCAATGTCAAACATAACATTTTCCCCCTCTTCACAAGAATTGTGATACTCAGTCTCAAAGTCCTGCAGACGCCCAGGCCGGTTCTGTTTACGGACCGGGCGGGGCTCAGGTGGGGCACTGGTCTCAGGGTTGGGCTCCGGGGCCCCTTGTTGGGCAGGAGGCAATGGCGCATCACTTTGCAGTGAATCCCAGGCCACAGAAAGGTCTGACTGCCGGGCTGAAGAAGCTGTCGCAAGAGCTGTGCTCAGGCCAGGTGCAGGAGGAGCTAAAACCTTGCGCAGACGGCTGCCATGCCAGCGGGTACCATCTACGAGCCTGAACGTGGCAGGGCCAAGCTGCTGGCTGACTTGCATTGGTTCCGACCAGAATGACACCAGCTTGTTGTTGCGATGGGGTCGTCGAATTCTGACCCAGTCTTGAGCGGCAATGGCTGGTGGTCTGGCTCGCCGCCTCCGGTCAAACCGGTTCTTCATCTGGCCCTGACGTACGTATATTGACCCTTGCTTGGGCCGGGTGCACTGGAGTGTGGACTAGACCAGGGCGAAGCCTGTCCAGCGGCAACTGTAGCTCCCGCCCCAGCATGAGGGAGGCCGGAGAGACCCCAGTGGTCGCGTGGGGGGTGGTGCAGTAGTGTCTGGAGAAGACTGGTGTTGAACGTGCACCCTTGAGCCAGGTGAGCCCTAATTCCATTCTTTAGTGACTGATTTAGCCATTCGACCCCCCCGTTGGCTGATGGGTTATAGAAAGCTGTGCGAATATGGTGAATTCCTTTCTCTTTCAGGTAGGAACAAAGTTCGTGAGACACCATCTGGGGCCCGTTGTCAGTGGTGATTTTCTTAGGCAGACCCCAGCGAGCTAACAGGGAGTCTAAGATGTTAATCAGTACCCCAGCCGTTACTGTGCCGGCAGCTGCCACCTCTGGCCACTTGGAGTGGAGGTCGTAGGTCACCACAAGAAATCTCTGGTGGTGAGGCACTCCCTTCAGCTCACCACAGATGTCGAGTTGAAGATGCTCCCAGGGTTGGGACGGCCAGTCCAGGGGCTGCATGGGTGGGGGCGGGCCTGGGGCCCTGGTCTTGCCACTGAGAAGGCAGGCAGTGCAGTCCCTGACCAGGGTCTCAATGTCTCTGTCGATCCCCGGCCACCATACCAGGTCCCGGCATCGTTGTTTGAGCCTGACTATGCCCAAGTGGCCCTCATGCGCCATAGCAAGGACACGCGCCCGAAGGACACCTGGGACCACAGTGCAGAGCCCTCTCGCAACACAGGAGTCATTCCAGCATGCAAGTTGTTCGCTGGACCCTGAAGTAGGCCGAAAGATTGTCCGGCACGTTGTTAGGCCAGCGTTCCTGATGTACGAGGCCACCAGTGAAAGAGCAGGGTCGGCGGCTGAGGCGTTCCTGCAGCTCACTCAGTGATACAGTTTCCTGCAGTGGCGTGTGGAGAAGCTGTATAATGTTATGCTCTGCCTCGTCATGCACGGGGGCTGTAGACTCTGGTGTGGGTGCGATGATGGCGCGAGATAGCAGGTCGGCCACTACGTTGTCCCTTCCTGTACTGCTGTAGGCGGTCGGCCCAGCGGTGCAATCTGAGTGGTTTGTGGCCGGTGCCTGACGTGGCCAAGAGGGTGGTGAGGGCTTGGTGATCAGTCCTTAACATGAATTCACGTCCATACAGGTACATGTGCCAGCGTTCACAGTCCCAGAGACAAGCCAGTGCCTCCCGCTCTCCCACAGAATACCGTTGTTCCGTAGGGCTGAGTGCACGGGAAGCAAAAGCGATTGGCCTTTCCACGTCACTCTGCAGTTGAGACATCACGGCGCCTATTGCTATGGAAGAGGCGTCGCACGTCACAAGTGTGGGGCTGGCCGGGTCGAAGTGTGCCAGGATTGGTGGTGAGGTGAGCTGCATTTTCAGGCGATGGACTGCCTCGGAGCATGCTGGAGTCCAGATCCAGGGCTCATCAGTTTTCAGTAGTTTGCGCAGTGGAGCAGTTGTGTCGGAGTACTGAGGTAAGAACCGGAGATAATATGCAGTCATGCCCAGGAAGGAGGCAACTTGCGCTGGTGACGTTGGCTCAGGTACGCGTTGGATAGCCTCCGTGTTCGAGTGAAGTGGGCTTATACCCCCTGCTGAGAGGCGGAACCCCACGTAGTCGATCACAGAGGCTGCAAATACACATTTGTCAGTGTTCAGCGTAAGGTGGTTCTCAGCCAAGGCGGTGAACACTTTCTGAAGACGCTCATCACATTGATTCCGTGGACAACAATGTCGTCAAGGTAAATGGCCACGCCAGGGATCCCAGCCAGGATGGAGGCCATGATTTTTTGAAAGCAACTTGGGGCTGAACTTAACCCAAAGCCATGCATTTGTATCGGAACACCCCATCTTGGGTAATGAAGGCTGTTAAGTTGCGGCTATCAGGATGTAATAGCACTTGAAGGTATCCCTGGCAAAGATCCAATTTAGAAAAAACTGTTGACCCATGGAACTGAGCCGTGAGCTCCTCTGTGGTGGGCAAGGGGTAGTGGTCTGGTATTATGGCCTTGTTCACTGCTCTAAGGTCCACGCAGATGCGTAGGCCACCAGTCTTTTTCTTTATCACCACCAAGTTGGATATCCACGGTGAAGCGTTGACCTGCTCTATGATGTCATCATCAAGCATACGCTTTAGCTCTGCCGTGATGCCGTTTTAAATGAAACTCGTCCTGAGCGGACATTGTGGATGACCGTTGGCTGGGTTACTGTGTATTGCCGGTGGCCTTTGCCTGCGGACCTACAAACTTTATGAAAGTGGTTTAGCTTCCCACAATTGGAGCAGGCTTTCCCCCGCGCTGGGCAGACTTGTGCTCTAGAATTGTGAGTGGATGAGCCACAGTTCCCACATTGCTGCTGTGAGCGATCTCAGGGCTGTGAGGCTACCTGAACACTGTCCGGGAAGCTAACAGAACTGACAGGGCATGTTTCTGGTTGGGTGGAATCAGCTGGAGTGTCATTTTGGGCTGAAGACAGGCTTGCCACGCATTCCAATGCCGACTCTACTTGTAGAGCTATCTTAATAGCCTGAGCTAGTGTCAAGTCATCCTTTTCTAGCAACAATTTGCCCCTAATTTTCTCACAGTTTGTGTGTAAAATGAGTTGATCCCGTATCATTTCATTTTGTAATGCATTAAACTTGCATAGGCTAGCCAAGCCTCGCAGGTCAGCCACGTATTGGGAGACAGACACACCGGCTCGTTGGTGTCGGCGCCAGAACGTAACGCGACGTAGGAGAGTGCTCTGAGGGGCTGCAAAATGTTCCTCAAGGTGTTCCACAGCGTCCTTGTATAGGGTGGATTCAGCAAAAGTTCCGAACACTCACTGTCCCTCTGCCCCAAGGCAGTGCAGTGCACGTTTCCTCGCGTCAGATACATTGTCCAAGCCGGCAGCTAAAAGATAGGTTTCGAATGAAACAATCCAACATATCCATGGCACGGCTGGTTCTCCGGGAAGAGCCAGGAAAGGAGAGGGTGGAGGTAGGGAACAGTCAGCCATTCTCGTCGCCAATGTTATATATGTATAAAGACGCGATGTCACAGAGTTCTAGTCGGAGCTTCCTACTCCATTTATTCAACCAACTAACTCACGCGTGCGCGACTCACATCAAGAGTGCAGAACCAATCAGAACGTGGCATGTCGTAAACATGCGTAACATAACATGCATTGTCGCAGCAATGTCAAACATAACAACCTCATCCACTACCAGTGCCGCGGCATATGTGCAAGAGGGACGAACACCGAGATCCCGTTTGGCCCTGTCTCCTTCTTTTCCGTCCTTTCCTTGGAAATCACGTCGGGGTCACCATTTTGTTAGATAAAAAAAGGACGGAGAATAAGGCGACTACCGGAGACAGGGATACGTGAGACTAGGGGTTCTTTTATTCTTAAATATTACACTGGTTCAACATATTTGTCTAAGTTCTATCAGGCAGCCTGGGTCGTTCGCGTAGCTTCACCCTCCTGAGAGGGCTTCACCCTCTCAGGAGGTCTGCTCCGGGGAAGGACAATGAGAGTCAGCGTCTCATGAGTGTTTATAGGTTCCCCAGCAGACGGGGAGGGGTGGTAGGTTCATCCTTCGGGGTATTCTAGGGAGTTGGGGTTGTCTCATCAGGTGGGGTGGTATACGTGGCAGTAGACTGCTGGCTGTTGGTTATCAGTTGGTTGTTTTCCACACGTTGGCACTGAGGAAGGGTCCTTGGTGATTTTCCACACATTGTCACTGGGGGAGTGTCTCTTGGTTATTTTCCACACCACCATAGATGACCTTGGCTGGGCCTAGACAGGGGTGCGTGGTTATTTTTCACAACAGTACCAGACATACATTCCCATTCGAGTATAAAAGCACATATTGTGTATCTCCATCCGACCTCATACTGCTAATACATTATCCAGCAATTAATAACGAACATCTCCATTAGGCTGCTTTGAATGCAGAAGAAATTAAAAGAGACCTCAACACTAATGAGGTAGATAGGTGGAGATGGACATCAAGTTGCTCTGCTTTCCCAATTGATTATCTGCAAGAAAGCACCAGTGTGTATGCGTCAGGGATAGGCTGAGAGTGCGTAACGTGTGGAGGAATGAGAGGGAAAGGAAGGGCCAGGCCGAGGAGCCACATGTATTTATAAATACGTTCAAGCTGTCTTGGTAGATGGGTGCAGTTAGGCTTTAATGAAACTGTCTGGCGGTGCCTGCTTGAGCCTGATGAGGTTTCCCCCAATGCTGCATTAACGACAGCCTCTTCTTCAGCCACCTTCACATGCCATATATAATTACAGCATCATTACCGCTGCTACTACCCAGCACTGGGATACATACCCCCTCCCCCCCGCACGACACGCATACACACGCACACACACACTCAATCACACGATCACAAACTGCCACACTAAACCGCATCCTCCGCATTGCGGCTGGAGAACTACCAATGGCTTGGCGATCATTAGTTTTACATGCCCGTCTAAAGGGCAGTTTTCTGTGGCATAGAGGCGGTACGGAAAGGACAAGTGTGGAAGAGTGAAAACATGAAAGAGCTTCATCTCATATCAAGTCTCAGGTTCTAAAGTGTTGCTGTGATCTCAACAAAGTAATGAGCATGAACTTCTGCGACATAAAAGCATTACTGCTGACGAACACACTACTACTGATTTGATATACCCTGCATTCACAGTCTTTGTTTACCACTCCCGTCGATACATTATACACAAAACAACATTTCAATTTGCATTAAGTTTCCTAGTGCTTTGACACAGCAATTGGTTTTCTATTTTCACTGTTTTTCTTTTTTTCCTTTTTTCCTTTTTTTTTTACCAATGAAGCCAAGTCAGCAGATCAACGAACAATGGTCACCTCTCTTGGGGACAAAGAGATGGTTGACTGCTTCTTCCAAGGTTTAAATTTTAAATTTAAGAAACACAGTGCTATATTGATTACCTGCTATTGCAGACATTTGCAACACTTAAATGTTACATGTAAATGAAACATCCATTAGACAAGAATAGGAACCTATCAATTGTCTAAAATAATGTGTTAGAGAAATTGAGTTTTTAACTTAATTCTTTATCAAACCACACAAAGGATCAAGATCAATAAGGGTTTTCTTTTTAAAGTGTTTTCCATAAGAAAATGTATACATGATAGTGCCTTCACTTACATCTAGATGTCTGACAGAGTTTATTCTGTATGTTTAAAATCTGTAAAAGTGCCCCTCTGGCCAAAATAAAACCAAAATAAAAAAATAATTGTTTTACTTTTGTATAATGATTACATTTGTACTTATTGCTGTAGTTTCTACTACAGCAATAAGTACACTACAGATGCTTTTGTTTGTAAATATCATTGTAAATAAATCAGATACAAATAAATTGGTTATCATAATAGCAGGGAATTGACTCATTCGCCTGAGAATGGTGTTGTCCTCCTTGAGCCACTGGCCCTCACAATGTCTTTCAATGGGACGTGCCAATATTCTCGGATGAGTTCAAGGGGAGGGGGCTATGCTTTTTTAAACTTTTTTTTTGTTGTTGCTAGATTTGCTAACCCAACGTGGCTTATTGTTGAACCAACATGTGCTAAAGTAGTTTGTAGATGTGTTGTACCTGTTCAAATCAGAAAGACATAATAAGACATAATGACACAAGTGACAAGAACCAGGTAAGACGCAGGACTCAGGTGCAGAGATTACGCTTGATCACTTTATTGTAATAAACAAAATGGCTATGAAAACTACAACTGATCAAGAGAGAGTAAATAAAACAGGCTATGAAAGGTAACAACAAAAGATCGCTCCAATCGGAGGAAGTAATCAATCTAATAAAGAAACGCTAAACTAAAAATCACTCCTAAAAACTGGAGGCTAACTTCTGAAACAAAAAGGACTAGAAACCAAAAACACTCCCAAAAACTGGAGGTTACCTTCTGAGGTGACAATGACTAGAAACCAAAAAACACTCCCAAAAACTGGAGGCTAAACACAAGGCGAAAGCAACAGGTAGCAGACAAGGGCTGTGGGCTATGAGAGAGGCCTGGCATGAACGAAAGAACCGAAACACACTGGCACCAGAACAAGGGAGACGCAGACTATTTGACACATGGAGGGAAAGGGGAACAGGTGAACACAATCAGGAATCAGGGAAGACAATCAGACTGGTGACACATGAGGAAGGGCAAGTGATCTGAAACGAGAGGGGAGTTAAATTTCAAAATAAAACAGGAAGTCACAAGACAAAATAAAACCCAGAATAAAACAACCTCACTGCGGCGTGACAGTGCCCCTCCCTCTAGGGCCGACTCCTGACGGCCCAGGCTGATCTCTGTGGATCACAGCCTCATAAGTGACTTTTACAATGTGCCGTGACGGAACCCATTGTCTTTCCTCTGGACCATACTCCTCCCAGTCCACTAAAAACTGTTTTCCCCGGCCCCGGTTACGTACTGCCAGCAGCTGTTTCACTTTGTACACGGGGCCGCCATCCACCACTTCTGGGGGTGGAGGAGGTGCGGCTGCCGGGACCAGGGCGCTTTCCTTAGCCGGTTTAACTTGGCTGACATGAAAGGTGGGGTGGGCGCGGAGAGATCGGGGCAGGCGAAGGCGGACCGCAGCAGGACCGACGACCCGTGAGATGGGGAAGGGACCCACAAACCGAGGAGCTAGCTTCTTGGAGGGGACTTTGAGGTTAAGGTCCTTGGCAGAAAGCCATACTCTCTGGCCCGGCTGGTAGTTGGGAGCGGGTCTTCTCTTGCGGTCAGCTGCCCTCTTCACCCGATCTCCCTGGCGGATGAGCACCTGACGAGTGGCTGCCCAGATGCGGCGGCAGCGGCGAATCAGAGCCTGGACGGAGGGCACTGATGCCTCTGGCTCATTGTCTGTGAAGACAGGTGGTTGATAGCCGTAGACACACATGAAAGGGGAAAAACCAGTAGCTGAGGTGGGCAGGGAATTGTGCGCATACTCTACCCTGACCAGGTGTTTGCTCCATGTGGATGGGTTCTGTGACACCAGACACCGGAGGCCGGTTTCCAGTTGTTGATTGAGGCGCTCGGTCTGGCCGTTCGCTTCCGGATGGTATCCTGAGGTCAGGCTGGCTTTGGCACCGATAAGCCGGCAGAAACAGGCTCGGGGTCGAAGAGCCATGACAGGGCGTCGGCCTTGACGTTCCGGGACCGCGGCCTGTAGGAGAGTGAAAAAGAAAATCGGTTAAAAAAGAGCGCCCACCTGGCCTGGCGAGAATTGAGTCTTTTGGCTTTCCTAATGTACTCTAAGTTTTTGTGGTCAGTCCAGACAATGAACGGCTGACTGGCCCCCTCTAACCAGTGCCGCCACTCCTCCAGCGCCACCTTCACAGCGAGGAGCTCACGGTTGCCGACATCATAGTTTATATCCGCCTTAGACAGCCGCCGAGACAGGAAAGCACATGGATGCATCTTACCATCCAGCTCGGATCTCTGAGACAAAACTGCCCCGATCCCCTCATTAGAGGCGTCCACCTCCACCACGAACTGTCGCTGTGGTTCGGGCATGTTGAGGATGGGGGCCGTGGTAAAGCGCCGCTTGAGGTTCTGGAACGCGGACTCCGCCTCTGTGGACCAGTGGAAGCGCACCTTGGGGGAGGTGAGAGCATGGAGCGAGCCGCTGAAGCCTCTGATGAAACGCCTGTAAACGTTAGCAAAGCCAAGGAACTGCTGAACTTTTTTGCGGTCATCCGGTGTGGGCCACTCAGCCACAGCGCTAATTTTAGCCGGGTCCATCTGCACTCTTCCAGGGGCTACGATGAAGCCCAGGAAGGAGATGGTGTCGGCGTGAAATTCACTCTTCTCGGCCTTGACATATAGCTTGTGCTCTAAAAGTCTTTTAAGTACTCTGGTCACGTGGGTTTTGTGCGTGTCTAAATCAGGAGAGTAGATGAGAATGTCGTCTAAATAAACATATACAAAGTGGTCTAAGAAGTCCCTAAGGACGTCATTAATCATGGCCTGAAAAACCGCTGGGGCATTAGTGAGCCCGAATGGCATTACCAAGTACTCGTAGTGGCCACTAGGAGTGTTAAAACCAGTTTTCCACTCGTCCCCCTCCCTGATTCTAACCAGATGGTAGGCGTTGCGAAGATCTAACTTAGTGAACACCTTAGCTTGCTGAAGCTGGTCAAATACAGAAGACATGAGAGGCAGGGGATATCGTTTTTTTACCGTGATGTCATTAAGCGGGCTATAATCTATGCATGGTCTTAACGACCCGTCCATCTTCCCTACAAAAAAGAATCCGGCGCCAGCTGGAGAAGAGGAGGGATGGATAAGCCCCGCCTTCAGGGAGGTCTGGATATAGTCTTTCATGGCCTCTCTTTCCGGCCCAGAAACAGAGTATAGGCGACCGTTCGGGATGGTGGAACCCGGGATTAAGTCAATAGCGCAGTCATATGGTCTGTGTGGAGGAAGGGACATAGCTTTGGATTTACTGAATACTTCTCTGACGTGGTGATAGCAGGAGGGCACAGAGCTCAGGTCCGGGTATTCAGAGTCTGTATTGGGATCAACAGAAACAAGGTTAATCACTGTGCCATCTTCCCCCTGAGTCCGGGTGTTTATACACCGCCCTGCACAGTACTTTCCCCACCCCATGATTGACCCAGTTTTCCAATTAACGTGGGGGTTGTGGCAGAGCAGCCATGGAAGTCCCAGAATCAGTGTATGTGAAGGTGCCTTGAATAAATAAAATCTCATGTGTTCTGTATGCTCGTTGATGCGAAGTTTGAGAGGTTCTGTGGTGTGTGTGTGATAATGAAGAGTTTGTGTCCATTAAGTGCTTTGGCCTGGATGGGCTTGACCAAAAGTTCAGCTCTGAGCCCGATCTTCTCCGCTAACCCCCAGTCCATCATGCTTTCATCTGCCCCTGAGTCTAGGAGAGCCTCAAGTGCTGTGGTGAAGGCATGGTGCATTACCTTAATAGGCGTAAGATTTCGTGATACAGGAGTGGCAGCCGTGAAACGACTCACCACCGAAGTCCTCTTGTCCGGGCATCCTACGACTCAGTGACCTGACTCCCCGCAGTAATAACAACGGCCCTCCTGCTGCCGTCACTGTCTCTCCTCCGGCGTGAGTCGTGCTGTTCCGAGCTGCATCGGCTCCTCCGCTTCTGACGTCGGCGAGTGATGACGTTGACCCTGTGGCGATTGCAGGCGACTCTGTCCGGCCGGCGCTTGGGTACGTAGATCTGCGGTCGCCGGGCTGCTTCTCCGCCACTGATTGAGCTCATGGAGTCGATTGTCGGTCCGTATGGCGAGTGCAATGAGAGAGTCCAAGTCTGAGGGCAGATCCAAGGGAACCAGTAGTTCCGGGATAGATGCAGCCAGGCACTTCAAAAACACGTCATATAATGCTGTGGAGTTCCATCCGCTCTCCGCCGCAAGAGTGCGGAAGCGGATGGCATAGTCACAAACTGAGTCTTTGCCCTGTCTCACCCCACTCAACTCTCAAGCCTTTTCCTGGTCATTAGATACGGGATCAAAGGTCCGCAGCAGAGCAGCCTTGAAGTCTGCCACAGAGCTGCAGAGCGGGGAGTCCCGGGCCCACTCAGCCGTGGCCCATAATCTAGCTCTGCCAGACAAGTGAGAGATCATAAAAGCGACCTTAGATCTGTCAGTTGGAAATGCTTGGGGCGAGTGCTCAAATTGAATGGAGCAGTCTATGAGAAAAGGTTTGCACTGACCCAACTCTCCAGAAAACCGCTCCGGAGGCGCCAATTTAATTCCAGTCCTGACGATGTGCACTGTTGGGGTCGAAGCGGCGGCCGCTGGGGTAGAAGCGGCGGCTGCCGGATCGTCAGGAGCGGTGTGGGTAACGGAGGTCTTGGCGAAAAGCTCATGCAAAGCTTGGATCTGATTCGCTAAAACACTCAACTGTGAGGCCAGGGCCGATTGGAATTCCTCCTGCCTGCAGAGGCGGGAATCCTGGTCCTGCAGAACCGCCGCCACCTGCTAGGTCTCTGCTGAGTCCATTCTGGCCAGTGTGTACTGACAAGAACCAGGTAAGACGCAGGACTCAGGTGCAGAGATTACGCTTGATCACTTTATTGTAATAAACAAAAGGGCTATGAAAACTATAACTGATCAAGAGAGAGTAAATAAAACAGGCTATGAAAGGTAACAACAAAAGATCACTCCAATCGGAGGAAGTAATCAATCTAATAAAACGCTAAACTAAAAATCACTCCTAAAAACTGGAGGCTATCTTCTGAAACAAAAAGGACTAGAAACCAAAAACACTCCCAAAAACTGGAGGTTACCTTCTGAGGTGACAATGACTAGAAACCAAAAAACACTCCCAAAAACTGGAGGCTAAACACAAGGCGAAAGCAACAGGTAGCAGACAAGGGCTGTGGGCTATGAGAGAGGCTTGGCATGAACGAAATAACCGAAACACACTGGCACCAGAACAAGGGAGACGCAGACTATTTGACACATGGAGGGAAAGGGGAACAGGTGAACACAATCAGGAATCAGGGAAGACAATCAGACTGGTGACACATGAGGAAGGGCAAGTGATCTGAAACGAGAGGGGAGTTAATTTTCAAAATAAAACAGGAAGTCACAAGACAAAATAAAACCCAGAATAAAACAACCTCACCGCGGCGTGACAACAAGAGTGCAACCAATGCATGTAACTATGCATTAGGTTTAGCTTTCTCTTTCCCTGTCCACAAGAATGAAACATGGTTGAGTAGGGCAAGAGATAGAAAAAGGAGTGGGAAACTGGAGTGGAAATGTGTTTGTAATATAGACTTGCCACCCACTTTCAGATACTCATGTTTGTCTATGAGAGAACAGTTGACATCTGTCACTGCTGTACTGAGACCAACATGTCTTTGATTACTTTTGGCCAGAAACTCTGCTCATTCTCGCCCTATCATAACAAAACAACAACTGGGAGACATAAGGACATATCACCACCAGTTAACTAGTATTCACTCCAGGGCACATTGGAATGTGAACATGGAACACTGATCAGCATTGTATATTTTAAGACATCAAAATCTAGAATTGGCCATAGAAACAGCAAAGAATATTTCAGTAATATTCATAAATCACTTTATTCACTCATTTTCCCCTGAGACGGGAGAAATCCGTATTTACCTCTCACACTTCCTAGTTCAAATGACGTAAAACGACATTTTTTGTGTCATTTGTACTAGGAAGTGTTTTTTTTGGGGGGGGTTCTAGTGATGCACAAATCGTCGTTTTACGTCATTTGAACTAGGAAGTGTGAGAGGTAAATACGGATTTCTCCCGTCTCAGGGGAAAATGAGTGAATGTTGCACGACCATTCAAAAATATGACTGGGTTTCTAACGATACAACATTTAATGCAAATGGGTGAAGTGTTCATTTAAGAGACAGAGGGAGATGGAAGGGGTTGAGGCCAGGGCTCATGGGTGGGCTGGGGATACAAAAGTAAAGAAACAAATGCTTCATAAAGGTGACCGAGTTGTAAAGGCCAAGATGTGATTCTTAATACAGTATATTTTCTAATAACCAGCTTTTGCAACTTGTGGTGAAAAGGGCTAATAACTGGATTTGAGAGAGACAATATATGACAGTCAACAGTGATCAACATGCCGTGTTTGGGTTTAAGGCGGAGGTCGCGTTTTAAGCTTAATTTAGAGCCGCCGTACATGAACTGTGCAAGCTGGCAAAATGTGTAGTGTGCAATCCACAGTTACTTGGATAACCTGCAATGCATTTTGACAGGACGACAATATAATAATTGCCAGCTGTTATACTATGTCAGAAAACAGTATAGATACATAGAACGCAGTTTCAGATGCAACCATTCCCCTGGGTCTAACCACTGCTGTATTTTAACAGATAAGACAGGTGATTAGTAATTTAAACCTGCCATTAACTCTCATGTCTTCTAATTGTAGTCCGAGAGCCACGCTCTTTAGTTTTTTTCTCTGGTTAAACAAAGGTTAAATTAGAGAATGTATATATATCCAGGGGACAGCAGGGCAGTTTAGTGCCTTCTAGATAAAAGCGGAGGCTTAGTCCCTGGTGACGACAAGCCACCTGTAAGGATCTTTATTACTTAAAGGAGAACTCCGGTGTAAAATGGTTCTGGGATGTTTAGTATGAGAACGAGTTCGAACATTCCATGGAGAGCAAAAAAAAGCCTATACGACGCAAAGCTAAGTTAGGTGTTTTTAGCCGATTCTACCAAACTGCTATACATTTGAGTGCTAAGGGCATCAGACCTGGTAAAAAATAAACTGCTTTTTTAAAGCACTTACTAGAAATAGCCTGACACTTCTTTGGTAGTATAATGAGGGTCCACAGAGCTTGCCCTACGAGTTCACGCGATCACGCGAGCTCTGTGTTCGTCAATCGACTTATCAGCCTGAAAAAAAACATGGCGTCGACGGGTGAACTACTGAAGATATTGTGTGTATAAAATATGCTTTTTAATAAACTATCTGTACACTTATGAAGTTGTCAATGCCTCATTTTTATTTTAAGACCCTCATTATACTACCAAAGAAGTGTCAGGCTATTTCTAGTCTTGTAAGTGCTTTAAAAAAGCGATTTATTTTTTACCAGGTCAGATGCCCTTAGCACTCAAACGTATAGCAGTTTGGTAGAATCGGCTAAAAACAGCTAACTTAGCTTTGCGTCGTATAGGCTTTTTTTTGCTCTCCATGGAACATTGGAACTCGTTCTCATACTAAACATCCCAGAACCAGTTTACACCGGAGTTCTCCTTTAAGGTGCTGTAGGGAAGATTTAATAGCTATTCATTGAGTGTAATTTGTCAGAAATGCCATAGCCATCCATTAGCCATTACTGAGTGAAATTGCGCTGAGAATATCTGTTTTGAGTTGACTGCATCTGCCTCTGTATGAGCCAATTGAGATTTTAGACCACTCCGCTCTCATTTCTGACCAATCAGGGCATCTCTTCCGTGAATGTTTTGGGGAATCCATCTTGCCTGTCAATTACAGATGTGTGAAATGCAACACTTCTCATGAAACGGATGGGGGGAGGAAGCAGAGTGTGAGGGGCCATTTTTTTGGTTGTTTAGTTTCAAAATCTTGCTATCTCTCTTTACAACTCTCAAATCTTACCTACAGCACCTCTAACTAGAGATGCACGATATTGAAATTATGACCGATATCCGATATTTGCAGGGTGGTATCTGTCGATACCGATTCCGATACCGATATTTAATATATTTGTATTTTTCATATTTTCAGTGCCTTGACATTAAGAATTTTAAGGCCTACTGAACACTATACACAGGACCACAATGGAAACAAGCCCCTCTGCCCAAAGTATTCAATAAATCAATCAATACTCAGTTTCTAAGTGTCTGCTTTCACTACTGAATGAGATGAGTATACAAATTAAATGTAGAAAAAATGAAACATTTATTTACTTAATTTACAAAGTATTTGAAATTCCACTTGTATTTGTTATTGAGGTAGTCTACTAGACACTTTTGAAATATTCCTGTCTGCTGCCATCAAACAATAATAAAGTCTTGCACTTTACAGCTCCAGTTCACATTCAAACTTAAATAACTAACTAAAATAAATGAAAACTCTGTGCAGGACAGGGGGGTGTTCCAGAAAGCAGGTTCAACAAACGCTGAGTCTAACCCTGACCTCTGAGTTGACATACTCTGAGATGGGATACTCTGAGTATTTGGTTCCAGAACAGCAGATCTGAGTTAGTTCTGTCAACTCGGAGGATGTTATCCTCGAGTAGCGCGCGTGCACAACCACTATAAAAAGCCATCATCAATGGAGCCCCGATACCACGAGTCACCATGACAACGGAAACAAAACGATCGACTTATTTCAACGCGCTGGAGCTGGAGGTGCTGATGCTGGCCTACGGCGAATATGAACATATATTTTGCCGTAGATGCAACACAGCAGCAGCGAAGGAGAGACAGACGCAAGGGAGAACATTGCTGCCCGAGTCAACGCGTAAGTTTTGAATGTACTATTCCATTGACGTAACATTTAACCGTAAGATCGTAGCATAGCCTATAGTTATGAATAGGCCTGTAAGTAGCCTAGTAGCCTAATGAAATCTGATTTTCTTTTAGGTGCAATTCTACAGGAGAAAAACGGACGTGGAAGCAGCTAAAAATGAAACATAAAAACATCATTCAAAATGGTAAGGCATATTTTGCTAGCCTATGATTGCACCTCACTTTGATTTTAATTGTATTTTTTTAAATTGACTATTAAACAAAGTAAATATTAATTCAGTGGCTACTTCAAATAGTAATTTAAACCCATAACAAAATGTTGTTTTTCAGCGTCCTCTCACTTAATACTCCCCTTAGTAGATTGATACAAACACATTTATATTTCATTTAAAATGTGACGCTGTAGCCTACACCAACACTCATTAAAATACTAATTAAAACATTTTCTGCTCAGCCAACAGAAAGAAGGCAGAGGCCCGAAAAATGGGTGGAGGGCCACTTCCACCACCTCTGACAGAGTCTGAGGAGCTGGCCCTCAGCCAAAACAGGGGTCGCCCTGGGGCTGAAGGCATCCCCGGGGGAAGCTCATCTGAGCCTGTCGCCCCCCAGGACACAAGTGCTTACATCAGATGCAAGTATACACTTATGTCTTTAAAAAAAAATAAAACTAATATATAAATATGTAACCTAATTTTTAACAAATATATATCCACCCACCCAACAGTTGTGGATGGTGTCATCTGCCTGGTTCAGCCTCCGACTGAAACAACTGTAAACCCTGCAGCTGTAAGTATTCCATACTCAGATCTTGCCTCAGATGGTAGTTCAAAGTATTCTGAAACAGATTATTTTCCTGCATCACAGGAGGAGGAGGAGGAGGAGGAGGAGGAGGATGATGATGATGAGGAAACACTGTCTGCTGCCACAGGGAGAGATCCGGAGGGGCCTACTGAAGTGTGTCCTACTATTATGTATAGCTACTGGTAGTGCTCTACCCATTCATATTCATTTACATTCTTGAGTGTGGAATTTGGAGTTTGACATATACACTGAAGTGATGAGCATATGGACAAACTAGCACATTCTTGTCCTTCAACAGAACATGGCTGGGCATCACCAGGAGGAGGGTCCATCAACTTCCACAGCACAGCTTGACACAGTGAGATTGTCGGTCAATACCATGTTAAATCTGTATGTAGAACTGTAGGAATTAAATGTCATCCATATGTTTCCCAGTTACCAGTAAAGGAATTGTACCAGGTGCACCTCCTGAAAACAATACAAAAAACAGAAAAAGAAATGGTGTACCTGGATCGGAAGATTTAAAAATCCAACCTCGAAATTCTATTACTGGAACGCCAGTTGAGGTGGGTGCATTGTCATGGTGAAACAGGTGAATATGTTAATGGTTGGAACTAGGGATGTCCGATATTATCGGCCCACCGATATTATCGGCCGATATTGGCATAAAAAATCAATATCGGAAAATATCGGTATCGGTTTTTTAACCGATACCGAAATCGATTTTGAAATAATTTCAGACATCTGTTATGTTTCAAGTGAGGACGTGGTTTGATGACATCATCAAACGCGCCGCGCCGTCTCAATAACAAGCCTGGGCGTGCGGCCGTGTAGTGGGACGCTAGTTGTAGCTGTAGTTATGTCGGTGGTTTGGAATTGTTTCAAAGTTTCTACGTTGAATAGTAAAATAGGGGTCAGCGCAACATACTAACGCATTCTGCGAAACAGTCTCATCACAACCGGTTCAGGTCCGCTGTACCGCTCACGTTATTTTATTTATTAATCCACACTTCCAGACCGTCACCGGGGCTTCAGAGTAATGTGTCCGAGGAGAGCAGCCCTCTCCCGGACACACACGCTAGCTTTTACCGCTGTTTTGTTTTTATTTATTAATCCACACTTCCACACTTCCGCTCGGCATAAAGCCTATTGCAGTTTGCAATGAGTGTAAAGCGGAGGTTTCACGTGGCCGCATATATCGGTATCGGTATCGGTTGATATTGGTATCGGAAATTAAGAGTTGAACAATATCGGTTATCGGTTATCGGTAAAAAAGCCAATATCGGACATCCCTAGTTGGAACTATATTAAAAATCCTGACTGTTGCTTTTGTACTTGTAGGGAATAAAGAAGAACCAAATCACATGTGAATTTGTCTTGTATTTTATTTTTACTCAAAAGTAATTTCTTGCGATGAGGTCCCTTGCAGCCCTTCCATCCTGGACGTCGGCAGGGATGGGATGGTCATCCGCAGGGTCATTGATTTGTACGGCAGGGTGTTGCTCTCCTCTAATAAAAAGCAATATTATGGAGAACAACACATGCCACAATGATGTCACATGCCCTCTCTGGGGTGACCCTGCGCTTCTGCAGGCACTGGAACCGGGATTTGAGTATCCCTATGGTCATCTCAACCTGGGCTCTAGTCCTGCAGTGGGCCACATTAAAACGTTGTTGGGGCCCCAGCTTAGGGTCAGGGTAAGGGGTCAACAGAGAGGGCTGGCATGGATAGCCATAATCCCCCAGCAGGTAGCCATCAAACTCTCCTGTAATTACAGAGGACACATTTGAGTGCATCTAAAAAGGGAGACAACAAACTTTGTACAAGGCTTTAGCTTCCTTACCACGCGCAAATCTGTTGCTCAGACGACACTCCCGGTAGATCATGCACCGAGCCAGGTCACTTGGCTTCAACATTTGTCACAATGTAAGCTGCATCACATATCTTTACAGTGCAGGGAATGACATGAGTTAGTTGTAATGTATACTTTTTCATGTACATATTTTTTAAGATGGTAGGTCACATACCTGGACATTGATGCTGTGAAAGGATTTCCTATTCACATAGTCCGCTTCATTTTCTTCAGGCGCAGTAATGGGGATTTGTGTCCCATCAACGCACCCCATCACATTTGGAAGGCCTGCAAAATGACAGGTAATTAATACTGACCCCACACTCATAATTTAAAATAACAGAATATATGATTTCTACATTAGTCGCCACCTGCAATCCTGTGGAATTCCTCCTTGATGTTTCTAACAGGTTTGTGCCCGGGGAACACCACCATCACTGGTAACAGGCGTTTAAGGGCGAGGCTCACCTTTCTTACAGCCCTACACACTGTAGCTTTCCCTATGTGCTCTGCATCGCCGATGTTATAAAGAAAACTACCATTTGCAAAACAACGTAGTGCTATGGATAATGTTTGTTCTGAGGTGAGTGCTCGTCCGCGGTGTGTGAGGTTGGTGATATATGGCCGGAGAATGTGATTGAGATAAATTATAGTGTTGGATGAAAAGCGGTAACGTTCGAAAAGATATTCCTCTGGAAATGATAAAATGTCTAATCTGGGACGGACGATTCGCTCGCGACGTAAAGCATTACGAATAATGACGGCTTCGACGTCGATCGGATTACGAATAAATGGGCAATCCATGTTTCACCGCTTCCTCGTGTGGGAGGAGACGGGTAGAAACCCTGGGTTTCTCATACAAAACCTGCCAGCGAGCAGGTTTGGTTCACAGCGTAAGTTACCGCAGTAACAGACCCAGGGTTTAAGTTACCTCTCTTTCTGGAACGGATAACTCAGCATTTCCCTCATCTCAGGGTTAACAGACACAGAGGTTTGACATAACCCGCTTTCTGGAACACCCCCCAGGTCAAATACACCTCTAAACTAACAATTACAAACAACTGTATTGATAATGTCCATAAAACAAACAGAATCCAACAGTACTCTCGTTGTTTGTTTTCCTTCACCGCAAGTGAGTGCATCTATTTCCTGCTTTCATAGCAAATTGAGTACACTGCTGCCACCTGCTGGGGAGAAGACTACAGTGCTGAGGGGCTCTGTTTATGTTACCAAGGCATTGGAGGAGGCAAGCACGTTATTATTTTATCGGTGAAAATTATCGGGTTTATTTTGACATCGGTTTGATACCGATACAGCATTTTTGGCCATTATCGGGGCCTTCCCGATATGCTACCGATAATATCGTGCATCACTACCTCTAACCATTACTTGCTTCATAATTAGTGGTGTCTGTAATTAAGTAATTTCTCTTTTGAGTCACTTTGGACAAAAGATTAATTTAAAAGAAGTGTAATTTAACACATCAAGCTAGGTGGAGCAGATATAATAATTAATTATGGATTTCCAGCGCATATAAAGGTAGTTGAACTATATTCTGAGAATTTACATTTCACATACAATACATGCAAAATATCAAACTTGTGACTGCTTGTAGTGTTTTTTTGTAAGATTTCAACTAATTGAATTTGGACAGTTGCTAACTTGATCTCAACACCATTACACAGCTAGCACAGATAGCTATAGGAAGGAAACATTTAAGTGTGACCTTGATTGTTTGGGCTTGTCTGGTTCAATATAAATCAGGGATTATAAAAAAGCAAAAACACACACAAAAATAACAAAAAGAGTGCAATAAAGAAGCTTATATCAATAAGAGACAGAAGGAAAGTGCAGGATTGGAAGCTTCCCAATTCGGCATGGACCTGAGTTTTCAAGTGCTGTTTGAAGGTTCTGAGGGAATCCATTTTCCGATGGATAGCATGACTGACTGAATGCAAGAATGAAAAGGATTTGAACTTAATCTGGGCACTACATAGGAGCCAAATGAAGAGATGCCTGTATATATATATATATATATATATATATATATATATATATATATATATATATATATATACTATAAAATGTTGAATTCATTGAATGTTATTCTCACTCCCCCACTTTCATGCACACATCTGAAATACACTCTCCTATATACAGTTTCTGTTTTTTATTATTTGATAAATTATATTAAAAAAGTTACGTGGGAGACATTGATTGATTGTAATGAGAAAGGTGCTGCTGTTGCACACCGATGACAAATGTGAAGTAAGCGAGGGGCATTGTCGCTATCGTACACTAATCATGATAGACCATCCATTAATAAGCATTTAGCAGCAGGGGATCATTATCCACACAGAATGAATGCAGCCAGAACTATTGGTGTTTTTCTTTTACTAGATCATATTACGCCTTAGTTGTGACCAACAAAAGCACTTTTGAGTGTGTACTTTCCTTTTTGCAAACAATATTTTGGATGTGTGTGCTTACCTTTTAAGGGAATAATGACCTATGTGCTTCCTGAGATGTATTGTATGTCACAACACACAGCTTGATTATGCAAAGGTGTCTTGAATCTTTTAGACTCAACATTGACGTGGATTTAAAACAATGCAACGTGGATTCAAAACAATGCAGTGATTGACTGTGTAGTATGTGTGCAGTATCGTTAAGACATCTCCAGATGGCTGTTCTTTGGGGGTTATTGCCAAGGATAATGATATAGCAAACTAGGAGTGATGTTGTGGCTGCTATTTGAATGAGAATGTTTATTCACATAGCCACAGCTCATGCATCTGCAAACACACTTTTAATCACTTCTCATGTCATTACTGAGTGCACAGCCACGACCAACCTTCTTAACTTGATTGCACTGCAAATCATTTTGAGATATGTGCCTCACACTTGGCTGAGAATTTCATTTTCACAGGTAGTATAGAAATGTATGCGTCTAAAAGAACATTTAGAAGAGACTGGCAAGATGTTTAGATGGGAAGGGCACATAGAGCTGCATCCTTGCCTTTAGCCCTATAAGAGTCACAGTTCTGTCCATTGCACACCTCTGGATAGCAACCCTAATGTATTTTCAAATAGACACACTATGTATCAATATTTTCCCTGCCTGATGAGCTTAAACTTTTCAACCCTTCCCAGAGGATGGCCATTCTACTTTTCTGCTATGTCTCATTTATGTGTGAGTTTCTATTTACCATAGACAGGAAGCATTAAAAACAGGTGTGGCAGGGTAGCTCCTGGCCACACGCCACCTAAGTGGTTTTTCTTGGGACCCTCTGACACAGGACACGGGTAGATGTTGGTATAAGTATTTATTGGAGATGGCAGGTGGTATTCGCCGAGCTGATGGTACAAGCTGCCATGACAGTGGCTCCTCCTTGAGTGTGTGTGTTGATGGCTGGTTTATCCTGGGTGCTCATGCACCCCAGGGGTCCATTTCACAAAGCAGGTTCAACAACCTCTGAGTCTAATCCTAAACGCTGAGTTGATCTACTCTGAAATAGAAAACTCTGAGTTTTCGGATTTGAGTTAATTTAATCAACTCGGTGTAGTTTCACTTGGAGTTAAGCGCGTGCACCACAACTATAAAAAGCCAGCATCAATGGAGCCCTGATTCGACGAGTCACCATGGCAACGGGAAAGAGAAGGGCTACGTTTTTCAATAACATCGAATTGGAAATCCTAATGCACGCATACGGCGAATTTCAGCACGTTTTTAGAAAAAATGCAACACTGCTGCAGCTGCCAAAGGGAGGGAGACAGCGTGGGAGAACATTGCTTCTCGGGTCAATGCGTAAGTTTAAATGTAGTCCTTTGCAATCACAATAATATTACAGAGGAAAACTGCTTGAATGGTAGCCTATCCATTTATTTCATTTAGGTGCAATCCCGCGGGGGAGAAGCGCACTTGGCAGCAGCTAAAGATGAAATATAAAAACATTGTTCAAACAGGTAAGACCTCGGCATGGAGGTACCTCATTTTGATCATGTTTTACACTGTAAAGTAAATATTAAGTGGCTATTTGACTGTGCAGTTGTTTTATCCTCAACATAATGCTGTTTTCACACACGTAAATGTCTTCTCATCTATATCATGTTCTGTTAAATAATTAAGCCTATTTAAACTAACACAGACTTCTACTCAGCCAACAGAAAGAAGGCAGATGCCCGTAAAACGGGTGGTGGCCCAGCACCCCCACCTCTAACGCAGGCAGAGGAGCTGGCCCTAAAGCCACAATATTGGAAGGCCAGTGGCTGAGGGAATCCCTGGAGGGAGCTCATCCTCGGAGTGCACCCCCCAAGACACAAGTGCCTTTATAAAATGTAATAGGCCTATAGATATCTTTTTTAGCCTATTCATACAAATTTTATTTGTCTTTTATGTCTTTTTTTCTTTTGTCCCAACAGATTCTGATGGTGCTATCTGCCTGGTGGAGGAGCCCCCTCACGCCACAACAGACCTTGTAACTGTAAGTAGGCAACACTCCAAAGATTTTACCAAAGGGTAGTTTAAGTATACTGAAACATATCACTCATCTAGGATGAAGACGATGAGGAAACTGTGTCTGCTGCCTTTACAGAGGGGGATCCAGAAAGGCCTATAGAGGTAACATCTTCATATGTTACTGATAGTTCTCTTCCCATTCACTTCACATTCACAGGAGGGTCCCTCAACTTCCACTGCACAGATTGACACAGTGAGATGGATGTTCACTAAACAACAGAGGTTCATTCTGTGGAATTCATGTGCAACTGTATAATTTAATGTCCTCCTTATGTATTAGTTGACAGTAAAAGAGGTTTATAAAATTCACCTGCTGAAATTTTTTTTTTAAAACGACAAAGAAATGCTGTACTTGGACCGCCAGATTAGGAAGACATATCTGGAAATTGAAATACTGGAGCACAAGTTAGAGGTGAGTGCATGGTCACAGGTGAATTATGTTAACTATTGGAACATTAACTGAACTACCTCTTGTATTTGTAGGAAATAAAGAAGACCAAATGAAATGTGTATTACATCTTTATTTGAATGCTGTGGTGGTGGTGAGGATGGTGACTTAAACTCTAAAGTGATTATTGCAAATGGTGTCTCTGACTGTTCTGCCGTCCTGGATAGCTGGCAGGTGGATAGGGTCATCATCAGCGTCTTCAATTTGTAGGGCAGGGTGTTGCTCTCCTCTAATAGTGGCGATATTATGAAGAACAACACATGCCACAATTATATCACAGGCCCTCTCAGGGGTCACCCTGAGGTGACGTAGGCACTGGAAACAGGCTTTCAACAGGCCTATGGTCATCTCCACCCGGGCTCTTGTCCTGCAGTGAGCCCGCGTGGAAGTTCTGTTGGGGGCCTGGTTCAGGGTCAGGGTAGGGGGTCAGCAGCCTAGGTTCGCATGGGTAACCCCTGTCACCCAGCAGGCCATCAAACGCTCCTGTAATGTATAGTGGATACATTAGAGTGTATTAAATGAGGGAGACAAGTGAATTATATTGTGCAAATCTTTAGGCTGCTTACCACGTTGCAGTCTGTTGCTGAGGTTAGACTCGCGATAAATCCTGGCGTCGTGAACAGGCCCAGGCCACTTGGCCTCCACATTTGAAATGATGTATGCAGCATCACATATGATCTTGACAGTGCAGAGAATGACAGATGTTGGAACTATGATGCAGTCTTTAACATTTTGAAACAGTAGTCAATCTACATGTACCTGCACATTTATGCTGTGAATGGACTTCCTGTTCACATAATCGGCTTCATTATGTGAGGGAGCCGTGATCGGGATGTGTGTGCCATCAATGCAGCCAATCACACTGGGAAATCCTAAAAGAAATGAAAATTACTAATCCCAGTCTGAGGTTGCAGCACAATGTCATTAGAATAACAGAATATAATTTAAAATTAATTTAACAGATCCCTACATCATTCACCTGCAATCCTGTGGAACTCCTCCTTGATGGCTCTGACAGGTTTATGTCCAGGGAAAAAGACACATATGGGTAAAAGCCGTTTCAGAGCGAGGCATACTTTTCTGACCGCCCTGCATTGCCTTGCTCAAGTGCTCTGCATCTCCGACATTGTATAAAAAACTTCCATTTGCAAAGAAACGCAGGGCAACACACAATATCTGCTGGGATGTGAGAGCATGACTACAGTTGGTAGTGTTGGAAATGTAGGGATGGATTAGATTATGTATGTAAATGATGGACTGTGAAGTGAAACGGTATCGCTCAAAAAGATAATTTTCTGGACATGCTAAAACATCCATGCGCGGTCTGATAACCCTCTCCGGATGAATATTTAATTATCCGCGCAGTAATGCCGCACCTTCATCCACGGGATCGTTCTCAAAAGGACATGCCATGTTCGTAAAAAAAGTCGCCTCCTACTGTGCCATGGACTTCGGATATAGCCTACTGACTCTGAATGAATGAAAGAGGAAATCAAATGGCGTGTGTGGCTGAAAGAGGGCGGAGACAGAGAGAAACTCTAGGTTCATTGAGAAAAACCTGGTCCCGACCAGGTTAGGTTCATAGAGTCTGTTACTACGGTAACTGACCGAGAGCTTAAGTTAGCTCTCTCTCTGAAACAGGCTAGAGTTACCCCTCTTTCTCTGGTTTGAGTTACCTCCCTTTGTGAAACGGAAAACTCAGAGTTTCCCTCATTTCAGGGTTAATAAACTCAGGGTTTTCACTAAACCTGCTTTGTGAAACGGACCCAGGGTGTGCAGCCCCACCCAGCCAGAGTACAATCAGTCTGACTCAGGCCAGGTGAGGCTGTAAACCAGCCATCAACAACACACACTCCACACACACCCTCCACATATCCCCAACACCAAATTGAGGATGGGGAGAATCCCCAGCCTCAGCCTACTCCCCCCCCCCCCCCCCCCCCCCCCCCAATTCCCATCCAAGCAAACAGAAAACAAACCCGACAAACTGGGGTTACAAACAGGGTTACCATACCTATACAAAACCTGGACTCTTTACAGGGTTGCCATACCTCAAAAAAAATAAACTCAACCCCCCAAACCCCACTACCTCCACACCTCCCCAGTGTCACACGCCAACCCCACCCTCCCGGAGGCTTGGGGCTGCTGCCTCCCCCCCCCCCCCCCCCCCATCTCCTCCAGGAGCATGGGGCCTTGTACTCCTGGTTCCCCTGGCAGAGGGGTGGCTGGCCTGGGCTGCTCCAGGCTGGATCCGGGGGAGGCTAGCAGCAGACGGCTGCCGGTGGCGGTAGCTGCGCTGCCTCCCCGCTCCTCCGCTGGCCGTCGCTGCCGTGCAGGAGGAGCTGGTGCTGAGGTGGCTGTCCGCTACCGTGGCTGGTGGCTCCAGTGCGGTGTCACTTCCTGGTCGGAGGAGCCCCACGTTTGGCGCCAGTGTGCTCCTGGCCACATGCCACCTAAGTGGCTTTTCCTGGGGCCCTCCGACACAGGACACGGGTAGATGTTATTGCAAAGTATGTTTATTGGAGATGGCAGGTGGTATTCGCCGAGCTGATGTTACACACGGCCATGACAGTCGCTCCTCCTCGAATGTGTGTGTTGATGGCTGGTTTATCCTGGGTGCCATGATTGCTCATGCAACCCAGGTGTGCAGCCCCACCCAGCCAGAGTCCAATCAGTCTGACTCAGGCCAGGTGAGGCTGTAAACCAGCCATCAACAACACACACTCCACACACACCCTCCACACAGGGTTTGGATGTTTGTATATTGTGAACGTCTCTTCAGTTGGCATATAAGCTTAGCCAACTAATTGTACTGCCACTACTTCAGGTAGAAAGAGACCCATGTATAGAGCCTGTTGTTCACTAAAGTAGGCTTTTTCATGCCCTTGTCTTAACACTGGAAGGCATATTTAATCCCACAAGGACTCTCCGTATAGTCCATTTAAATTGATTAGATGAAAAAAGTTCCGCTACGATGCTGACATCCCAAAGGACTACTGGACATTGTGAAGGAGTCCTGGGAAACCAAGCCCAGTTTTCACCTGAGCATCATTTATCATGTAGCCCAAATGCAGGACCAGATCCAGCCCATCATCTACCCAAACTCAGGTCTGCAAACACAACCACTCAAAACCCCCAAGACCAAGCTCCGGACCTGGGGCGACAGGGCCATTTTGGTTGCAGCACCCTCTCTCTGGAACACTCTCCCCAACAACATCCGAACACCCTGCCATCATTCAAACAGGCCCTTAAAACCCACCTCTTCAAGTAGGCTATCAACAGTTAACCTCATTCCCTCATCTCCCTCCCTCCATTTTCATGTCTCCTGTACTTATTATTATTATTATTATTATTATTATTATTATTATCCTCCAGTCCCTCCTCATCAGAGAGCATCTGCAGCTGGCCCAACAGGAACAGCAACAGCAGTACAACTGCAAAGCCCATGCAAAGGGATTTGAGGTAAAAGCAAGTGTTGGTGTAAGTACCAACCATAGACACAAGTGTAAATTACAAGGTCAGCTAAGACAACAAAAGGTGGTACAATTGTACTAATCAACTTGCCTAAAAAGTAGGAAGAGCCGGAAGCTCTGTTTGTCTCTGTCTCAAAAGGGCCATGCCAACTAGGCCTCACTGGGCCTTTGCAGCTGCTTACCTTGACGTACACAGTGTAGACGTACACAGTGACGATTGGAACACTTGGTGCGTGGTCCTGGGAGCACTTTGTGCAGCAGGGGTCCGTTTCACAAAGCAGGTTTAGTGAAAACCCTGCGTTTATTAACCCTGAACTGAGGGAAACTCTGCGATTTCCGTTTCACAAAGGGAGATAACTCAAACCAGAGAAAGAGGGGCAACTCTAGCCTGTTTCACAAAGAGAGATAACTTACGCTCTCGGTCAGTTACCGTAGTAACAGACTCTATGAACCTAACCTGGTCGGGACCAGGTTTTACTCAATGGATCAATGTGTCTCCGCCCTCTTTCAGCCACACACGCCATTTGATTTCCTCATTCATTCAGTCAGCGAGTTTTGGCGTAGCCGTCTGTCAAAAATCATTTAACAAAATCAGAGTCAGTGCTATTTCAGAAGTCCATTAGGCAGTAGGAGGCGACTTTTTCACGAACATGTCCTTTCGACCAGCGCTCGAAGTGGAAAAAAATAAGTGCCGGTACTCCCTTACTCACACATATATATATATATATATATATATATATATATACTGTATATATATATATATATATATATATATATATATATATATATATATATATATATATATATATAAGCGCTTTGGGTGTCTTGAAAAGCGCTATATAAATGCAATTAATTATTATTATATAATTATTATTTACTGCGCAGAGAATTAAATATTCGTCGGGAGAGGGTTATCAGACCATAGATGGAGCCTTTCCAGACAATTATCATTTCCAGACAATTATCTTTTTCAGCGGTACCGTTTCACGTCACAGTCCATCATTTACATACGCAACCTAATCCGTCCTTACATGTGCAACATTACCAACCGTAGTCTCTCACATCCCAGCAGATATTGTGTGTTGCACTGCGTTTCTTTGCAAATGTTTTTTGTACAATGTCGGAGATGTAGAGGCAACTGTATACAGTCAAATAGGCCTAGCCACTTAATATTTACTTTACAGTGTAAAACATGATCAAAATGATCATGCCGAGGTCTTATCTGTTTGAATAATGTAATCTTAAGCTGCTGCCAAGTGCGCTTCTCCCCCGCGGGATTGCACCTAAATGAAATAAATAGTTACCATTCAAGCAGTTTTCCTCTGTAATATTATTGTGATCGCAAAGGACTCCATTTAAACTTACGCAGCAGTGTTGCACTTCTTTCTAAAAACGTGTTGAAACTCGCCATATGAGCGCATTAGTAGTATATTAAGTATTTCCAATCGAGGTTGGTGACTTCCCCGTTGCCATGGTGACTCGTCGAATCGGGGCTCCATTGATGCTGGCTTTTTATAGTTGTGGTGCACGCGCTCAACCCTAGGTGGAACTCCTCTGAGTTGATCAACTTAACTCAAAACCGGTGTTGTGGAACCGAAATCCCAGAGTTTTCTATCTCAGTGGAGATCAACTCAGCGTTTAGGATTAAACTCAGAGGTTGTTAAACCTGCTTTGTGAAACGGACCCCAGGCCCATAATCAAATCCCAAGAAGTGTTGACTCTTCCAGACTTCTGGCAGATCATTAGCTTTACTACCTGGGTAAACTGGCCAGTAGCACCCTGGACAGCTCCACAACCTGGGGGAAAACTGTGCAGCTGACACACATCAGCCTAATCAACGTCTATTGGCCACAACATAAAAACCAGGTAAATGAGATGCAGTTTGGTGAAGGTTGGGTTAACATGTATTGTACACCTTTCGTTAGACAGCAGTGATAGTTAGACAGCAGTGATTCCTCAAAGCCCAGCAACCACAAACACAAGATGCGCATTTGCAATAATAAATAATATAATAATAAAGAAAGAAGCATGTTGACTGAGGAGTGAGGAGGTAAAGTGAAATTGGTATAATTTTATTTTGGAACAGGCAAAAGCTATTGTAATGATGTGCATTGCATAGTAACACCATAGTTTGAGTAGTGCTTCGCACAAACAAGTATTGGCAGCAGGGGTTGGTGTCAGGGTGGAGGGGAGAGTAGAAGAAAACATTAGGAGGAAAACCGTGATGGAGACATAGAAGCAGATACAAATTCTGGGTTGGTAGTCTGACTGGATCGCCTGGCGAGTCGTGACATGAGGTTTATTCAGGTAGTATACTCAAAAAAATGCAAAAATGTAGCATACACAGATATAAGTAGTGTCATTGGATTGGCTTTACTTCGGTTGTTCCATTTCCCCTACTGGGGATAGCTAATCGGGATAGCAACCGATAGATACCGGGGTAAACAAAAGCACTATTCCTCTTTGTGCCATTAATGGAGCCTTAATTTTTCCCGGGAGATCGTACCTGGTGGCAGACAGAATTGCATAGTGAAAGCAAGGCTCATAGGGAAGCTAAGGGAACCAATCTAAACGCCGGCGGTGTCATTCTGTAGCCATTACACTGTGCAATCAACAGTTACTTCATATTGATACGTTAAAGCAAAAAAGTTGTCTACAGGACCTTTAATACAAAACTCACTGAATCACGATATAATGCTAAAACCTGCTAGCATGCTAACTTCTGACATCCCTTTGACTGCCAATAGAGATCATGTCTTTATGTGTTATGTGGGTAACGTAGTAAAATGTAACTTAAGCTTATTTTATTAAAAATTAGTTTGTCATGACTATTTAAATAGCCTACCATGTTCTAGAGAAGTGTGGCGATGTCATTTAGATAACATATTTGACGCTCTAGAAATGCTCAAGGGCTATGAAGTCTTTGCTGTTTGAATTGGTTAAGCTGTAATACAATTTTACATTTAAAGAGGCTTGCAGATTGTTCCACATGTAGGGAGCACAAGTATGTTGTGACTGGTGGGACATGGAGATTCTGTTTTGAGAGTGCCAAGAGTGTTGATACATCTTGTCAAAATAGTGATGCGATGTAAGTGGGCTGTTTATTGAGGAGGGTTTTGTAAATAAATAAATATAGATCCTGATCTCGTCTAACAGGCTACCTAACGTTGGCATTGAGAGTAGTGGTGGGTCTTAACACTGAGTGGTAAATCTTAATGCTGACCATACAGTCACACCTAATGATTAATTTGCGCCTGTGGCTCTCTGGCCACTGGCTGCTCACTGCCAGCCATCGCCAGGAGGTGGATCGCTCACCAGGTCACCGGACTCGCCGCTCCTGTGTCAGCACAGAGCAGGCACGCTATGCTCCCCCCCCCCCTCTTGTGTTTAGATGTTGCGCCGTCACGCGAGTCACGTGACGCAAAGCAAAAAACATGATAATAAAGCATTTTCTATTTAATTATAAACTTTGTTCTCATTCTGTCCTAGGTTTTAACTATTTCATAATAAAAAAGGAAACATCACAAAAAACACTTAAGGTCATGAACATTAATTGAGATCTAGCAATTCAATGACGCATCCACCTTATTTATTGAAAAGTATCGGTATCGATATCGGCGATACTGGCCCGTATTTACTTGGTATCGGATCGATGCCAAAATATGCAGTATCGCACACCACTAATGGAAAGGAAATAGTCCACCAGTCTGGGTAACTAAACCATTGTAACTGTCTGTCATTGGCTTCACTTAAACCTCCATAACCATTAAACCCAGACTGGTATTGTCTTGTTAATGTACTTTGCATTTCACATTTCATGTTCACACACAACGCTTTACACTTTTCAATCACTTGACACTGGTTCAATGTTAATCCGGAGATTTCTGAGAGGCTCACAATGATCAGCCCATTTGGTTGGTGTGATCATTTATTTATGAACATTAGGGGGTACTGTAGCTCTTGATTTCACAAAAAAACAAATTTGTTTCCATGCATGTAATTTCCCCATATTTTCTGCCACAAGATAGGGAGGGTTTTGCCCTCTTAGCCCATTGAAACCAGCTGTCACTGATAATGCCACATACAAGGAATTTGACCTGGTTCTTCGCTCTCAGCACACAATATAACATAAATGAAGATCACTGTTGTGTTTGCCTCTGTGCTTGTGCCATGTTAGACAAACAGACTGATTATAGCTCCATGAAACCAGGGAAGTGAACAAACTAGCGCTGGAGAAAACACAATCCAGCTCTGCAATTGGTTGGTGCGTCAGACGCCTGCTAATTTGCATAAAGTTATATTTATTTCAACTCTTCTTGTCACTCTGGACGCGGACATCACCCCACCCACTGCTGTTATGGAAACTGCCTGTCCTCGTCGCCAGCTCTCATTGAAAATGAATGGCTGTCGGCCGCTTTTGCTGCTCATCAATCTTTTGGTGTGACCACACAGTGAGTGGTAGACCTCAAGAGTGATGACAGCCGCTCGCCCATAGATAGCACCTCCAAAATCAAGCACAGCCAAGAAGACAGACTCAACTCAACACAGACTTAAAACATTTGCAAATGTAAAGTTCTACTGCTATTGTTTAGATTTGTGGCAGGCACACTCAAGCTAAGTGGGCAGAATCAGCACAAAAAGGTAATTTTGACAAATAATATTGGGAACAGATGTTTTAGTGAAGCCAGTAGAGCCGGTTATGATGGTACGATCACTATACACCATCATACGATGGTATAGTCCTTTAAATTACCACACCAAATTGGGGATATTTTTAAAGTCTACTGCTCATTAAGACAAGAATAATCAAAGTTAACAATTAAAACCAGCTACAGTATTCTAGATTGGAAAGTCAATGAGGCACATGATCAGAACTACTGTGAAAAGATGGATTTGGGATGGGGTATGAGTTGGAGAGCTCTTTGAGGGGCTGTGAAAGGACAGCAGCACAGTTTGTGGTGTTGACCTCTAGCTCCGGGCGTTGCTACATCACATTGCTTCTGACAAAATGCAGCAATTTGATGCAATGTAGCAACATGAGGCAAGCCAAGACGAATACAGGTGGCTTTTATATGCGGTGTGCCATCTCAGGATTGGCCGGCATGCTCTTCAATTGCACGGATCAATCAGGTGGACAGGTTGGACAGGTACACCAAAATCTAGGAAAACATGGTCACAGAGCCACATAACACCTGCACCCTTAAAAAACACACAATTGTTGTGGCACAATTGTTATTTGAGTGCAAGTCTCAATGAAGCCAAAGTGTCCCAACCATGGATTCTCATGGGCAAGGGACAAAACATGACTACGATAGACTGAGGGCACAACTATGTGATGTACTGCCTGCAATTCTTGTTCTGCAGCTACTGGTGGGGATCACTTCTGCATTAACACACCTTGCTCAACACATTTTTTTAAACTTCAGTAGGACTCACCACATTTGAGAAGCATTTCTGTAGAGTGGAATCAATTAGTTGAGCCTCTATCAGATGCTCACGTGTGACAGGCAGGGCTGGACCATCAGGACTGGGCAGTGAGATGCCAACTTCCACCTCCTCAAGGCAGTTGGCTCCAGCAGGTGGATCCTCACCTGAGAGTGCTGGCATCAGAACAGAGTCACACAAATCTCCCTCCTTCCAGTAATTCACTTGGATCGAATATACACCCGGTGCAATGGCCTTGGTGCTAAACCCATCTCAATGCCATGCAACAGAACAGTAGAACCACAGGCAGGCAAGACACAAAACCATTACATGTGAAAGGTTGGAGCCTTTCACATGTAATGGTTTTGTGTCTTTGACAGGAAATTTTCAGGATGTCTGTCTGCATCCTGAGAGACACTGGAGGTTCGCAGTCCCTCCTTTTTAGTAGTATGTTACAATTCACTAGTAAATCTGCCTGTGGACCCATGTTATCAGGACAAGGTTCTGGCTGACATGGAGCAGGGACAGTTTTAGTCAAGCCAACACCTTTTTGCTGACAATCGCTGCCATGTTACCTTGCAAGGCACCTGGATTTGCAAGATCACGATCACAAGAGAATCCATCTTGCCAGGCCTCAAGTTATGTGCTTGTGGTCGAACCACAATGGTTCAGGCCAATCAGCATCCTATGAGGAACTACTGGTAGCTATGGGAGTGGTTTAGGTGTGATGACAGCGAGAAGCGACTGTTCGTTTGAAAACAACAATGTGCCAAATCTGGTGCTTTTATCGCAAAATGCCCAATTATTTAGCTTAACCGCCCACTATAGTAACTGGTTAAACTTCTTGACATGTTTAGATTGAGAACACAGTGGATTGAGTAACTTCAAAGACATTTACAGGGGAGTCTACAAACAGCACTACATCAAGTGTTTTCAGCAATCCTACTGAGGAGGAGCTAAGCACAGGGATCCTTGATGACCAGAGTGAACAGAGCTGTAGGTGGGCTATTCCTGGTGGTTTATTTGGATATTTGGATCCTCCCCAAAACATTTTGGATTCTACAAAAGGGACACTATCTGCTTTATCACATGTATCTCTGGCAATAATGATCACAAACTCACTGAATTTGGACTTGGACACAGGCAGTTGATGGATACAATTAAATAAGAAATTCACCAATATCTCTGACTATTTTGAAAATACATACCCTTAAACATTGAATATAGGTGGAAATGTAATAGATAATTAAAAATATAAAAGATACCTATGTATATGCCTGTTATTAAAAAATAAGGGCAACAATCACCACAAAATGTAATTTACAAGTACTAGAAACTATTCTCACAAAAGCAAGTAGTTTGACTATTCAGTTAACCCTCTGGACAGGGAAAAATACAATGGGGACCTACTGGTGTAAATATGTGAAGAGAAGGACACAAAACATGTCTTAACTCAAAAAACAATATACTTTTAATTCAAAGATTTAGTTTTTCAAAGATACATTGCTAAAGTACAGTATGGCAATATTGGCAACAGACAGATCTGTTTTGACAGATATTTGCCCAACATTTAGGATGCAACTGTGCTTTCATCTGGAATTATATTGGGGCACTCTAGAGGGTCACATGCACAGAAATCAATGCATGGCAAGCTGGCTGTATTGAAATATTAAGAATACTATGCTATATATTAAGAATGCTATGCTAAAGGATCCCACAATAGTAAAAGGCCCAAACGGTATCCCACAATAGTAAAAGGCCCAAACGGTTACTTAGAGCTAGAATAGCAGGGTCACGATAGACATTCACATTGTTTATGAATACTTCACCCTTCCCCCCCATGTGAACCAGTCCGACACCAAACGCAGTGACCATTGTTTATAGGCTCTCCTCCCCTCACAGAGAATCCCTTGCGCACCCAGATGTAACGAAATGTCTAGGGAGGCAGCAGGTGATAAGCGCTACTGCCTGAGACTGGGTGCTATGTTAATCAGAGCGCTTGGTGATGTCACGCTGCCCAAACCTCGCACATCTTAGGCGGGGGAGGCCCGGTCAAAATGGGCACTGCGACTCCGCCTCCCCACGAAAGACGGGGGAAGCTGCCCAAACCTCGCACATCTTAGGCGGGGGAGGCCCGGTCAAAATGGGCACTGCGACTCAGCCTCCCCACGAAAGACGGGGGAAGCCAATTAAAGATGCCCTGCTATCTAACTTCAAACTAGAACTTGCCCTTTTTGAACCAAAAAGTATCCATGTATCCGCTCATGATGTCATCCCCCCTGGCCGAACCTGCCCTTTAATCTATAAGATATCCACGGACCTGAGACTCAGGGCTCACAATCAGCAGAACTTCTCAGGAGGCGAAGCTCTTTGTGACCCCAGCGCTGTATTTATTATTATATGCTTTTACTCGTTGACTTTGATTAGCTTTGATTAAGAATAAATCTACTCAGTTTAATTCAGTTTATATCTCTTTATTTACTCCTCAATTTTGATCTGATACCTTAAAGGGCCCGCGCCGTTGTTAGCCTAGAATAGGCCATAGATTTTTCTCCCTTCAGCTGCAGTACAAGGACACCTCTTCATCTGACTACTGTTTGTCCTTGCAGTACAGGTGAGTCAGGTCTCGCACTTCTTGAGGTGCTGCTGGCTTGCCGTACATTACAGGCTCCATCATTCCTTCTGTCAACTTCCAGCCCTTCCCCACAGGACTCCAAAGCACTGACTTTTGGTGATGGTGATGGGTGTGGCACCAAATGGCAGTTTGGTACATGGCTCTCAGTACGTGCTGCCTAAATCATCTAGAGTGGTACACTGTTTGCCTTTCTTGTTTTTCTTTTGGCCATACAGAATCAGAAACTACTGTCTGGCCACAGACAATGAATCCTCCAGGTTTCCACTCAGACCAAAGTGACTTAAGCCTGTCAACTCTCCCAAGTGCCTCTCAAGTTTTCAAGCAGTTGGTTTTCCTATTCTGAAAAAACTGCTTGTTATGTCGCATCCTGTCAGTGTATGGTATGCTGGAAGGCAGAAGGCTTTCACCAGCTGTTTGTACATTGTACTGATTGGCACAAACTTCTCTTTGCCAGCATGGCCTTTGTGCATGAAGACCAAAGACTCTTGCATGTGTCTTGGCGAGGAGGATGGCATGTAGCACTACTCTTGTGTCTCCTCATGATCGCTGCTCAAATCAGGTAGGCTCTCCTAATTTTTGTATACTTTTTGTCTCTGGCTTTTTCAAAACCACCTCCTCATTGAGTCTATGTGGTCCTGAAATTGTGATGTAATTGCAAACAAATGCAGAAAGCATATAGCTTTGTTACCACTACTTGTAAGAAATCTCCTATAGTTTGGCAATTTTGTATTTCCTGAAATTAGATGTGTTGGTCTATCCCCAACTGCTCCACGTCTTTGTCTCTTATTGCTTAATGGAGTTTGGATGGTCGTACCGATCAAAAGCCATGGTAAAACAATTGACTTTCTCCACGACGGATAGCAAGGAAAGGATTTTTTCAGAACCCATTCTCTGAGGTCATTGAATGTTTGAAATCCAGATTTATTCAGACTCTGACGTAGTGCCATACCATCTATGATGTATGCTGATGGTCCTGTTACATCAGGTAAGAGGTACTTATTTGTCCCAACAGACTCCAGTTTCTTGGCTAGGTCAGCTTTGGAATTTTTTCTCATCCTTCCATCATCATAGAACAATGCAGGTGGCACAGCAGCTAACTCGTGAGACAACACATTCTCCATGGACATATCTCTTTGGCTTGAAACTGCTAAAAGTCTTCTGAAAAGTACCTCCGAGTCCATCTGATGATGTTCCTACTTTTGACACTGGTGCTTTCATGTCTGCAAAAGTAACTGCACACTCTCCTCTGGTTCCCAGAAAATCTTAGTTCTTGTGTCCTTGCCAAGGCGCCGCTCTATGAACAATTGGTTTTGGTTTTGGTCATCTTTAAGGAAACATGACAAACCTTTAGCCATATGTTCTGATGCAACCTGACCAGTGATAATGTTAATAAGCTCTGCGGGAACATTATCCAGATCAAATGTTTTTTCGTTTTCCTCCACAATTTCCATTATCTTTTGTATGTCTTCCTCATCTGTTTGTTCTGGAGGCTCCATGTTCTTGGTGGGTTTGTCGGCCTTGGGCAATTCTGCTGTCCTTTCATTGCATCCACATACTCTGTTGTCACGTGCCTGATCATCAACCATCTTGTGAGAGCCCCTGTCTTTAGCGTGAGACCAACAACTCCACTTTCACTTTTGCCTTCACAGTTAATTGTTTACTCCTATGCTTTATCAGTTGCCACACAGTTGAAGCTCCAATCATGAGACCGCCGTGCAACAAACCCACCCTCTTGCAGGAATTTGTATGATTCTGGATGCTGTTGCTGAAGTGTTTTCATTTCATCAACATAAATTAGCATGTACTTAGTTTACTTAGTGTACTTAGAGTAGTTGTTTTTTTCCAGCAGTCCTAAACCATGGCAAACCCTCCATCATACAGTTAAAATGAAGTTGAAAGTCTGCATCTCTGTCTGCCCGCAGCATTTTTAACAGCAGATCCACTCCTTGCATGAATGTGAGCCAGTAAGCAAAGCTTGCAGACTGCTTACTTCCTGTTGTTGAGAAGTTGTGAACTGATTTCATAACTTCATCAAGGTGTTTCTTTTGAGTTGTTTCGTTGAAGCCCTGTTTATTGCATGGAATGAATGTTGTGCATCCTTCAGTAGTTCCAACCTTTAGGTTAATGGTTCCTAGTGCTGGGCGGTATACCGGTTCACACCGAATACCGGTGTGTATTTTCGTTACGGTATGAATTTTTAATATACCGGCATACCGGTGTATTTGATTACCAGTGTTGTGCTAGTTACTGAAAAATAGTAACTAGTTACAGTTACTAGTTACTTTGTAAAAAAGTAACTCAGTTAGTAACTCAGTTAGTAACTCAGTTACTTAAACCAAAAAGTAATGCGTTACTGAGAAAGTAACTTTTTAGTTACTGTACAACGTTCTTAAATAAAAGTTGATTGATTGAGTTCCCCTCTCACTGTCATTTCAGTAATGTACTGATGCTGAATAATACAAACTGTTGATTAAAACAACCGTTTCAATTCATTTGCATCCACATCACTGAATCTAATCATCCAAGCAATATGATCCGTTGTGCACCAACGCAAACCTTAACACAAACACCAAAGTATTGCACCAAAGGGGGGGGGGGGGGCGCCTCGGACCTACAGCCGACGGGGGGGGGGGGGGGGGGGGGGGGGGGGGGCGGGGGAAGTGCGTGCAATAGTAAACACACCGCGGACCTACGCCTGGCGGGTGCGCGCGCGCGATCGTAACACACCACGGACCTATGACCGGCGGGCGGAGTTAACGCAGCGTTTGGTAACGGGAACGGAGTTACTGAATTTTAAAAAACAACGCGTTACATAACGCGTTACTGAAAAAAGTAACGGCGTTACTAATAACGCGTTACTACCCAACACTGTTGATTACACAACGTTCGGAACGCTGCGCGACTCTGTTTCAGATGGACCCTTTTCAATGTTGCGCAGCGCACTTCTAAACACGCATGTTACGACCAGAGCGTATTCTCGGACGACTGCGAAGCAAACCTAGGTTAGTGCTGGAGTTACGTTGCAGTTATGATGGATAGGATAGACATTGAAGAAAGTTCCGAACTCGAAGCTGCAGAACTAGTAGAACATGATGACACAGAAGAACTTGTGCCAAAAAGAGGAGCCGTGTCTGCTGTTCGGAGGTTTTTTGGTTTCAAAAAGACCGATGTCGACCAAACAAACATTTTATGCAAGTGTTGTTTACAAGTCGAGCAGAGTATTTAATATCTCCCGTATGCAGGCGTTGCCAAGCAACGTGGCCATAGCGTCTTCATAGCATCAACGTCTTTCCTAGTGTAAATAAACACTTTTTAACCTACACCCTCCAACCAATCGGAGTAATTCTGTTTTTAATTACTTCATCAAGTAACTTTCCATCAAGTAACTTTCCGTGATCAACGATGTCGGTAAATGGGCTGTGCTACAGCAGTAGTTGCGTGGTGGTGTTTAGCGCGTGTGGCGTGCTGGCCCTTTAAATTAAAAAAAAGCAAGAACAAACATTCTGAAGGTGGTCAAAAGCGACTTAGGTGGAGTGGACAAGGCGGATTCCTCTTTGTGCGCTTTCGGTGTGAACGCACAGTTACTATATTTTTTTGGTGTCGATATACACCTCAAAGCCCATATTAAGGCAAATTGTGTCTTCAAAACAATTTTTTATATTTATATTTTCCTTGTTTTATTTAAATTTACTTGAATAATAGTAATGTAGGCCTACCTGGGCTTGAACTTGAAGCAAAAGTATAATTATTGCAAGTTGCACTACTTTTTGTATTGGTTTGTAAGATGTTTGTGAAATTTGCACAGTAAAAGTTTTGTATTTTGACTGCAATTCTCTTTGCCTATGATTCCTCACTTCATTATATTCATGAGTGGCTCAGCATAATTATCTGGTGCCAAACCTTTATTACTACTAGTGTGGAATTATTCTACAATATTCATCATGCTGGTAAAATAGTCCATCCTAAGTCAATCTACAGCAGTAATTCCTCTCTCAACCAGTAGAATATGTTGTGAACACCTGATTATGCATGAAAAAAAAAAATACCGTGATATACCGTGAAACCGTTAGAATTTAGAAAAATACTGTGATATCAATTTTTGGTCATACCGCCCAGCGCTAATGGTTCCTGCCCTTGTCGTTCTGTCCATAACATCATTGCTTTCCAAAATAGTTGAAAGAGCACTTCTTGGATGAGCTTCATGCTTCTTACTCCCCTTGATAGCTGTTAGCCTAGGAGCATTTGTCGGGCAGTGTTCTCACCATACACATCTGACTCATCAAAATGGACAGCAGTCCACCAATTCATGATGTATCATAATGGCTAGACATAGTTTTATAGGCATGCGCATCTGGCGGCACTGTGCAATGAATTCTTGGCAGATTGCAAGAACACAAAGACTTTCCTTTGGTGAAGGCTCCTCTTCACATGTTTGGGCGGTTGTGTATGCATGTGCATCCACACACCAGTTCACAAAGTCATAGAGAATGTTGGGTACATAATCCTGACATGCACTAAAAGAGAGGCTTTCACTGCTCACATAAAAGCCAGGGTCTTGATTTATCTCTGCCATTGTTTTCCTCAATACTGTGTGTAATATGTGAGTTTCACACATTGTTCAATGACATTCTTCATGCACTGCATCACTCTCCATTGTCTCCTTTTCTTTTCATAGAGCAGCCTCCCTCATAGCAAATCCAATGGGCATATTCATAGAACAAACCAAATCAGATTTTCCTGGCCGTTCAACAAACACAAGTTTGTCTTTGAAGTGATTCAGAAGCTTCTCCTTCAACCGCCACAAAGCATATTTAGTCACATCGGTAGAGGACATTTTTAATTTATCAAACTTCTCTATGAGGGAGCTCAACGATGTTACAGCCATGTCCTGAAATAACAATGTCTGGTCAATTTCTTCAATGAGCACATGGAAGGCCTTGTCATGGGCTGACATTTATTTTTCATTTAGACTCTTTCGTTTAGCTCCAGACACATTTCTATCATCTTTGTGGGGATGAAGACATTTGTGGACCTCATCATCTTTCAACTGGGCACAATCTAGAACTTTTTGTAATTCCTCCTGAGTTGGATTCTTCACATGCAGGCTTCTGTCCATGAATTAATGGTTTGAAGCAGATGCTACAGTTTTTACTGTTCAGTGTGTCAGACTCATCAGCTGGTAATGCCATCTTGTAGTTCACAAGTGAACTTCATCGTCTAAAGATCAAAAGGAGGCAACTGTTAAACCATAATATTAATCGCTTATTTCTCACAATTCAAATTATTGTTCTTCCATTTCCTTACATATACCTGTACATACATACAAACAAATATGAATTACTGTCATGTCTCTATTGCACACAGTAGCCTACAGACATACAAATCACTGTGCCTAGACATTATAAGGCTTCTAGGGCTGAACCGGTACACTAAATTCCCCAAACGCTACTAGTTTGTTGGAAGCACTAAGATCGGTGTAAACACTACTATAATAACAGTTACTGGGTAAACTTATCAAATGTATAGCTGTTAAATTCTGGATTTACCTAAAGAGAATCATAAAATACAGCATAGGCCTATATAAATACAGGCATTCATCATCTTCAAAGTTTACAAAAATGATTTGCCTACTGTTGAACAAACATGCTAACTCTTTGCTTACTCTATAATGATAGGGGCTACTTCATGGCAACCAGGGCTATATATTGGAGGCTAAACGCACGTAAACGGCGTTTACGCACCTCCTACATTTCTGAAATAGCTGTTACGCACCTCTAAATAGAGTTTACGCAACTTTAAAATTTGCTGGAGTAAAGATGTATTGTTTTACCAGCACAAGCCGTAGTATATTGTTCTTTGAGGAAGAAGGCCGCCGACACAGGATCGCTTTTAACTCACTTTATTTGTTTAACTTTAGGTCTATTATCTATGAAGCAAAAGGAGAGGTATGTATAGTTCACGCGTGGAGCGACCCTTAGCCGGATATCTCTCCAGATACGTGGCCCAGGGTTTCTGCCCTTCCCCCGGATGTGTGGTTTGGTAGTACCTGGGCAGTTGTGGCCTCTATGACGCATACGCTCTGATTGGCTAGTGTTGAGCGCCCGCCCCCAGTGTATTATGTGTGCTGCCATCTGGTGGCCAAGTGCAGTTAATACAGCTTATATATTTGTTTCTGTTCCCTTGTGGCTATGTGAGGATATTACAGTCTGTTGATACATATACTGTTATTTATTTGTCACAATATTCAAAATTGCGCTGCATTATCAGTATTTACGGTATCTGGGACACGGTATCTGTGACCAATCACATCGTCTCTTGCGGCAGCGAGGCTCACGACAGAGCCGTAGAATGGGGATTGCTAGCTCTAAGCTCTTGCTAGGTAGCTGTCTGTCAAAGCACAAGGCTGACTAGCGGGTCTGGATTCCTATCACATGGATATACAGCGATTTCTAAAACGTCAAAAAAGCAAGCCTCCTCCTGCCGATGCCAGCAAGAGATCTTGACCACAAAGTGAGCGCAAAAGAACAAAACAAGTAAAGTTAGAATCACTCAGATTTGTTACAAACTTTAAAATAAAAAATGTAATAGTATTGTACGGAAGCGTATTGCTGCCACGCCAGAAAAAGAAAAACGGATCAGTATCACGTTATAACGTGAAAAGTTTATTGTTATAACACGATTATAACACTTTTTCACGTTATAACAATTGGTTGGTCTCGGGCGGAGGTGGGTACTTGGCCTTTTGCAATGAACTGGCATCACCATGGCAACACTGGCATCACCATGGCCCAAAACACGGATACCCCACTGTTGAGATTCCTACGAAATCACGATGTAGGCACTCTTCTGGTACACCGCGATTTCGTAGGTGTACCAGAAGTGTGCCTCTCAAGAGGCACTATTTCGTAGGAATCTCAACAGTGGGGTATCCGTGTTTTGGGCCATGGTGATGCCAGTGTTGCCATGGTGATGCCAGTTCATTGCAAAAGGCAAGTGCCCACCTCCGCCCGAGACCAACTTATATTGTTATAACGTGAAACGTTTCACGTTATAACAATAAAAGTTATCACATTATAACGTGATAAATAGTATATTGTTATAACGTGATAAGTTTATATGTCGTAATAACGTGAAAAACATCTTGTTATAACAATAAACATTTCACGTTATAACGTGATACTGATCCGTTTTTCTTTTTCTGGCGTGGCAGCAATACGCTTCCGTAATTTCTCTCATTGAAATGCATTGCGGAATGTTCAGTTCTTAGAGTGGTTTAAATACTCACAATTTGTAAACTGCTGCTGCTCCTAAAGGTTTTATACTATATATACATATTTTACAGTCTTTAAGCTTTAGTAATTTGTTTGAGAGTCATGCTCCCCATACACATACATTGCGGTTCAGAATTCCACTCTAGATGCAGTTTGTAATTTCACATTTTGTACAACTGGTTGTTTGTACTTCATTCTACAAATAAATAAACTAATATTGTGAATATCTTTTTTTGTCGTGGTCCGCCTTACCTTGATCACAGAATTCATAGTTTACCCACCTCTTTTTTACCACTACACCCCTGATGGCAACATATTGTTATATATTGTTAACATATTGAATGTTTAACACTTGAAAAGTAGATCTTACCTTTTGCTTCTTAAAGGTGTACTTCACCGGTAAACCATTTTTACTTGCTCCTTTTGAAATATGATAGGTCACTCCTAGTTGCACATGCATGCTGCACGTGGAAACCGTTCTTCTACCCCCATTGCATGCATTAGCCAATGTAAGAACATAGACGGACGAGGAAGTAAGAAACGAGGAAGTGAGAAAAAGCCTAACAGTCTGACGTATGAATGTGTATGAATATTTATGACCTCGCCTACCTTGGCTTGAGACCGCCCTCAGGAAAACAGTATACGGCATTTCAGAATGTTTGTAAACAATAGGCGTCAAGATACTTCCGGGTGGCAGGAAGAGAGCGGCTTCCACTGAAGCGACCCAGCAGGCTACTGTAAACAGTGTTACATTGTTAAAAACATTGTTGTTGATCTTGAAACAAGTCGTGGCCACGGAATAGGATCTCGTTCCCACGCGTTATTAATTCGTGGCCACGGAATATTTTTTTTCCCACCTATGTCACCAGAGGGGCTCCGTAAGTTAATGTTTGTTTTCCTCATAAATAAACGCATTGTAAAGCCCATGAGTTGTTCAAAGTTTCCGACGACCGGCCAGTCTCATTAACGGCAGCCATCTTACCCATGACAATGACACGCTTAACATCACTGGGTGCTACGCGCCGACTAGTGGTGTGTAGACTGTATTGCGTGAAGTTACAGACAAATCGTTTTTACACACGGATCGCATTTGCAGATCTGCATGGCAGAAGTGTGCCAAAATCCACGTGTAAAAAGACGGCCAATCAGAGCTCCCGCCTGAGTTATAACTGATGACAGACATTTACAGATCTCAGTACGCATGTACAGATCTGTTTACACATTCACAGATGTGTGTACACTTACAGATCTCTGTACACATTTGCAGATTTGTCTTCACTTGCAAAACGAATACAGACACACCGATTTTTTTACACACACACAAATGTGAATACAGACACACAAATCTTATCACACACACACAAATGTGAATACAGACACACAGATTTTTTTACACACACACAAATGTGAATACAGACAGACAAATCTTATCACGCACACACAAATGTGAATACACACAAATGTGAATACACACAAATCTTATTACACACACACAGATTGAGATACGCACACACAAATAATATTGTCTCAATAATACCCCCATACAGAAACTCTATAGGCAGCGTATCTATTAGATATCCAGCTAAGAGTCGCTCCACGCGTGAATTATACAATTCCTCTCCTTTTGCTTCATAGATAATAGACCTAAACCTAAAACAAATAAAGTGAGTTAAAAGCGATCCTGTGTCGGCGGCCTTCTTCCTCAAAGAACACTACAATTCCCACCATGTTTCTTAAAGAGGTTTTAAATACAGTCGGACCCAGCCTTTTATCTATTTTTAACAGTTTTAACAGTTCTTTAATCCATGGTGTTTTTCCATCTGCTTTTAAGCATGCTGCGGTCCAACCTCTTTTAAAGAAACCCAACCTAGACCCCTCTGATCTTAATAATTTTAGACCTATTTCTAAACTTCCATTTTTATCAAAAGATTTAGAAAAAGTTGTTTCCTCCCAACTTTTATCTTTTATGTCACAAAATAACTTATTTGAAAAATTTCAGTCTGGTTTTAGAGCATTGCACAGCACAGAAACTGCCCTCCTCAAGGTAACCAATGACCTGCTTTTAACTACTGACAGAGGAGAGAGTGCAATTTTAATTCTTTTAGACCTAAGTGCCGCTTTCGACACTATAGATCACACAATTTTAATAAATTGTCTTAAATATTTTATTGGTATCAGGGACACTGCACTTGGTTGGTTCAGTTCTTATCTTTTTAACAGAACCTGTGCGGTCACCATCGGCAACCACTCTTCCTCTACAACCCAAATAGCCTATGGTGTACCACAGGGTTCCATTTTAGGTCCTATTTTATTTTCAATATATATGCTCCCACTCGGCCAAATCATCCAGCGGCACAATGTTTCTTTTCATTGCTATGCTGACGACACACAGATATACCTACCGCTGAGACCCAACGATCCCAGAAGCCTGGCTGCTGTTTTAGACTGCCTCAAAGACGTGAACCGCTGGATGGCCCATAACTTCCTCCAACTTAACAACTCCAAATCTGAAATAATACTGTTCAACCCGCCATGCACCATCACCAGTCCCATCAGCCTCGGTCCATTATCCGGTAACATCAAGCCCACTGCCAGAAACTTAGGTGTCATTTTAGATTCAGACTTCACTTTCATCCCTCACATTAACAAAGTTGTACAGTCCTGTTTTCTCCACATCAGAACCATTTCCAAAATGAAACATTTTCTATCACAACCCAACCTCGAAAAAGTTATCCACGCACTCATATTCTCCTGTGTAGACTACTGTAACTCTCTGTTAACCGGCATCAACCACAAATCACTCCCCCACCTCCAGTTGGTTCAGAACTCAGCAGCTAGGCTTCTCACTGGTTTTAACAGACGGCATCACATCACACCTGTCTTAGCTTCTTTGCACTGGCTCACTGTCCGATTTAGAATCGATTTTAAGATTTTATTGATCACTTTTAAGGCTCGTCGGGGTCTAGCCCCCGAGTACATCACAGACATGCTGACCTCGTACGAGCCTGTTCGCAGCCTTAGGTCCGCGGGCGAGGCCCTTCTTAATGTTCCAAGGTCGAGGCTCAAGACTAGAGGCGATCGGGCCTTCTCCACCAGGGCGCCTCGGCTTTGGAACGACCTGCCCGCGGAGATAAGGCTGGCTGAATCAGTAAACTCTTTTAAATCACTTCTTAAAACACATTTTTATAGACTTGCTTTTACGTGATGCTGTCTTTTTAGTCTTTTTATTCCTTTCTTTTTCTCTTCCTCAATGTCTTTTTGCTCTAGCACCTATTAATCTCATTTGGTTTATTGTGTGTATATATGAATATGTTTATTTATCTTATTGTATATGTGTTTTTGATTAATATGTATTTATTTGATTTTTACTTGCTCCTATGTATTTTATGTCAAAGCACTTTGTAAACCATTGTTTTTAAAGGTGCTATATAAATAAAAATGTTATTATTAGTGCCACGGGGCCATCGCACCGAGCACTGGTCCCTACAGCTAAAGCTGTAGGGACCAGTGTTTTTTTTTCTTTTTCAATAGCCACGCTGTATAGCGACCCGGCTGAAACACGAGAGGACACGCTATATTTATCAAAACTTGGTCGCCGTGCTTAGGCTATAGCCACACCACTAGGTTTTGAATCTCAAATGGACCATTGGTTTATACCAGGGCTTGAAAACGAAATTATTTTTCAATCGTTCCGCTCCGAACGGAACCGGTATATTTAACATTTTCGTTCTTGCGTTCCGCCACCAACATATCGTTCCTGAACCGGTTCGGAACGTAAAATAACGTTCGTTCTTAACGTTCCGGCAGTGTTATTGGGCCTCCGCGGTGTGTTACTATTGCGGCCCCCCCCCCCCCCCCCCCCCCCCCGCGCCGGCCGTAGGTCCGTGGTGTGTTACTATTGCGCACCCCCCCGTCGGCCGTTACTATTGCGCGCCCCCCCCCCGCGGTGTGTTACTATTGCGCGCCCCCCCGTCGGCCCGCGGTGTGTTTGTGTTACTATTGCGGGCACCCCCGCCGGCCGTAGGGCCGCGGTGACGCTCGAACGTGAACGTCGTTTTACGGCAGCGGAAGATTTACGACAGCCAGCATACAGACAGTAAACAGACAGTGAGCAACGGACTTCACACGATATTATTCACAACTCGGATTAATTTAATGAAACCCATTGATTCTTTTGACCGGTGGACCCTTACGGACTTAAGGAATATAAACAATGCAGGAACGGACACACACACCGTACGGACTTTATGATCGCTTCAAAAGTTGGAAGTCAGACCTTTTCCCCGTCTCTCTTGTTTACCGGTAAGTCTGGATGAATTATGCGTTGGTGTTCATAGTTTGTGTTAAATGAACTGAATGATTTATCTGTGGAGAATCTAACTGATCTAACGATGTGCGTTATGTCCATATGGACAGACGTTTAAACGGTTACCGTATCTTTGTGTAGGTGATCTAAACGGCTTAAGTCGTTCAAGAAATAATTTAGATAAAATCCAGATCCGGCCTCAATTGGAGACCTGCGTTTATTTGTCAAAACGTGTCGCCACACCCCTGCGTCTATTAGGGACCCCGCTTTTATTGGAAGTTTTACGGTATATAGAGAACGAAAAAAAAACGTTATTAACCGGTTTTGGGGATTTCAGAATAACGTTTCTGTTCCGGAACAGTTGGAGACCATTTGGTTTTCGTTTCCGTTTCCGTTCCTCGTAAAATTCCGTTCGTTTTCGGTTTTCGTTTTCGTTCCTTGAACCGGTTCGGAGCCCTGGTTTATACACTGTTACACCAGTCAGCAAATACGGTACAGGTCCACCGTGGTGTGTTAAAACCCGCCGCACACACACACACACACGGGAGAACGCGCTGTTTTATCAAAGCTTGGTCGCCGTGCTTAGGCTTAGGGCTTTCTTAAGAACACACAATGAGAAGTAATACTCTTTGGATGAGACTGAAACTCTCCGTTTAATGGCGCATAATCACTCCTCGCTAGAACAACATTACCTCCTCACCGGAACCACACACACGTCGCCAATCACCATGGCAACTCCATAAACAAATCCACTGGAGTGTTACATTACGTTTTGAATCTCAAATGGACCATTGGTTTATACACTTTTACACCAGTCAGCAAATATGCTACAGGTCCACAGTGGTGTGTTAAAACCCGCCGCACACACGCAGACACACGCGGTTTTTTGATTTTTTTTCAATAGCCCTGCAGTATATAGACCCGGCTGAAACACAGGAGGACACGCTGTATTTATCAAATTGATTGGGTCTTATTAGTCATACATACCTTTTGTCATTTAATCCTTCTTGTGTGGGTACTCCTTTCCCATTGCCATGGCTTGCTCCGCGACGGATAATGCGCTCTGTATGGCGTCAGATTAGTGCCAAAATGCACTCGCGTGATAAAACATGCAGTCGGGCGTATTATATTATTTCACACGCGTAGTTATTACCTGCGAGCGCGCAAATTTTTTCTGCGCGCTCGCGCACACTCAGAGCGCTTCTCCCCGAGAGAGGAAATTGAGAGCGAGCGAGTAAATCGGGGACTCGAGAGCATTTCCTCGTTGCTCTCACATTGGACAGCCTCTCGCAACTCATGTTCTGCTCACTCGAAAGGAATAGTTTTGGCACTTTGGGGGAGGGAACCCAGGCAGGGCGGGCTCTCCTGTGATTGGCCGTTTCCGATGAGCGATATTTGATTGACAGCCTTGCTTTCTCTCATGGATGGAAGTCTGCTGGTGAACTCAGAGGTCTGAACGAGACAACGGCGTCAGGGCGGCGGAGGTACCTTCAGCTAAGAAAGCCTTGGCTGAATTCAGGCATTTGTGATGAACTAGCTATTGGCTAGCTTTACCCATGGTTAACGTTACGGACTAAGTAATAACGTTCTAACTAATGTTGATTATTAGTTACACTAACACAATTCTCAGAAACATAGATGACATTTCACACAAGCCATAGTTTTCGTTCATCACAAATGCCCGAATTCAGCCAAGGCTTTCTTAGCTGAAGGTATCTCCGCCGCCCTGACGCCGTTGTCTCGTTCAGACCTCTGAGTTCACCAGCAGACTTCCATCCATGAGAGAAAGCAAGGCTGTCAATCAAATATCGCTCATCGGAAACGGCCAATCACAGGAGAGCCCGCCCTGCCTGGGTTCCCTCCCCCAAAGTGCCAAAACTATTCCTTTCGAGCGAGCAGAACATGAGTTGCGAGAGGCTGTCCGATGTGAGAGCAACGAGGAAATGCTCTCGAGTCCCCGATTTACTCGCTCGCTCTCAATTTCCTCTCTCGGGGAGAAGCGCTCTGAGTGTGCGCGAGCGCGCAGAAAAAATTTGCGCGCTCGCAGGTAATAACTACGCGTGTGAAATAATATAATACGCCCGACTGCATGTTTTATCACGCGAGTGCATTTAGGCACTAATCTGACGCCATAGCTCTGTACCGTTCCAATATGTCGCCGTATTTACTTTGCCATGACTCCCAATCTATTGGTGTGTCAGAAATCGCGCACTTCTATACTTACACTTACTTTTTTGAGTGCACTTTGCGCAAAAGCGGAGAGTGTGCCAAAACGCAGTGCACTGGAAATACGTCGGTGGCGCACTCAAAACTATCTAAAATGTGAGTGTGGACCGATGGACACTTTCCGCACTCAACGGCCGCCATTTTGTCTACGTAGCGGAAGGGGCGGAATCAAAAATGGAGGACACAGGAGTAACAGTTGAGACCAACGCGCTCTACAAATGTAAAATAGTATTGAATATGTAAATTAATATATATTAATATATTTCATAGGTAAATAAACTTAGCGGTAGGCCGTTTTCCGCCAGGAGGAAAACGGCAAAAAAAACAAAAAAAACGAAGAAAAACCGTCAAACTGCGAACTCATTTCCAGTAGGTGCGCGAAGGCTGTTTTGACAGTGCGCTGTAGAAATGAGAGCACTGCGCCTATAAGTAAGTGTACTGTAGGGATAATGAAGTGCACTAAATGTAAGTGCACTTACGTAAGTGCGCGATTTCAGACACAGCATATGTTTTCCGCCGCCTTCAATGCCTTAAACGTCTCATCTCATCGTTTTTTCATTAATTTTGCGGTGGTCTCTAGTGTTAATAAATACCCTCAGTACCGGTTTTGGTTAAAAGAATGCTCTGCCGCGCCTGTTTCATGCTGTTTTAGTTTGGTGGGGGAGGTGGGGGGGGGGCGAACGACACGATTTCGCCTCTCATCATGAATATGCATGACATGCTAATGAACTCGCCTCTGGTTGGCTAACAGCACTGTGACGCTACCTCCAGTGCGCAGTGAGGATTTTTCCGCTCCATATTCAACTAGTGCAAGACGAGTCGAGAATCGCGACTGTGCTGTTGCACAGTCCTGCTACTTCCTGACTTTCGGTGGGCGGTAGCGGAGGCGAGGCCATGAATACTAATTCACGGACTGACGTCAATCCGTGGGGCTTTTCTCATCCGCTGATTTTTCTCAGTGTTTTTTTCTCTGTTCTTTCATTGCCAAATACAGGCAATGGGGGTAGAAGAACGTTTTCACGCGCAGCACGCACATGCAACTCGGTGAGACCTATAGTATTTCAACAAAAACAAGTATTAAACTGTTTCTCGCGGAATGAGACCTTTAAGGCTGCAGCATGCTCGCCGTTCCCAATCTGTCGCTTGACAACGACGTCACGTGAGCGCCGGAACTACTCGCGCTGGAGGCCGCGAGAGTAGTTGCAGTCTTCTCCTGAACAGAGGTGGCGCCACCAACTTTGCCATTACTACACACTAGAAGAAGAGATCTACTAATACTGGTATGGAGGACTAAACATGACTTAAGCATAAATAAATAAATGAATGAATGAATAAATAAATATGTAAATAAATGCATAAATAATAAATAAATGCATGAATAAATGTATAAATAAATACAGGAATAAATAAATGCATAAATAAATGTATAAATAAAAGAATGAATAAAAGAATAAATAAATGCTTTATATTTATTTCTACATCTCTACATTTCTACATTTATTTATTCCTGTATTTCTGTGTCCATATGTAAATGAGGTAGGAGGTCCTAACCTCAGTCAACAGCATGATTGGTCAAATCGGAGAGCCAGACAAAAGCAAATGATTCCCGATCCCAAGGCTTCCTCCTTGTAATGTCATTCTTTTATTTATTTATTTATTTATGCATTTATGTATGCATTTATGTATGCATTTATTTATTTCAGCATTTATTTATACATTTATTTATGCATTGATTTATTGATTTATTTATACTTAAGTCATGTTTAGTCCTCCATATGCTGGTACCCCTGTGTCTTTAATTTCTTACACATCATTAGACATTCAGTTAAGGTTTAGTTCACCGGGATGTCTCTCACTATACAGCATTATGGGTGTCTATTACTTTACATTGCTATTATTCTACATCACTGCCACACCTGGTCAGCCATCAACATTCCTGTATGGCAGCAGTTCTCATATGAATAGTGTTTGTACGCATCTATCTTAATAACTTAAAGATTATTGTGGCAGGGTTCGTGGCTTTCCTTGGGGCCCTCCGACACAGGACACGGGTAGATGTTGTTGCAAGGTGTTTATTGGAGTTTACAGGCAGATGGTATTCGCCGAGCTGATGGTACAACAGTCATGACGGTGCCCCTCCTCGAGTGTGTGTGTTGATGGCTGGTTTATCCTGGGTGCCATGATTGCTCATGCACCACAGGTGTGCAGCCCCACCCAGCCAGAGTCCAATCAGACTAACTCAGGCCAGGGGCCTCATGTACTAAGACTTGTGTGGATTTCTTACTAAAACTTTGCGGACGCCCAAATCTGGAAAGCTGCTACGCACAAATAAATCCGGATGTATCAATCCTTGCGTAAGCACAATTTCGCGCAGATTCTCTTTGTACATCCCAATTGACGTGAAATTGAGCGCACGTGCACGAGCCCGACTCTCCGCCCTGTCTCCTCCCTCATTTAATATGCTAATTAGTATAAATAGGCCTGCAGTAGTGCGCTTGTTAGGAGAAAGGAGATCATGGAGAAAGGAAGAAAAAAAAACTTTACTGATTGCGAGGTGGAGGTGCTGATTTCTGAGGTAGAGGCCAGAAATAACATCTTGTTTGGCTCTCTTTCCTCCGGAATCAGCACCAAAACCAAAAAACTGGCTTGGGAAAAAGTTGCCAAGTCTGTCAACGAGGTTGGGGCGGAAAACCGAACTGTGGCGGACATTAAAAAAAAGTGGTCGGACATAAAGGTCGACGTCAAAAAAAAAGTTTCTGCCCATCGGAGAAGCGTGGGTCAGACGGGCAGCGGAGCCGGAATCGGGGAGCTCGCCCGATTTGAGCAAAGGGTGGCCGCTGTGGTGGGGGATCGGCTCCTTTTTGGCGTGGTCCCGCCAGCCGAAGGGGATTCCGACTTGGCCCAGGATCCCACGGAAGGTACAATTATTTTTCATATATTTTACGAACTTTCTTATACCTGCTAGTAGGGCCTAGCCTGCATTTCCCTCTACATGTTTAATGTTTAGCCAGCAATAAAACACGTCCTCCTTAATGTGATTGTAATGTATATATTTTATTCACAGACAGCCAAGGACCAAGTGGCGCACAATTGTTGCCAGAAGAAGACTCCCAGCCAGGCGTGTCCGGCGTCGCCACTGCCCATTGCCCCCCTTCTGCTGCCAGTGGGAAAGGCCGGGTTTTAACACGCGCTGTGCTGGAGTCACAGGAGGAAATAATCAAGGGCATTAATGATATTAATTCAAACCTGCAACAAGTAACTGGGGCCTTGAAAGACATTAATGAAACATTAAAAGAACTAGTTAAAAAATGAATGTTGTCTCCGTTTACCTTTTTTATATTCTTGATATTAACTGCTGCCGAGTGCGAATGGCTTCTGCATTGGGCTGCGCATAGTTTGGTCCGGGGTCTGGATCATCTGCGAGGGCCATTACCTCGCGTAATGGCACGCCGTGGCTGTGCGCAATATTGTGCAGAACCCCACATGCCTGCACAATGCGGCACACCTTTGCAGGGTGATAGAGCAGCATCCCCCCGCTCCGGTCAAGGCAGCGCCACCGGCTTTTGAGCTGCCCTATCGCCCTTTCCACGACTGACCGAGTGCGTCCATGGATATTGTTGTATCGCTGCTCTCGGACAGTCAGTGGGTTGGCGAGGGGGGTTAACAGCCATGGTCGTAAGGCGTAACCGCTGTCTCCTTAGGAGGAATTGGTACAATTACAGCATAGGCTACCCAACATAGATTTATGTCAATTCGCTGTAAAGTGTTTTAAATTGCTTACCAATTAGCCACCCATCACACACTCTGCCAGCCTCCAACCTATTCCCAACCGAGCTGTTAGTCAGGACGAAGGAATCATGGGTTGCCCCAGGCCACCGTGCCACGATATTCGTAAGGCGCATTTGGGCATCACAGATTACTTGCACGTTTAAGGAATGAAAGTGTTTCCTATTCACGTACGCATATTCCCCTTCAGATGGCGCCTTTATTGCAATGTGTGTGCAGTCGATCGCTCCGATTACATTTGGAAAACCGGCGATCTCTGCAAATTGCGCTTTGATGTGTGCTTGGTTTACTGCATCATATGGAAACCGTATATACCTGGCTGAGATGCGGATGATCCCATTTAAAACAGCCGGAATGGCGCGGCTCAGAGCTCCCTGACTCATTCCTGACCGGTCAGCCAATTCCCTCTGGAATGATCCAGTTGCTAGAAAACCAAGCGTAGTCAGGACTTGTATTGGAACTGGCAATGCGTGACTCCTCGCCGTCTGCCTCTCCAAACCCGGGCCCAACTCAGTACAGATTTCCAAGAGGACAGCTCTTGGAAATCTGAATCGGCTGATAAGCCAGTCATCATCGTGAGCCAAAAAATCATAATAGTCGCGGAACACCCGTTCATTTCGAATGCGACCATTCGCAATATCCTCCAACAAGGCCAAGACTGCCATTGTCAACCTCTCGATTATTGCAACATTTTGCGCGTGCTTTTATATTCTCATTAATTTGGATGCATGCTGACGATAGGTTGTCCCCATACACCCAAGGTGTCAATAATGTACATAATTAGAAATTGTCCGACTGGTTCATTGATGGATTGATTTTAAGTAACAATGGCTTGTACTTACTCCACGCAACATCACATAATGATATTGCAGTCAAGAATTTCACGACAAATGCGTGGAGAGAGATCCATTAGGCCAGATGTCATGCGTGGCCCTGAAAATATGTAACGTTTAATAAACAAGTCGTAACTGAAAATAATATAGCTTGGGCTTTCCTTTTAATTTACTTTTAATTCCAATATTGACAATTTAATTTTATGTGTCTGTTTAAGTTTAGCCTAATATCTACAACAGTGTCACATTATGCCTCTCGACAACAATAAGTGCAGCCCGACGTACAAATCCACTTTTTACTAGCCCCATACTGCAATATTACTTCATGACTCGTGATCGCGTAGCCTAATGTTGTTGCGCTGCATTGCCTCTATGTGCCGCCAACTGACAAAATGCAGCAGAAATGTGCGTAAGCAAGGCATTTAGTTTGCGTGGAGAACCGCACTTTTTCACGTCAAGTCAGTCTTTGCACATCCGAACGTTTGCGTGAGAAGTGGCTTACGCAGCTTTTTTGTGCGTAAGCAAGCTTTGTACATGAGGCCCCAGGTGAGGCTGTAAACCAGCCATCAACAACACACACTCCACATAAACCCTCCACATATCCCCAACACCAGATTGAGGCTGGGGAGAATCCCCAGCCTCGCCTACTCCCCCCCCCATCCCCCATCCAAGCAAACAGAAAAAAAAACACATACCGGACTCTGAACAGGGTTACCATACCTACAAAAAAACTGGACTCTTTTCAGGGTTGCCATACCTAAAAAAAAATAAACACAACCCCCCAAACCCCACTACCTCCACACCTCCCCAGTGTCACACGCCAACCCCACCCTCCCCCTCCGTCCCGGAGACCGGAGGCCTGGGGCTGCTGCTCCAGCTGGCGGAGGTGTCTCTGGGCTAGCTGGTTGCAGGGGCTGGCTGGATGGGTTCCGGAGGAGGCCCGGCAGCTGGGCCGCGGAGGTAGCTCTCGGAGGGCCTGGAACAGTCTGTAGGTCCCCCCCTCCACCATCTCCTCCTGGAGCATGGGGCCTTGGGCTCCTGGTCCCCTGGCAGAGGGGCGGCTGGCCTGGGCTGCTCCAGGCTGGATCCGGGGGAGGCTAGCGGCAGACGGTTGCCGGTGGCGGTAGCTGCGCTGCCTCCCCGCTCCTCCGCTGGCCGTCGCTGCCGTTCAGGGGGAGCTGGTGCTGGGGTGGCTGTCCTCTGCCGCGGCTGGTGGCTCCAGTGCAGCTTTGGACAGCCCTTCCGTGTCCCGTCCTGGTCGGAGGAGCCCCACATTGGGCGCCAGTGTGGCAGGGTTGTCCGGCCACACGCCACCTAAGTGGCTTTCCTTGGGGCCCTCCGACACAGGACACGGGTAGATGGTAATTCAAGATGTTTATTTGGAGTTTCAGGCTGTTATACGCCGAGCTGATGGTACAACAGTCATGACGGTGCTCCTCCTCGAGTGTGTGTGTTGATGGCTGGTTTATCCTGGGTGCCATGATTGCTCATGCACCACAGGTGTGCAGCCCCACCCAGCCAGAGTCCAATCAGACTGACTCAGGCCAGGTGAGGCTGTAAACCAGCCATCAACAACACACACTCCACATAAACCCTCCACAATTATCTTATATACTTTTATTTTATAACTTAATCCCGCTTTGAGATAGTTTTTCAGCCACGTAATTCCACTCGTCTTTGACCACAACAGTAGACAGCACTTGCGTAAAACCATGGTTTATTAGCGAAAAAATATAGGCCTACACCACACAATAAAATAGAACATATAATGAAAGAAGCCTTAGCAACAAGGCGCATTAAAATGTGCCTTCGAACTCGTCCATGTTCCTGTTTTCGCTTTGTCGCGCAGCGCTGAAAAACGAGAGGTGCGCAACACGGCGCAACCGGGCCAAAATCCTGTCACGCCGGCGAGATCTATGTCGTTTTGACGTCACAATGTCGCGCGATAGCTTGGGAACGGTGAGTATACTGCGGCCTTTAAGTAAACACACCGCTGCCAAAATGTATCATAATGTTACTAGTATTAATTGTTTGAAATCTCTGAAGAATCTCATCATAATGTACACACTCCCGTGGCACTTTCAAAATTTCCCCCGAGGGAATTTTCTAGTTAGTGCCACGGGGCCATCGCACCGAGCACTGGTCCCTACAGCTAAAGCTGTGGGGACCAGTGCTCGGGGCAAAGCCCCGATCACTATTGATATTGTGTGGATTTTTTCTTATTATTATTCCTCTTCCGGACTAATTTTGATTCGCTACTAGTCCTACAAAGAGTTGTAGGACAAATGATATATCAAAATGTGCGTCTTCATCGGGATCGGTGTGCTATTGAATTTCTTAAAATAATACGAATTTTTCGCGACGTAAGTCGCGAAAAATACCGGAAAATTTCCCATAGAGAATGAATGGGAGGAGGTAAAAAAAAAGAAGACTTTTCGTACTGCCTACTGCTGTCTGCTGCTCCGGCATACTTTCACCTAGAAACTCAATTTAACCTTTAAACAGTAGACACAAGTCTTGTGTATTTGGTGTACTATTCCACGTCTTAATACGTCATATCGTTTTTAATCAATCACTGATCAATGACCATGATCATTTTGGGATAAATTATGAGATTATAATGGGTGTGTATTGCGAGGAATGTTCGTGTCAGAGTGCATGAAATCATCGGTTAGAGTGGGAGAGAGCTCAAAATTAATCCAGATTTTGTCTCTTTCCACGCTGCTCCTGGCCACAATTTACACTTTACACACATGATTTTTTCCAAATTTGTAGACATACTTGTTCTGTCTCTCACAATGTGCTCAAATAATCAGAGAGACTTACAGAATTTGAATTAGCAGCCTCTAAGTGCGGCCAGTCTGTCTCTTCTCTTCATTAATGCCAATACAAATATTTTCAGAGAGAAGCAGAACGGACCCCTGTTTTAAACTTGCAAGTGTGTCCACAATATTTACTGTAGAAACACTTTAGAAACACCAAATCGTTCAGGAAGTCCTTACAATGATGATGGTGTCATTTATTTTCTGATATGTGCTACCGTTTTGTCAGAATAAGCCCAAATGTGAGACCAGTGCAGAGGCAGAAAAGCGCTATTTTCCTCAACGTTTCTTTTAGCCTCAGCCTGGGGGCTATCGCGCGCAGGTGTGTGCGCGTGATCTAATTACGGTTGGTAAGTCAGTTTAACTGGCGCGAGGCTGTTGTCAGGCAAACTCTACAGATATCCGTCGTCTGATTGGACGGCGGATACAAGAGGACTCCTATTGGTCAACGCCGATCTGCTCTTCCGCGTTAAGGACGCTACACAGGAAAACATTGCTATGATAGCCGCGGTACACGGGAAAGAGATGGCGGCGGGACACGGGCACTGCTTCTGGTAAGATTCGCAGTTTTGAATCTCAAATACAGGTCCACGGTGGTGTGTTAAAACCCACGCGCGCACACACACACACACACACGGAGAACGCGCTGTTTTATCCGCGCGCGCGCGCACACACACACACACACACACACACGCGTTTTGTTTCAATGTCCGCGCATTATATGACTCAGCTGAAACACGGGAGGACGCGCTGTATTTATGAAAGCTTAGGGTACATTCACACTACGTTTTGAATGTCAAATGGACCATTGTTTTATACACTATAACACCAGTTAGCAAATATGCTACAGGTCCACAGTTGTGTGTTAAAACCCGCCGCACACACGCACACGCGTTTTTTTCCAATGTGAAACACGTGAGGACACGCTGTATTCATCAAATTGATTGGGTCTTATTAGTCATATATACCTTTTGTCATTTAATCCTTCTTGTGTGGGTGCTCCTTTCCCATTGCCATGGCTACGCGACGGATAATGCGCCCTGTAGCGCTCCAATCAGTGGCGGTTGTAGGGTGGGGGCCAGCGGGGGCCAGTGCCCCCCTAACTCTGAGTCCGGACCCCAGAGTTATTAAAATACAATTAGTCGGTATTTTAATGAATTAATGACACATTTAGGTATGTAATTCCAATTTTAATTAATTAATTGCACATTTAAGTAATTATTTAATGGTGTATTTATTTATTTTTGGCACTTTTAGTCCTCCATAAAACTGTACTGTATCTTTATTACTTGACTGTGTGTGTGTGTGTGTGTGTGTGTGCAGACAACATGGAAGATCATCACGTGTGTGTGTGTGTGCAGACAACATGGAAGATCATCGTGTGTGTGTGTGTGTGCAGACAACATGGAAGATCATCGTGTGTATGTGTGTGTGTGCAGACAACATGGAAGATCATCACGTGTGTGTGTGTATGTGTGCAGACAACATGGAAGATCATTGTGTGTGTGTGTGTGCAGACAACATGGAAGATCATTACTGCCCTCTCGTTTAACTCTACTCTGCCTGCAACCCTTTTCATCGTTTTTTTGTAACTTTGTTTCCCACATGAGGTTGAAAGGGCATAGGTTGCTGTATAAATAAGTACTTCAAAAAGGAACGTTTGTTGTAGGTGTGCTCCTTGTATACACTCTTAAAACTGCTGGGCTGAAAATAACCCTATTTGGGTAACCCAACGCTGGTCCAAAGTTGGACCTGCCCAACGCTGGGTTGTTGTAGCCCAGCAGGGTTGGGTTATGGCTTGACCCAGCATGTTGGGTTGAGACTGTATACCCAAAAATGGGTTAAAAACAACTCTGCTGTTGGGTTAATGTTATCCAATAAATGGGCTAAAATAGAACCATGTTGTTGGGTTATCTTAACTAATAAATGGGCTAAAACACAGCCATGTTGTTGGGTTATAATAAATGGGCTAAAACACAGCCATGTTGTTGGGTTAATGTTACCAAAGAAGTGGGTTAAAATCAAAATGTTGTTTTGAGAGCAAAATTAGCATTAATTAATGAACATTAACCTTATATAAAATGAAATTGTTATTAAACATGAAATTATGAAATGATTCAGCGAAACAAGTACATAATGTCCATTATTTTATTGGGACATCTCTGATCCATTCATCCATCAATTTAAGTGCTACACAATGTACAAAAATGCACCTAAATATTAAAAAAGACAAAGAAAAAAACAACAAAGTGAGAAAATAAATCGAATACCTTTTTTAGTTTTAGGAAATTGTGATCAGAACAGAACAGCAGCACCTTGACTTCTCTTTAGCTCTATTTTACTTATGTATATTTTTTTTTTTTCATTTTATTTTACAGGAACGTGTCCCTTGCTGATTAGTCTAGCGGCCTGAATTGCAAATGAACACTGTATTTTACACATATAATTGCCATCTGCTTGATCACTCCAACAAAAAACAACAAAGTGACAGAGAAATTACAACAGTAAAAACCAGAGCGATCAACCAGTCAGTTTAAACTGGAACAAATAACAACAGTTTTTGGTACCTGCCTAACGGCATGAAGCTGATGAGGTCTCAACTTGCAGCTTAACTAGCTGGGGTGTTGGATGACTCCATCGCTGCAAGTTGAGACCTCATCAGCTTCACAGCATTGGATTCATGACCAGGGATCGCAAATACGCCAGTCTGAATAAACTCCCAAACCTGGGCACATTTCGGGTAGTTCACATCTAGTACAAAAAAAGCTTTAAAGCACCCATCCACCGCACCCAATCCGAGGCCATTCCATTAATGACCACAAAGGCCTGGGAACACCGATGCTCCTCCCCCAGCATGAGGACATGCGGTGTGCAGCTGCTTGTGGACGCCAGGTATTGCACTATGTTTGTTCCAGTCTGAAAAGAAAAAAGAGAAGAAAAAAAAACAAGATTCAACAATAAGTTCATACGACAGGTTAGGTTCAACTCCACAGGTAATGCACAGTGCTGTACCAGACACTTTATCTGGAGTCTGAGTCCAATAATAATAATTAGTGTTGCACCGATACCGATACTAGTATCGGGAGGGGCCCCGATACCGCGCTAAAATGCTGGCATCGGTATCGGCGAGTACGAACAAATAATGCGCCGATGCCATTTACATATACTAATATGAAACTTGGAACGCAGCGCTTTGCGTCTTTCTCTCCCTTCACTCACTGCTGCGTGTGATCACACGTGTTCAGTGCATGCCGTGCCAAGCAGCTATCCTATTGGCCCACTCCGGCCGCCCGGCCGCGCATGTTGACCGACTGACAAGCGACGACGACAAAGTACCAAAAAAAAGCAAGAAAAAAAAGCACCGGAGACGCGGAGGGCGCGCGGTTCAGCCGCGCGGCGCACAGAAAAGTTGCTCCGCCTGCGGACGCGCCGGTGCGGGGAAACTCAGTGAGCGGGTCTGCCTGCCGGTGCGACGCACCCGGTCACCACCCATGCCCCCCCCCCCGCTCCCCGGGGTGCCATGCGGACACAAACAAGGAGAAGAGGGGAAAAAGCAGGAGAGAGAGGGAGACGCGTCTTGCTCACAGGCGGGAGATCGCTCAAATGGACAGACGGTGACCGCATCACAGACGACGAGTTAAGCTGTAATCGGCTTCTCCCCGATTCCCCCCCCCCCCCCCCCCCCCCTATTATATTATCTAATTATACTAGTAATTAAGCCATGATGGCAATGATTTTACATCCAAGTGAGTATGCAGTTCTTTAGTATTAGAAGAAAAAAAGCTTGTGTATATATATATATATATTTTTTTTTTCCGGCGTGGTATCGGTATGGTATCGGTATCGGCCGATACTGCACAGCCGGGTATCGGTATCGGTATCGGGGGCCAAAAAATGGTATCGGTGCAACACTAATAATAATTACTCTTAGCTTAATTGAAAATGAGAGATCTGTACACTCAGATCGTGTCGTGATGTGAAGGCCTAGTTGACTTTCAAAAAATGTTGACAAATCTTGAAAAATTCTAAACAATTTGGAATAATTTTGAAAAGATTTAATATACTGTAAGTCTTCTCTTTGGGTCTCTACAAAACCTTGTAAGATGGGGGTCTGCAGCCAAATAAAAGCACTGTCTTTACTCACCGGCTGAATGTCAATGAAGGCCCGGTGAACCTCCAGCTTGCTGGGGCGGTACACTTTTCTCCCAACTTTGTATGTCACAGTTGGGAGCAGCACCGGCAGCAGCTGTAGAGCGATGTCACCCTGTTGATCTGTAAAAATAAAACATTAATTAAACATCTGTCAACATTAAAGGACCACTTCACTCATTTTCAACCTATCTTCATACAATTGGTCCTTACTTATGCTCACTAAATTATGACACCACTTATGTATACTCACTCTGTCTCAGAAGAGGACTGTGAACAGCTGAGAAACCTGACAGCCAGTGACATCCACATTTTTAGAAGAAACATTAATAGAAGCAATGTATATATTATATCTCAATCCAACATCAGTTGGATTGAGATATAAGGGAAACATGTCCCCTCCACCTCAGTCCAAGACATCTTGCTGTACCTGGCAAAAGGATTGGGGTCGCTTGCAGTATTGGTGCTGAATTCACCCGGCTGCCTTTGCGACTCCTCTTGCGGACATTACGGAGGCGCTCCTCCAGGTACCCCGTTGACGGTTTGTGGGCCCTCCCTGGGGTGAACCATGCATCCATAAGATATGGTGAGGAAAACTACCAAGAGAAATTTCAGTGAGGAGAAGAAGTGAGAGGCTACTACAACGTGCATCAAGAAATAGTTAAAATACAAAGTAACGAGACCAAATGTAAATATACTTCGCCACTGTTTTCCATAGACAGCCATATTGTCACACAGCCTAGCGGAGTGCATCAGAGCAGAACAGTAAATGTTGGTTTCTATTGAAAAGAGACAAAAACACAGCTCACCCACTCTTCCCTACTAAGGCAAAAGACCTTAACTCTCCAGAGTGTGAAACTGATAAAAAATGCTTTAAAGTTATCTTAATGTCCTGACAATTGAGTTGAAGTTACTGTATTCTGCCTTAGCATTACCCATAAAATGACAATCAGTCATACCAAGGCAAAAGACCTTAACTTCTTTTTTATAGCACAATGTTATGATTATGATTATGTTATGAATGATAACTTTCACTTAAAATGTAAGCAATATTGACCCTATTGGACTAACTATGATAAAATGGATTTACATTTATCAACATCATATGAACATGATAGATTAATAAGTTTTTTCTGCATTTCATACTAATACTAGTACCACACATGCAGTCGCATGATTGATTCACACACTCTCTGACAGACATCAGTTTTATCAATGAAAGTGTTTACAACGTGACACCTATGACATCAAGGAGTCACATGGTGGATTCGTCCAATGATCAATTTTATTTTCTTTCTTGGCAAATCAAGACATCGAGCTAAGGAAGATGCCTGCTTTGCGTCTTAATTTCCCCACCAACCCACCGCTACACTAAACTCTAGGATTTTTTATACAGCAAGTATAAAAAACTCGTGGTGGATTTAATGGATTTGCTTTCTCGTCGGATGTTTGGCATGAATTTTAACCGGGGTTCAACTAAAGGTAGGCTGTAAATTACTACATCCCTGCTGCTGGTGTGTGTGTGTGTGTGTGTGTCGTTGCGGCTCCAACCAACTAGCGTAACTTATAGTTTTCAGTCAGCGGACTGTCATTGGCAGGCGAGAGCTAACGTTAGCCTATGAGAAGCACATTTTATTTCAGTTGTACATGTAGCCTTGTATTACGGGCTGTGAATTGGGATATCCTACAAGCCAAGCTCTAATGCACCGCTTGTTTGTGAAGTGGGTTAGCCTACTAGTGCGCATCGTTTGCATGCTCGGTCATAACAAGGCAGCGCACCGTAACTTCATTCATTCATTCAGAGCAGTATCTGACGTTACGGGCTTCTGTCATAGTTTCCCCCCGGCTTTTTGGAGTTACGGCAAAAACATTGTCTTACCCCCTCCCCCAAACATAAAAATAAAAGTCTAACGTTAACTCGGTGTCACGGTGCGTTAGACCATGGCTTAAATTTACGCCGGAATACTGCTACCAGTCGGTAATGGCGAGGTGCGTTACACTGGGGGTACCCCCGTTAACTTTACACACACAGCTAACGGAAAAATATCCGTGCACTGCTAACGTTAGACTTTGATAGTCTATCGAAGTGTGATGGAAACAAGTATTTTATAAGGTGAAAACAACTAGCTAGGAAAGGGGGACAAAAAAAACAAAAAACTATCTAGCTAGCAACGAGCAAAAATGTCTCGAGTGGCAGAGTGAAGTTTTTAAGTAATAACTAAGACACAAATATTTGGTTACCACATTGAGCTACCAAAACTAGATGTTGTAGGATAATAATTTAAGTTTTACTTACCATACTCTGGTCTCAAACTGGAGAGTGATTGGACTCAGCTCATTCAAATGAATTCTTTCTTTTCAAAAAAGCCCGCCGAAATCTCAGCCCGCCCCGCAGATATCTTCAACCCAATCTGTTGGGTCAAATTATTTAACCCAACCTTGGATTAAAACAACCCAATCAGCTCAAAATCCACAGCTACCCAACAGATGGGTTATGAAAATAACCCAGCATTTTTAAGAGTGTATAATATCATAATGTTACTACATATTACATAATGTACACACTCAGTCAGCAAATATGCTACAGGTCCACAGTGGTGTGTTAAAACCCGCCGCACACACGCACACACACGGGAGGACGCGCTGTATTCATGAAAGCTTGGTCGCCATGCTTAGGGTACATTCACACTACGTTTTGAATCTCAAATGGACCATTGGTTTATTCACTTTTACACCAGTCAGCAAATATGCTACAGGTCCACAGTGGTGTGTTAAAACCCGCCGCGCGCAGTATATGGACTCAACTGAAACACGGGAGGACACGCCATATTTATCAAATTGATTGGGTCTTATTAGTCATATATACCTTTTGTCATTTAATCCTTCTTGTGTGGGTACTCCTTTCCCATTGCCATTTTGCCATATTTTAGGGAGGATGACCACAGATCCAGGAAGACCTCCAGAGGACCACAGCTAAAGACAGCAACCCAACAGACAAGTAAGAGACATCTACATGTACCCCAGCGTTGTCATTGATTTCATGACAATGGTCAATGTAGCTTGTGTCTGTGCATCTCTGTGAATCAATGCTTCAACACTTTGAAAACTGTTACTGAACAATGTGTTAAATATTGTAGGGAGGATGACCACAGATCCAGGAAGACCTCCAGAGGACCACAGCTAAAGACAGACGGGCATGGTTTTCAATCTCTTCCTTCCTCTCATTACATTTATGTTCCCCATTCACGCCAGCAAAAATTATATCAATAAAAAAGTATCTCTGTAAACTTGATGTCCTGCGACGTAGCCTAATGACTACTCCGCCATGCCCGTAAATTAACGGGAAGACATGATTATATAGATTAATCATCAGCTGATTGGTTTTCAGAGTTCATGCCTGTACTTATTAGTAGGCAACTCAAACATCTGCCACAAAACCCTAACCCTAATTATATCTAATCTAACCCTGACCTAACTTGAAATACTTACCCCAAATCTAATTTAATCTAATCTAAAGTAACCTAATATGTAGATATGTTATATTATTATGTTAATATGTAAACAGGAAGGGTAGAGTAGAGGTGAGGTGAGTTGAGAAAGATGCAGTGTTTCCCATTAATTACTTAGACTATGGCGGCCCGCCATGGTCTAATTTGTCCCGCCACAGTCTCACGGTGTGTTCCCACCAAACGCGATGACGCTTCATCGCGCGTCGAGATTACATGTAAAGTCAATGCAAACACGCGATTAGACGCGTCATCGCGCCGGGCGATGCGATGGACGCGATAGCGCGGCGCGATGGACGCGTTGGCCGCGAAAAATCGCTTCCATCGCGTCGCCTGGCGCGATGACGCTTCATCGCTCGAGTTGAAATAATTGAACTTTTGCGGCGAATTCGCGTGAAGACGCGCCGCGACAGCCAATCAGCTTTGAGATTGTCACCGACGTGCTGACGTGCTGACGTACGGACGTACACAGTGTTGCACAATGATACATGTTTTATATGATATATTATATGATATTATATTATATATTGACCATAATCAAAGTTGGGGGGGCACACACACACACACACACACACACACACACACACACACACAGATCTTTTTTACTTCTTTTTTTTTAGCGATTGTTTTCCACTGGATAACAACGAGGTTATGGCCGGCTATGAAGCACCAGTTCTGGGCAGAGCAGGTGGTTATCTCAGCCATGGTCGACGAGAGAATGAAATGGCGGAAGAAATGTTGTTGTTTGGGCGGGCTCGTCGCCCGATGCGATGCCGCGATGCCGCGATGAGGTGTTTTTTGGCATATTGGACCAGCGTCAAAACTGGAGCGTCTAGCGCGACGCGATTTCATTTTACGCGCGAATAAATCGCGTTCATCGCGTTTGGTGGGAACACAGCGTCAGAATGAACCGAAAAAAATTCTTACATAATAACAATTAAGATCTGTAACTTGTGTTTCGCGCCGCATCTCTCACTCCCAGTCAGCCGCTCCGCCCCTCCCCTCCCCGCTGAACGCGGCGCGCGCACACTCATACATACACACGCGCGCGCACTGGAATAGCGTTACCTGACAGCATCCGAGACGTCAGGGCACCCAGTGGCGCAAAAAGTGGGTATGCGCACCAGGGGGGCGCCAAAGGGGGGGCGCCAAAGCGATGGAAGCGATCCCCCCCCCCGCTCAACAATCGCGCAGCACCCCCCCCCCCCCCCCCCCCCGCTCAACAATCGCGCAACCCGTAATATCTATGGGGGGGGCGCCAAAATGGTTTTTGCATACCCCCCTGACTCTGGGTAGTTGCACCCCTGAGGGCACCACATCGTTTGAGGTAAGTAACGTTAACAAACTTTACAGTATCCACTAGTTCAAACACTCTGACAACGTAAGTTAACGTTAACGTTTACAAGGCGTCGCGGACGAGAGCCCCGCGATTCGCGAGCCTTGTAACTAACGCAGGGCTGATAGCGTTCCGCCACCACGCCGGAATTCCGGCGTACCGACGTGTCTGTGAAAAAAAAATAATCAGGTTCGCGTTCGCGTGGTCTGACATCGTGCATCGTAATGGCTGACTCCATCGTGATGCCACGCCCCTCTCTTCTATAGTTATTACCTAAACACTTTGCAGGGATTGCTCTGTAAATAAATTGAAAATATAACTAATGGTCCATATAAGTGCTGTAAGTTAACTAGGGCTGCCCCCTAATAGTCGGCTTAGTCGATCGACGGAGGCTTAGTCGAATACGTTTTCATTAGTCGAGCGAAAAGTAAAACATTAAAATAAAAAAGCATGAGCATCGCAAACCAAATACATCCGTGGTCGCAACAAGCCCTGATTTAACTCATCGCTGCAGAACTACTGACCAATAGGCCTACACCTGGGCAGGTAGACACCTGGGCAGGTAGACACCGCTAGACACACGGGACTCATACCGGTGATCCCCGTGTCTGATCTCTGTAATTCGGAGCGTGAATATCGGTTGAACGTCTAATACCTTTCTAACTTTAAAAAACACTTTAGTATTTTTTAAGACGATAGTCGCACATCCCTCGTAACTACGCCGTGAAGGTGAACCCTCCCGGACTCCGCTATTAACATGAACCGCTCCGCCGGAGGAGCGCCGCACATCCACACGCACCGGACTGCGGTCCAGCCAGCCGTCTCTCGGTTTCGCGTGGTCAAGCAGCCGCTCCAACATTTTCAAGTGCGCCCTTATTGCCGACTTTATGGCAAATACTTTGAGACAACTGGGAAAGTCAGCGCTAGCTTACTGCAGCGTGTGGAAACTTCCGGTTTTCAAAATAAAACGTGGGTATTAAATGTATTAAACGTTTATTTAAAAAAATATGAAGAATGTTAAGATTTGATTAAAAAAAAAAAAAAAAGAAGAAACAAAAAGAAAGTAAGAGTTGTGTCTCACAAAACAAGTATGATCCTGCACTGATTTTGAGCCAATAGGTCACATCACCTGGAAGGAGTGCTCATATTTACATGATGAAATGTATTAGCAGGGATGGATTACAGGCCTACCAGGCCCAGGGTCCCAAGAGCTCTGCTGCTCTACACAAAGATGCTACTGTAATATAGGCTTATATTTGGTTTGTTCATCTCATGCCTGAATATTGTCAATTTATTTCCACAAAATTCAGCAGAACCTAATCCAAATTGTCTTCCAGGGGAGCATACCCCTGGATCCCGCTTGACAATTATGTTGATCAGGGCATATATCTTGGCTTTTCTAAAAAATAAACTAGTTCAACACAGTTAACCACGTTTGCTTAATTTCTTTGATGGCTCAGATGTATGCTCTAGTTGATTTTGTGTTTTCACCATTCGTATCTATACAACCAATGTGTTTATGATTAAATTGTTCACAAGAGCACACAGGTCTTCATATATCTAGCCTCTTAATTTTGCTTTCAAAGTGCACCAGATTGATGCATTTAACTTTAAAATGTAAAAAAAAATCTTCCGGGGGAGCATGCCCCCGGACCCCCCTAGAGGGTCCGAGATCCACCCACCATAGTCTCACAAAATCCTGTGGGAAACACTGAGATGTGTGTGGAATCTTGGTGACGACGATGAACAATCTCCAAAATGCGCTTGGAAAATCTCTGACCAAAGAGAACCTGCAATAAGAAACAAGCTAGAGGCATTATGAACACATCTTAGACATCTTAGACACGCATGCTGTGTGTGGGCATCTAACGTCCGCAAATGTGCTCGTAGTGATGTATAAACATGCACAATATTTCTGTCAACAGCCTTATATTACCGCACCAAGAAGGTCCATTTTTAAATGCGATTATTTTCATATACATGTCTAAGCATGTTCCCATCCAGCTGGCTCCATGGGTGCTGTCTTCAACCGCTCTCGCCTTACACCAAACTGATGGCTGATGGCACCTAGGAGGGCACCCTGGGCCTTTTGAGGAACATCCCAGTCTTTTCCCCGACACGCCCATCTGAACTGATACATAGCAAGACTGTCCACACTGTCTGAGGTTTAATGTGTTAATTATCTGTCCTCAGATCTTTGGAACATCACTCCCAGTTGCACAGTTCTGGAGATTGGATGTTGTGCATGCCAACTTCTGTGTGCGTGAGTATGCAGCTGTTTTATCTAGTATTAAATAACTAAATTAATCATCAATTCATATTCTGTTTGTTTAAAGCTTGATTTAAAGCTGCTGTTTTTTACTTGAAGAAAATGTGCATTTATTTTAGATATTTGCTGGTTTGCTTCATTCATTATTTTTTACCTGTATTTGTTTATTTCTAAACAGGCCGCGGTACTGGTTACCGCCACACTTCACTGGGCGCAGCCACAAACTGGTCATCCCACCTGAGTCTCCTGACAAGAAGGTATTATTGTTGTCCAGTTTATGAAGAAAACGGTTGATGTGATTGATTGATTGATTGATACATTTTATTTTCTTGAACATGTAGACATTAACAAATCAAATATTTAAGAATCAGCAGACATGTATAACAAAATTTAAAAAGTCCCATTTTGTTAAAAAAAAAAAAGGAGTAGAGGGAAGCAAAAGCTTGTAGGTCCCTACCCCCATATTTCAGTTATATTAATCTTTTACACGATCAATGCTAAAGTATTTACATATATACATTTACAAACCTCTTTCTTATAATTGCGCATTTAACAGACATCACTCCTATGTTTATTTATACTCACACATAATATATATTTATGTACCTTCGTACATACATATGCATACATAGCCCTTAATGAGTACCATTTAAGATAATAAATGAGTTGTCATTTCCATCAATTAATATTAGTTATTAGTTTGCTTGTGTGTTACGTTGCCAAAAACCATACATTTGGTTTTCTTTACATTGAGTGATAATCTATTTATATCAAACCCCAATTTCAACTTGGTTAGCTCATTAGAGACGACCTCCAACAACTGTTTGAGGTTCCCTCCTTCACAGAATACATTTGTGTCATCAGCAAAAATCATGTTTTTCAGGATCATAGAAGCATTGCTTATATCATTTATATGTATAATAAATAGTTTTGCTCCCAAAACTGTTGGTGATGGCTTTCATGCTGAAGAAATTATGTTTGTTGCTGCAGTTTGTTCTGATTGTCGGAGACTCCCATCTACGAGCCATTGTAGATGGTGTGGTCCAGATGCCAGAAGAACCCTTTTCCTTTGGCGTCATGTCGACCCCAGGGGCTGCTGCCTCTGTGTTGCGGACCGAGGTGCTGAATGCTGTGCTTCCTCGGGTCCCTGACGCCGTCTGTCTTCTGGCGCCCAGCAACAACCTCACAGCCAGCAGGACCATCGACGAAGCTTCCGTCGACTACGTCAACCTCCTGCGCAGCATTCGCAGCCGCTGGCCCAACGTACGCTTTTTTCTTTAATTTCTTACACATCATTAGACAATTCAGTTAAGGTTTAGTTCACCGGGATGTCTTTCACTATACAGCATTATGGCTGTCTATTACTTTACATTGCTATTATTCTACATCACTGCCACACCTGGTCAGCCATCAACATTCCTGTATGGCAGCAGTTCTCATATGAATAGTGTTTGTACGCATCTATCTTAATAACTTAAAGATTATTGTGGCAGGGTTCGTCCGGCCACACGCCACCTAATTGCTTTCCTTGGGGCCCTCCGACACAGGACACGGGTAGATGTTGTTGCAAGGTGTTTATTGGAGTTTACAGGCAGATGGTATTCGCCGAGCTGATGGTACAACAGTCATGACCATAGACATCTTATACATAGACGGAGCATCGAGCGCTACTGCCTACTGGCGCTGACGAGATGCGGGGCTGCCATCTTGGAGTGGTGATCCGCTCCACTCAGTGTCATTCATTTGGCAGGAGCAATGAAATGTCAGTGCATTTAATTAATCATACCTCATTGAATACCACTGATTTTCACACGTTTTTTTGTCATACGTGTAGCTATGATAAAGGACACATGTTTTGGCGTGTAATATTATTTTCACAAAATACAACCAATAGTACGGTAATGTTAAATCTTACTTGTGAAAAGTAATCCCGCGATTTCTATATTCGACCATCCACTCATTTGAGCAGGAATACGCTGAACACCAGCTCGGCATCCTTGTTTTCTTCTCCTGGCCATACGTGTCAACTGTCAATCTATGCTGCTCTCCACCCCCATCACCACTCCAAGATGGCCGCCGAATTTCTCGCGCCACAGCAGCCAATGCTCCGTCTATGTATAAGATGTCTATGGTCATGACGGTGCTCCTCCTCGAGTGTGTGTGTTGATGGCTGGTTTATTCTGGGTGCCATGATTGCTCATGCACCACAGGTGTGCAGCCCCACCCAGCCAGAGTCCAATCAGACTGACTCAGGCCAGGTGAGGCTGTAAACCAGCCATCAACAACACACACTCCACATATCCCCAACACCAGATTGAGGCCGGGGAGAATCCCCAGCCTCGCCTACTCCCCCCCCCCCCCCCATCCCCCATCCAAGCAAACAGGAAAAAAAACACATACCGGACTCTGAACAGGGTTACCATACCTACAAAAAACCTGGACTCTTCAGGGTTGCCATACCTAAACAAAAAAATAAACACAACCCCCCAAACCCCACTACCTCCACACCTCCCCAGTGTCACACGCCAACCCCACCCTCCCCCTCCGTCCTGGAGACCGGAGGCCTGGGGCTGCTGCTCCAGCTGGCGGAGGTGTCTCTGGGCTAGCTGGTTGCAGGGGCTGGCTGGATGGGTTCCGGAGGAGGCCCGGCAGCTGGGCCGCGGAGGTAGCTCTCGGAGGGCCTGGAACAGTCTGTAGGTCCCCCCCTCCACCGCTGCGCTGCCTCCCCGCTCCTCCGCTGGCCGTCGCTGCCGTTCAGGGGGAGCTGGTGCTGGGGTGGCTGTCCTCTGCCGCGGCTGGTGGCTCCAGTGCAGCTTTGGACAGCCCTTCCGTGTCCCGTCCTGGTCGGAGGAGCCCCACATTGGGCGCCAGTGTAGCAGGGTTGTCCGGCCACACGCCCGCTTTGAGATAGTTTTTCAGCCACGTAATTCCACTCGTCTTTGACCACAACAACAGTAGACAGCACTTGCGTACAACCATGGTTTATTAGCGAAAAAATATAGGCCTACACCACACAATAAAATAGAACATATAATGAAAGAAGCCTTAGCAACAAGGCGCATTAGAATGTGCCTTCGAACTCGTCCATGTTCCTGTTTTCGCTTTGTCGCGCAGCGCTGAAAAACGAGAGGTGCGCAACCGGGCCAAAATCCTGTCACGCCGGCCAGATCTATGTCATTTTGACGTCACAATGTCGCGCGATAGCTTGGGACCGGTGAGTATACTGCGGCCTTTAAGTAAACACACCGCTGCCAAAATGTATCATAATGTTACTAGTATTAATTGTTTGAAATCTCTGAGGAATCTCATCATAATGTACACACTCCCGTGGCACTTTCAAAATTTCCCCCGAGGGAATTTTCTAGTTATTATTATTCCTCTTCCGGACACATTTCGATTCGCTACAACAAATTATATATCAAAATGTGCGTCTTCTTCGGGATCGGTGTGCTATTGATTTTCTTAAAATAATACGAATTTTCCGAGACATAAGTCGCGAAAAATACCGGAAAATTTCCCATAGAGAATGAATGGGAGGGGGTAAAAAAACGAAGACTTTTCGTACTGCCTACTTCTGTCTGCTGCTCCGGCATACTTTCACCTAGAAACTCAATTTGAACTTTAAACAGTAGACACAAGTCTTGTGTATTTGGTGTAGTATTCCACGTTTTGATAGGTCATATAGTTTTAAATCAATCACTGATCAATGACCATGATCATTTTTGGAGAAATTATGAGATTATAATGGGTGTGTATTGCAAGGAATGTTCGTGTCAGAGTGCAGGTTAGAGTGGGAGAGAGCCCAAAATTAATCCAGATTTTGTCTCTTTCCACGCTGCTCCTGGCCACAATTTACACTTCACACACATGATTTTTTCCCGATTTGTAGACATACTTGTTCTGTCTCTCACAATGTGCTCAAAAGATCAGAGAGACTTACAGAATTTGAATTAGCAGCCTCTAAGTGCGGCCAGTCTGTCTCTTCTCCTCATTAACTCCAATACAAATATTTTCTGAGAGAAGCAGAACGGACCCCTGTTTTAAACTTGCAAGTGTGTCCACAATATTACTGTAGAAACACTGTAGAAACACCAAATCGTTCAGGAAGTCCTTACAATGATGATGGTCTCGTTTATTTCTGATACGTGCTACCGTTTTGTCAGAATAAGCCCAAATGTGAGACCAGTGCAGAGGCAGAAAAGCGCTATTTTTCTCAACGTTTCTTTCAACCTCAGCCGGGGGGGGGGTTATCGCGCGCAGGTGTGCGCGCGTGATCTAATAACGGTTGGTTAGTCAGTTTAACTGGCGCGAATATTCTCAGGCTGTTGTCAGGCAAACCCTACAGATATCGCTCGTCTGATTGGACGGCGGATACAAGAGGACTCCTATTGGTCACCGCCGATCTGCTCTTCCCCGTTGATCACGGTACACACAGGAAAACATTGATTTATGATGGCGGCGGTACACAGGAAAGAGATGGCGGCGGTACACGGGAACTGCTTCTGGTAATATTCGCCGTTTTGAATCTCAAATACAGGTCCACGGTGGTGTGTTCAAACCCACACGCGCACACACAGGCGTTTTTTTCCAATAGCCCCGCTGTGCTTAGGCTACAGCCACACTACTAGGTTTTGAATCTCAAATGGATGATTTGTTCATACACTTTTACACCAGTCAGCAAATATGCTACAGGTCCACAGTGGTGTGTTAAAACCCGCCGCACACACATGCGTTTTTTTCCCAATAGCCCCGCAGTATATGGACTCAACTGAAACACGGGAGGACACGCTGTATTTATGAAAGCTTGGTCGCCGTGCTTACGGTACATTCACACTACGTTTTGAATCTCAAATGGACCATTAGTTTATACACTTTTACACCAGTCAGCAAATATGCTACAGGTCCACAGTGGTGTGTTAAAACCCGCCGCACACACGCGTTTTTTTCCAATAGCCCCGCAGTATATGGACTCAACTGAAACACGGGAGGACACGCTGTATTTATGAAAGCTTGGTCGCCATGCTTAGGGTACATTCACACTACGTTATGAATGTCAAATGGACCATTGGTTTATACACTTTTACACCAGTCAGCAAATATGCTAGTAGGGTCATCAGTCTCAGGATCATCAGTCACCAGCAGCAGCAGCACCATCAGCACCTTCTCTCAGTCTCTGCTGGGTTCTATTCCCACGACGGCTGTAGCGTGATGATGTCCCAGCTTTTTCAGGAGACCTTTGCTGACCTGTCATTCCAACAGATGGCACCCAATCTGGGTCATCCTTTTGATACTACTGTAGCATGCTATTAAATATGATCCTAATCAAGATATTAAGTCAATAATGCAACATACGGTAGCTTGATATGAATTATATTATTATCATTACACTAGAAAATTAGTTAAGAGCCACTGCTATCAACATGTCACTTACCTGACAAGAAATGCCGAACAAATTCGGACGTTGTCCAGATTTTTGCCATGTAGATCCTGGTTTTGCTTCGCTAACCACAAGCGCCTCCTTTCCTCTGACAACTTTTGGCATTGTTCTCCTTGATTTGTTATAACTGTTGGCAGTCTGTAATACTCCAAATGTTTTTCGCGGTCTGACCGATTGGTACAGCCAAAAACACGGCAATAATTTACCATTTTCCAGGAAGACGTTCGGGATCTACTGCAGCGTGCGCTTTATTTACCTTGCCGAGTACCTCCAATATGGCGACTGCCGGATTGATGACGCGCTGATGACGCGCCGTGAAAACCCTCTATGCATGTGGTCAGTGGCGTCAGTTTGGTTTTAGAAGTGGTGGGGACAATAACCATAAGCTTGAGTGTGGTTTGAAAAGTGCTGGGGACCCTTATGTAAGCTATTCATCCATTCAACGCTGCATTACAATATGCTCTACATTCGGCGCGATTGTCAACGGGGGGGGGGGGAGCACCGGACCCGCCAGCCGCGGACCCAGCACCGGACCCGCGGACCCGGCCGCGGACTCAGCCGCAGACCCAAGTCCACACACAGCCCGTGTGCGCGCCTATCGCATGATTTAGACTTGACGGTTTCGGCAGACAACCCGTTCTCATCCCAACTCGTAATATAGGCCTACCGACGATTTGTCACGCCCGGGGGGGGGGGGGGGTGTTCGTGATTGTCAACGGGAGGGGGACCGCGGACTGATGACGGGGTTGCGCGATCGTAACCACTGACGGCGGGGGGGGGGGGGGGGGGGGGGGAATAAAAAAATAAAAAAGGTGCCGGATCCACCGTTGGAGGTGCCGGAACATATTCCGGCGTGTTCCGGCCCAAATTAAGCCCTGGATACTGACGCCAAAGGTACCCTCCCGCGTCTGTGTGAAACGATCTGGGGTCTCATAAACCCGTTCGCGGTGGTAAGAGACGAGCAGAGTCTACAGTGTCCGCTCGCTTTGGCAAAGGAGACGTTCACTTCCTTACAGGCTATCCTATCTTTCATTTAAACATCGAACTCGGCATGAGTCATGACGATTGCCCCCCCATAAAATAATTTTCCTCGGCCCTCCCCCCAGGCCAAAAATATTCTCCTGGGCCCTCCCCTACGGCTTAAAAAAATTATCCTAGGCCCTCCCCCCCTGACGACCGGCCCTCCCCCCCCGGTAAATATCGTACAGTCCCTTACCAGTCAGTGGAATATCCCCTGGCCGTCCATCGCAGTGTGCAGTCTCGGGTCTCGCGCTGCCGTTATCGATCCATGCCGAATCGCCCGCCGCACACACTCTGGGCACCGGCAGCGAAGTAGTCTCTCCAGCCCGCCTCGGATCCCCGCTGGCACCACGCCGCAGGACCCGCCTCTCCAGCGAGAAGCCGGCCAGAGCAGTGCCCACAGCCCTGGCAGAGCCGACAGGGGGAAACTGGAGACCGATGGTAGACGAGACCAGCTGCGGGGAGCCTGATGTTATAGGCAGCTCTCTCTGCGCTGGAGAGTGATCCGTGTTGTTTGTGGTCAATTGTTGAGTCGAAGTTGGGCCGGGGTTTAAATGAATATCTCCTGACAGCTGCAGCAAGAGGAATACAATCTTGACAGTTTTCCAACTCACCTCCCGTTGTGGCGCGCCCTGTCCCGGCCCAGATCCAGGCACAGAGGCTCGGCCATTTTTCAGCAATAATGAAAAAATTGCAATATATCCATGTCCATAGAGGTTGATCCTTGATTTTTCTGATAATATTGTGGCGACCACGGGTGTGGGCGTTCCGGAGCCGCGCGGGGGGGATTCTGGGAATCGGGGTTTTGTTGGGTTGCTCTGTTGTGGGGTTAAGTGGGGTTAATGGGTTCGGGATGTTATGTGGTTGTGTTGGTGCGTGTGTGTTCTGTTGACATGTTCTTGTTCATTGTTGTTGGCACCGTCACCGAGAGTGACGTGTCCGTTGGTCAGGTGGCCGCGTTCTGGTCGCGTGTGTTGAATGAATGAATAAAACCAACTCTCGTAGCCGAGCGGTGTATGGGGCGCGAGAGTTGAATCAATCAGAGAACCTGGGTTTCCGTGTCTTCTTGTCCGGCGCTACATTGGTGTCAGAAGTGGGATTATGGCAAATAATCCATTTATCAAACTGGAGCGTCCCGAGGAGGAAGACGTGAGATGGCCCGGCTCGACGGCGGCGCAGTACCACCCAGCGGCCGTTGGCGGTACTACAGGATCGGCGGCAGGCGGCCGCCACCTGATGGCCAGACTGCCCAAGTTCTCTGGGGCGGCACCACTGGAGCCTTACCTGGCGCAGCTGAGGATTGCCGCGCAGTACTACGGCTGGGATATGCACGAGTCCGCCGCCCAGCTTGCGTTAGCGCTGGAGGGAACGGCCTTACAGGTTCTGTGTGACCTGTCCCCAGCAGACCAGCAGGACCTCCGGGCCCTGACCCTAGCCTTGGAGAGGCGTTTCGGGCAGCGGGGGGTTGTGGGCCACAGCCGGGAGTTATTGACCAGCCGCCGTCGCCAGGAGGGGGAACGGTTGGGGGCCTACGCAGCGGATGTGCTGCTGTACGCCCAGCGGGGCTACCCCGACTTCCCTGCTGCGGCTAGGGAGGAACTAGCCCTCCAGTCGTTCCTGCAAGGACTTACCCCGCCGCGGCTGGGACGGCACGTCCGCCTCACCGGGCCCCCGAACCTCGAGGTGGCTCTTGAGGTGGCGGAACGGGCGGAGCGGGAGCTGTCCGACCTGCGACCGTCCGGTGCCTCCCGACCTCACATCCGACAGGCGGACTACGAGCGGGACGAGGACGAGGAGGAGGAGGAGTGCTTCCAGGCCTGGACGCCCCAGCGTCCCCGACAGCGTCCCCGACAGCGTCCCCGACAGCGTCCACCGCAGCACCTACCACCCGATGACAGACGAGGGTCCGGAGCTGACCGGCACTGTTTCCGGTGCGGTGAACCGGGCCACCTGGCCCGTGACTGCCCGGCACCGGCGCCACGGGCTAGACCATCTCGTCCGGCGGAAAACAGCGGCGGAGCGGCCCAGTGAGGGGGACGCTGCTCCGGGTTCCTGCCCCCCTCCACGGTCGGTGCGCCCTGGTTGGCGGCCCGGGCCGCGCCAGGGGCCTTTACCTCCGCTGCAGGATCGACGGCCGACCCTGCACGGCCCTGGTGGACACTGGGTCGACCATCTCCCTGGTGCGTCCGGGCGTTTTTCCGGGCACCGCCGGCGCACTCTCGGGGGGGTGGATGGCGACCAGCGTCCGCCTGACGACCGTTACGGGACAGGAGACGGGAATGAGGGGAAGGAAGCGGCTGGCCGTCCGAGTGGGTGACCGGGAGGTGATGCATGAGTTTTGGCTCGCCGACATCCGGGACTCGTGCATCATCGGCCTGGACCTGCTGAACCGTTGGGGTGCCAGGATGGACATGGCTGGAGCAACCATCACCGTCGGCACGGAGACTGTGGCGCTCCAGTCCGGACGGGGGGGGCACGGGGGCTCTGGCGGCCAGCGGAGTAGTCGCCAGGTTATGCCCCGGGAGCCTCAGCCTCTGCCCGGTCCCTGCATTCCCCGCGGTCCTGTGTCTGCCGCCTGTCCTTCCCCTGAGACCGCCGAGGCCGTCAAAGCGCTGTGGTTGCGCAGTGGAGCTGGCCTCGACGTACAGCAGAGTCGACAGCTGAGGATGTTACTCGAGGAGTATGGGGACATTTTCGCGGCTCGGGATGAGGACTGCAGGCGGACAGGGCTGGTGCAGCATACCATCGACACCGGCTCTGCTCGGCCCATCCGCCTGCGGCCCCACCGATTACCACTAGCCAAACGCCAGGCGGCGGAGGACAAGGTCCGTGAGATGGCTGCCGGGGGAGTGATCGAGCCCTCGTCCAGCCCATGGGCGGCCCCGGCCGTCCTGGTGAAAAAAAAGGACGGTAGCTGGAGATTCTGTGTGGACTACCAACGAGGTCACTCGGAAAGACTCGTACCCGCTTCCACGGATCGACGACGCCCTGGACTACATCGGGGGGTCTAGCTGGTTTAGCTCCCTGGACCTGCGTAGCGGCTACTGGCAGGTGGAGTTGGCGCCCGAGGCCAAACCCAAGACTGCGTTCACCATCGGACAGGGGCTGTGGCAGTTCCGCGTCATGCCGTTCGGGCTGTGCAACGCGCCGGCGGCCGTTCGAGCGGATGATGGAGAGGGTCCTGGCGAGCATCCCCCGGAGTCGCTGTGTCGTGTACCTGGACGACCTGTTGGTGCACGCACGCGATTTCGGCGGGGCGCTGGCGAACCTGCGGGAGGTTCTTGGGGCCATCCGCCGGGCCGGGTTGCGGCTGAACCCTGCCAAATGTTCCCTGCTGGCCAGGGAAACACTGTTCTTGGGGCACGTGGTGAACGAGAATGGCGTAGCCACTAACCCGGCCAAGGCGGCTGCGGTCCGGGACTGGCCGACCCCCGCCAACGCCGGTGAACTGCGGAGTTTTCTGGGCCTGGCGGGGTACTACCGCCGGTTTGTCCGGGACTTTGCTACGGTCGCCAGCCCCCTCCACCGTTTAACCGAGGCAGGCCGGCCGTACGCCTGGGACAGCGCCTGCGCCACGGCCTTCGCCCGACTCCAGGCGGTGCTTACTGAGGCCCCGGTCCTGGCTTACCCCGACGCTGGTCGTCCTTTCGTCCTCGACACTGATGCCAGTAACGTGGGGGTCGGTGCGGTCCTCTCCCAGGGAGTGGGAGAGGGGGAACGTCCCGTCGCCTACTTCAGCCGCACTCTCAGCCGGGCGGAGCGCAATTACTGCGTGACCCGACGGGAGCTGTTGGCTGTGGTTCTGGCCGTGCGGCATTTCAGGCCGTACCTGCATGGCAGGCGTTTCCTGATCCGCACCGACCACGCCTCCCTCACCTGGCTCCTCAGTTTTAAGAACCCTGAGGGCCAGGTGGCTCGATGGCTGGAAGTTTTACAGGAGTACGACTTCGAGATCCAGCATCGGGCGGGGAGGCTCCACAACAATGCTGACGCCCTCTCCCGTCGGCCCTGTGCAGTCCTGGAGTGTCGCTACTGCCTGCGCCAGGAGGAGCGGGCCCACGAGTCTCCAATGGTGGCAGCTCTCCAGACCATCGGGGAGGCGGAGGGATGGCTCCTGCTGACGGCGAGTCAGCTGGAGCAACAGCAGCGGGCCGACGAGGGACTGGCTGGAGGCGGGGCAGCGCCCCAGCTGGCCGGAGGTGTCGGCACGAGGGCCTGAGGTGAAGGCCTACCACTCCCAGTGGGGGTGCTTCCAGCTCCACAACGGGGTGGTCCACCGCCGCTGGCAGGACCCTAGGGGGAAGGGCGACATCCTGCAGCTGTTGGTGCCCCGTGTGCTTCGTCCCCAGGTGCTGCAGCTGGTCCACGGCTCGGTGGGGGCGGGGCACTACGGGAACGCCAAGACCCTGCATCGCCTGCGGGGGCGGTTCTACTGGCCGGGCTGTCGACGGGACGTGGAGCTGCATGTCCATTGCTGCGACACCTGTACGGCGCAGAAAGGACCTGCCCAGCGTTCCCAAGCCCCGCTCCAGCAGTACCTGGTGGGGGCTCCGATGGAGCGGGTGGGGGTCGACGTCCTGGGGCCGTTTCCTGTCACCGACTCTGGCAACCGCTACGTCCTCGTGGCCATGGACTACTTCACCAAGTGGCCAGAGGCGTATGCGGTGCCGGATCAGAGCGCTGCCACCACCGCGGAGAGGCTGGTGGAGGAGATGTTTGCCCGTTTTGGGGTCCCTGCTGAGCTCCACAGCGACCAGGGGCGGAACTTCGAGTCCCGGGTCTTTGGGGAGGTCTGCCGGCGGCTGGGGGTGCACAAGACGAGGACGACGCCGCTCCATCCTCAGAGTGACGGGTTGGTGGAGCGGTTTAATCGCACCCTGGCCACCCAGCTCGCCATCCTCACCAGCCAGCACCAGCGGGACTGGGACCGTCACCTGCCCCTGGTCCTGTGGTCCTACCGGACGGCGGTGCAGGAATCAAGTCACTGCACGCCGGCTGCCCTCATGTTCGGGCGGGAGCTCCGGACACCGGTGGACTTGGTGTACAGGTCCCCGCCCGAGCCTGAGCTCGCCGGGGGCGTGGCCATGGACTATTTCCGCAGGCTGAGGGATCGCCTGCTGGTGGTCCACGACTATACCCGCCAGGCTCAGGCTGCCTCAGGGGTGAGGCAGAAGAGGGGTTATGACACTCGCTGCCGGGGACAAGCGTTCACACCCGGGGACAGGGTGTGGGTGTACTGCCCCGTCAGAAAGAGGGGGGTCTGCCCCAAACTGCGGAGCCACTGGCAGGGGCCGGGGGAAATCCTCGACAGAGTGTCCGAGGTGGTGTACCGGCTGCGGATGCCGGGCGCTTGGGGGCGGGTGGTGGTGTTGCACCAAGACAGACTCTCGCCGTACCGCCCCCTCGCCCCGGTTGTTGCTGGGGAGGAAGGAGGAACGCCTCGCGGGTCCCCTGCCGGTGTATGGGGCGCGAGAGTTGAATCAATCAGAGAACCTGGGTTTCCGTGTCTTCTTGTCCGGCGCTACAATATGCCCATTGGATCTTCAATGAAGCATCGGGCATTGTAGCCAGGTTTTGTGTTCGGGCCCTCCACAATATTGCAAGTGGAGAGTGTGGGAGTCAGCAACAGCAGGCCACAGAGGAGGTATGTACAAACATTGCCACTTTGTTTGTTTTCACCATACTGTTTTGTAGCAAACTTTGAGTTCTTACTTAACTGATAGAAATATCTGATGAGTTGGTAGATAGGAATTAAAATGGTAAAAATGGCCTTGTGTGTGTGTTTCCGTGTCTGCAGTGTTTTGGTATGACCGTGAGTGAGGGTGTGCGTTATGATCGTCAGGTGTGCTGTGTTTCTGTCTGTGTGGGCGTGTTCAAATAAAGGCAACTCCCGGGGTCGTGCGGTGTATGGGGCACGGGAGTTGCGTAACCTAAACCTGGGCTCCTGTCTCACTCCTTCCTTGCCGTCGCCACAATATGTTTTACAGGGTAAGTGAACCCCCAAATCACTTTTCTCAGTTTATTTCAGTTATTGTGTTACATTTTTGACAAAAATGTATAAAAAATGTTTTTTTTCTATTGGCTGCACAGTGTGACATGTGTTTGACAAAACCTTTATAATTTTTCAGACTGCATTTTTTTAAACTCCTGGGCGGAAGTTCTCCTGCTAAAACAGGGGTTTACTTACTCTTTAAAGATTAACACAGATATAAGATACAATATTCAAAGACAAAACATCAATATGAAGATAAAATGTAAGCTTACCCATTACATTGTCAACTACATAATATTCTATTATTCTAACACATATCCTACCACTACATTTTTAAGCCTAACAAACTAAACACAAATACTGTTTGTATTAAATGAGGTAATACAAACAGAGTTCATGCAGGTAAATCAGCCTTGTACTTTTACTTGTACTCATTTTCTTGTACTTGTACTCATTTTCAATGTTCTAGAAGACTACTGATTTGCTCTAATCTATCAATATATACAGTATATATTAGTGGTGGGCCGTTATCGGCGTTAACATGCTGCGATAATGCGAGACTCTTATTGGGCGATAAAAAATATAGCGCCGTTAATCTATTCTCAAAGTAGGGTTGGGAGCTGGGTCTATACCGGATTTCCACCGGGGACGTAAGCGCTGTGGAAAGGCTGCGCTGCGGAACGGCTGCGTCCTCTGCCCTGCGTCAATCCCCACTGGGCGCGTAACGGCAGGGTAGCGCTGCGAGGTGGCTGGATTCGCGGGATCACGCGAGAACTACGAGACCACGCGTCTTGTATTGCGTCTATGTATTTAGTGTTGTTTATTGTTGTTATGTCCTAATGTGTTGTGCTGTAGCCTATAGACAAAGTCAGTTATAAACGACAACGATTTGTGGCCGTGTTCGATCGGGAGGGTGTTTTTATTTTGAAAATTGACCGGATGCTCTATGGCTTTTACTATTTCACTTCCTGCCCAGTCGATCTGCTCTGTTGAAATTGACGCGGTTCAGCAACGGCTCGCATCACAAAATGATAGCGCTGCGGCGCCCGGTGGGGATGCTTTCATTGATTACGTACAAAGTCCACTATACGCAAATTGCCGCGCGCAAATTATTTACATTATTTATTTTCATCACCAATTATCATAGTAGAACAGCTTTCTCAAGCAGTTTGTGATGCATTTTGAAAACAGGAGATGAGCCCCTGGTCTAATGCACCACCTGGCTTGAGAAACCCGTCTCAAAGACTTACTTTTAGTCATTATTTAGGCACACACATATTATGAACGCCTTCGGCAGAATTCAAATTAGCCATTTTAATCTAGATTAATCTAGATTAATTCCAAGATTACAGTGAGATTAATCTAGATTAAACAAATTAATCTATGCCCACCACTAATATATATCTATATATATATATATTAGTGGTGGGCCGTTAGCGGCGTTAACGTGCTGCGATAACACGAGACACTTATCGCGCGATAAAAAAATTATCACCGTTAATCTATTCTCAAAGTTGGGTTGGGAGCTGGGTCTATACCGGATTTCCACCAAGGAAGGTAAGCGCCGCGGAACGGCTGCGCTGCGTCCTCTGCCCGGCGACCCCCCCCCCCCCCCCCCCCCCGTCGGTCGTAGGTCTGGGCAGTGGCGCCTTAATGCACGGGCTTACCTGGGCTTCATCCCGGGGCCTCGGCCAAACAGGGGCCTCTTAAAAAATATATATTTAAAAAAAGATGATAAACGTCCCCCCCCCCCCCCCCGTCGACAATCGCGCACCCCCCCCGTCAACAATTGCGCAGACTTTTAGTCATTATTTAGGTAGCACACGCATATTATGAATGCCTTCGACAGAATTCAAATGAGCCATTTTTATCTAGATTAATTCCAAGATTACAGTTAGATTAATCTAGATTAAAGAAATGAATCTATGCCCACCACTAATATATATATATATATATATATATATATATATATATATATATATGACAACGTTGCCCATTATTGTTTTTCTGATATTATGTTGTTTGTCGTACTTTTGTGTTACTTATTTCTGATTTAAATATTAGTGATGTTGGGCCCAAATGGGTTTTCTGTCCATCGATCTCTGTAGTGATTTATGGTTAAATGCAAACTTCTGGTGGGTTTTCATGGGTGGGGAAGATTTTTTGAGTTTATTGTGGTAGTGTGTGTGTGCTCACTGTTTGATACTTCAACAGTTATAGAGCCTAACTCAATATGATGTGTGTGTATACAGTATATTAGGGCTTAGCCCGAATATTCACATATTCATTTGTTCGGTATTCAAATTCAAATGCTTCATTTATTTTTTATGAAAAAGATACCTGCCGTCCAGTGTGAGAATCGGCCAGACCACCAGAGACAGACTTTAAACTAACTGGGTGTAATAATAATAATAATAATAATAATATTGTGGGGTTGTGCTCCGAGGAAGAAGGCCGCCGACAACAGGATCGCTTTAACTCACTTTATTTGTTTAGCATTATTATTTAATCTATGAAGCAGAAGGAGGGGTATTGTATAAGTTCACGCGTGGAGAACCCCAGGCTTTGCATCCTCAGTAGCTTTGCATCCTTCCTATGCGCTGCCTGGGGGGTTCTGATCCTAACCGGATGTTTCCGCCGGATGCCTCTGGGCAGGAGGCGTGGCCTCCATGACGCACAATAGCTAGCGTTAAGCGCCGCCCCCAGTATATTGTTTGCCGCCATCATGTGTTGAGGTGCAGTTACTACAACTTGTATATTTATTTCTACTCCTGGCTATGTGTAGATATTTACAGCCTGATGATACATATGTTATTAATTCGCAACAATATTTATTAAATGTTCGAGAGTTCTCCCTAGGATTTTGTTTTCCATGGTGGCGTGCCCACAGGGGTTTTCGGCAAGCAGAGGTTTATAGTTTTAGAAGAGCTTTAATAATGAACATATGCTATTTAGCAGCTATTTCAATGTTTAAACAAGGCCAAAAGATACCAAAAAGCTCTACCTACAAATAATAATGGGGCAATTGCTCTGTCGCTAGCTTAGCCACTTTTTAGAGTTTAACACGGTTTTAAACTCGTCGGTGACGCAAGAAGTCACGTGACGTCTTAAGCTCCATTGCTGTGTCATGTACCTGTGGTTTAACCTGCAGCTGCGTTTTACCTTGATCTCAATTGCTGTGTCTTCAGAGAAATTCACATCAGACACTAGAGGGCGTATTTTGTGCGTGTTAGTCTAATCTCGAAACGGACATGGTTTTAGAGGAGACTAAACCAGTTTGCAGGATGAAACAAGGCTCCATTATAACCGACACACACAGAATTAGTTTTATTAATTATTATTATTAGTATTAATAATAATGTATGATACATTTACACTTATTACGCCAGATAGGCCTTCAGTACAATAACAATATTGGACATAGTCGATTTGGAATGAGCAGTGATATTTCACGGCTCACGGGGCCCAGGTCTTGGTCGTGCGTCCGCTCAGCAATAGCATTACGCGCTTCAACTTTCAAGCGCTTCCATAAATTCTTTAAATGTGCCAGGCTGCTCGGTCTTCTGCTGGAAAATCTACTGTTAAATGTGTTTGAGAGATCATCCCAAACAGACTTTCTTCGGAGCGTGGTGGTGGTGTATTTCCTAGCATCTTCCACCGTGTCCACAACACCTCGAATGCAGTATAATAAATATAACTTCTGCTCCTCGTTATAGTTCTCTATCCGAGACATGTTCATCCTAACTACCCTCTCCTTCTCCGAGAATTTATAGGCGTGGAATTACCCTAATTACTCAGAGTACTTCCGGTTTAACCCGAGTTTAACTAGGAATCAGCTGATCCTGTGTAGGTCATTACACAGCAATCAGGTTTAACTTAACACGCAGCTGCGTGTTAAACTCCAAAACCTCCGTTTTAAGGAGTACGGTTTTAAAGCGCAGCACAGCTAGCGCAATGCTAACTGACAGAGCAATTGGCCCAATGGCTTGGGAATTTAATAAACATGAATAGAACAGGTCTTCTTCTTTTTTCCTTTTATGGCAATCCGTCACTTACAATACTGCCTGTGTGATTGCTCTTCAGGTGAAAAGTGCTAGTCCTGCCGTGCAATTTCATCAACATTTTTGCACAATGTTCAAACCACCTATTTGCTTTGTGATAATTGGAAGTAGGCCTACTCTCATACTATGGAAGCCATGTGTCTTCTGAAACTTTAAGGCTATTGAAGCTCTGCCATGACTGAGTCGATTCCAGCCGGCTCCGATTATGCACCCAACACACATACCAATGCAGACAGAGTAGCACACGTATACCCAAACACAACACATTCACACATCTTAAATTGATTTGTTAAGATAATATCAGGGAATATTTGAACAGCAATATGCTGTCTGTCAGAATATCAGCCAATCTTTTCTTCAGACCAGCAGTCTCTTGGTGGTTCCCCGGCTATTGCTTGCTTGTCTGTTTTTCCAGTGACCTTTTCAAAGTGATCCATACAAAATGAGATTCTTCCCTTTAGGAATGTAACATTGGCACTGGCTTGCAACTTGGAACTCATTTTGACAGAACACAGACATTCTGTTTTGGTTGTGTTGTTGTTTAGTTATTCCCTTTCAAATGTATACAGACATTTCGCCCACAGGTCGCCACGTGGCTTCAGAATAGAGCCATTACATCAATTAAATTACACCATTAGTCTACATCAAGAAGGCCTTCAGAGCAGGGGTTCTCAATCTTTTTCAAGCCAGGGACCCCTTAGAATGGATACATATTGTGGCAACCTCGGGGAGGAGAAGAGGTGCCACCAGACCAGTATTGGGAAACAGTTGACTGTCCACACCAGTTTCACAATTAACCAAATTTATTGTCGATTCGGGAGAGGGGGAGAGAGGGGAAAACTCTGCCGCCGCGGAGGGGGGGTCGGTCCTGAGGGGGCTCAGGCTCTGGACTCGTCGTCGGGGGTTGAGCGTGGGGTTCGGTGCACGGGGTCGGGTTCTCAGACGGTCCAGGGTTCGGCAGGAGGGAGGGATGTCAGACAGGCGGGGGTCGGTACACGGGCGGGTTCTCAGACGGTGCAGGGGTCGATCGGCCAACGGGGTTCTCCTGGGGAAAAGGGTCATACACAGCGTCTCTCTCTCTCTCTCTCTCTCTCTCTCTCTCTCTCTCTCTCTCTCTCTCTCTCTCTCTCTCTCTCTCTCTCTCTCTCTCTCTCTACCACCATGCTCTCCAGCTACTCCTTCTTCATTTGGTCCACTTCTTCCAGCTTTTATACTCTCCGCCCTCATTAGGGTGAGTGGCTGCAGCTGCTCCGCTTCCTGGTCTCGTTAGACCTCCATATATGGGCGTGCTTCCTCTAGACAGGGGCGAGAGTGAAAAGTGCTCCGCGGCCACCAGATGGCAGGGGGCAACATACACCCCATCCACCACCTTCCCACATACCCTCCTCCTTACCTGTACCCGGCGGGCGCCACAATATTTACAAGGACCCCCTACCATTGTTACAGTTTGCAACCTGAATCTAACCCATTGAATGAAAAAGTATTGTCCTTGTATTACTTGCCAGGAAATGTATTAATAACATGCATTGGAAGTCTTGTGCTCCCCCTACTGGCTCAATGTACTTTCATGTTATGTCCCCCTTGAAAAAATGTACACCGCGAGTAAATCTCAAAGGTAAACTTGTTTTATTTTTACATTTTGATAAATTATGTAGGAGTTTTATTTATTATTTTGCAGACTCCTTGGCCATATGCCATGGACCCCAGGGGTCCTCGGACCCCACTTTGAGAACCACTGCTTTGGAAGATCAAACTAGGAGAGGTAATTGATGGAAGGGATTTCCCTAATTATCTGCAGTACAGAACACCTGAAAACATCTGAAGTCAATAATGAACATGCTATTTAGGGCTCTCTCTCCCAGGGAGCGATAGGAAGAGGACACTGGAGTCAGCAATACAGTTCAGAAACCTTCCATTTTGTAGTTGAACGCTCTCTTCTCTCTCCTACCAGACAGGATCATAGACCTGGGCAGACCAACCCAGACTGGGAAAAACCTAACTTTAGTTATCTCCCCTCAACAGGGGGGACAGGATACTCTAGTGGTTAGGGTGTTTGACTCCAAGAAGTAGATTGGATAGATATATAGATAGATAGATATGTCGATCACTGTTGGGAATGACAAATAATGCCATGTAAACAAAAATTGTCAGCAGATGGCAAACATACTCAAGTGGGTTCTCTGTACTTCTGGGAGGTGTAATAGCAGAGCTGCTTGGCATTAGGACATTAGGAAGTAGTTGGCAAGTTTAATTCTTCTCAGCTAAGCTCACTCTTAAAAAATGTATTAATCATATCTACATTCAACGGCCTACCTCCACCCATTAACTGTGTGCAACAAAAAGGAATTCATTTCAATATCAGTGTTATGGCTTCAATAAGCTGTTAAAAACAGATCAGAGGTCCGTTTCACAAAGCAGGTTTAGTGAAAACTCTGAGTTTATTAACCCTGAAATGAGGGAAACTCTGAGTTTTCCATTTCACAAAGGGAGGTAACTCAAACCAGAGAAAGAGGGGTAACTCTAGCCTGTTTCAGAGAGAGAGGTAACTTAAGCTCTCGGTCTGTTACCGTAGTAACAGACTCTATGAACCTAACCTTTTTCTCAATGAACCTCGAGTTTCTCTCTGTCTCCGCCCTCTTTCAGCCACACACGCCACTTGATTTCCTCTTTCATTCATTCAGTCAGCAGGCGAGTTTTGGCATAGCTGTCTGTCAAAAATCAATCAGTCAGTAGGCTATTTCAGAAGTCCATTAGGCACAGTAGGAGGCGACTTTTTTCACGAACATGGCATGTCCTTTTGACAACGATCCCGTGGATGAAGGTGCAGCATTACTGCGCAGAGAATTAAATATTCCTCGGGAGAGGGTTATCAGACCGCGCATAGATGTAGCATTTCCAGACAATTATCATTTTGAGCGGTACCGTTTCACATCACAGTCCATCATTTACATACACAACCTAATACGTCCTTACATTTGCAACATTACCAACCGTAGTCATGCTCTCACATCCCAGGAGATATTGTGTGTTGGACTGCGTTTCTTTGCAAATGGAAGTTTTTTGTACAATGTCGGAGATGCAGAGCACTTGAGCAAGGCAACTGTATGCAGGGCGGTCAGAAAAGTGTGCCTTGCCCTGAAACAGCTTTTACCCATGTTTGTCGTTTTCCCTGGATATAAACCTGTCAGAGCCATCAAGGAGGTCTTGGGGGGTGGACTCAGAGGATGAGCTCCCTCCAGGGATTCCCTCAGCCACTGGCCTTCCAATATACTGGCTTAGGGCCAGCTCCTCTGCCTCCGTTAGAGGTCGCGATGCTGGGCCACCAACCGTTTTACGGGCATCTGCCTTCTTTCTGTTGGCTGAGTAGAAGTCTGTGATAGTTTAAATAGGCTTGATTATTTAACAGAACATGATATAGATGAGAAGACATTTATGTGTGTGAAAACAGCATTATGTTGGGGATAAAACAACTGCACAGTCAAATAGCCACTTAATATTTACTTTACAGTGTAAAACATCAAAATGAGGTACCTCCATGCCGAGGTCTTATCTGTTTGAACAATGTTTTTATATTTCATCTTAAGCTGCTGCCAAGTGCGCTTCTCCCCCGCGGGATTGCACCTAAATGAAATAAATGAATAGGCTATCATTCAAGCAGTTTTCCCCTGTGATATTATTGTGATTGCTAAGGACTACATTTAAACTTACGCTTTGACCCGAGCAGCAATGTTCTCCCACGCGGTCTCCCTCTCTTTTGCAGCTGCAGCAGTGTTGCACTTCGTACTAAAAACGTGTTGAGACTCGCCATATGAGCGCATTAGGATTTCCAATTCGAGGTTGATGAAAAATGTAGCCTCCTCTTCCCCGTTGCCATGGTGACTCGTCGAATCGGGGCTCCATTGATGCTGGCTTTTTATAGTTGTGGTGCATGCGCTTAACTCTAGGTGAAAGTACTCTGAGTTGATTAAACTAACTCAAATCCGCTGTTCTAGAACCGAAAACTCAGAGTTTTCTATCTCAGAGTAGATCAACTCAGAGTTTAGGAATAGAGTCAGAGTTTGTTGAACCTGGTTTGTGAAACGGACCCCGGCCCAGATATCAACGCATTTGTCTCGTTTGACATGTTCCAGTTGCATTGTTTGTTGCGTTCAAAACCAAAAACCAAAATAAATAAACGAAAATGGGCCTTTGAAATAATTGATTTTATTTATTTTCAAATAGAAGGAAACAAAAAGGACAAAGTAAGCATCCAAATAGTACAATAATTTAATTTCACAGGGATTTATACCAAAAAACCAATATGGTTATAATCACATGTTCTCTGTGTGTTCATGCAAACTTGTTACATTAATTGCTGGCACCTGTTCAAGACTCACTAGTGCCCCTTCCTGTTGCTGGTTTCAGGTATCCACCAGGGCCCAGTTTCCCGAAAGCATCGTTAGCCTAAGTGGTTCGTTAAGTTCGTCGTACGACCATCAGACAGTTTTCACCCCATTTCCTGAAAGCATCGTTGCATAATGACCGTCGTTAAGACGCTCGTAGCTAACGAGAGCTCCAGGGGTACTCGTAGCGCGCTATGAGCGTCGTTAACATTGCACAAAACATCCAATACCACTGAATGTCCAGCTGGTGACGCTAAAGTTACGATAGGCTATATAGCTTAGTCTATATTATACCATGGTCTGGGTGAATACTCGATTCTGATTGGCTGGAGGGTGTAGGTTAAAAAGTGTTAATGTACACCTAGGAAAGACGTTGACGCTATGAAGACGCTATGGCCACGTTGCTTGGCAACGCCTGCATACGGGAGATATTAAATAGATATTAATAGACTATTTAATATCTCCCGTATGTCAACGTCTTTCCTAGGTGTACTTTTTAACCTACGCCCTCCAGCCAATCAGAATCGAGTATTCACCCAGACCATGGTATAATATGTATTTCAGCACCGTGTCAGTAGACAGTTACAAGGCTACGATCGATCGTTAGATATGTGCACGCGTGTTCATATTAAGAGGAGTTTCGGGAAACGCACGGAAAAAAATAACGATCGTTCGACAGATGATTCGTAAGAAGGATCGTACGAGCGTGGATCCATCGTTATCGGGAACCTGGGCCCTGGGTGGCACAGTAAGCTATATATCAACAATGGCTCTCATAATCAGTGTTGTTGAATCTCACAAAAACAATACACAAGGTCATCCTGGCCCTCATCCTGTGTGTCCTATATATATATATATATATATATATATATATATATACACACACAATTAAATTAATAAACTCAAGATTTGAGCTAGTGACCAAATAATGCACTTTGCCAATTGTTATAAGACAGTAGGATTCAAAATTATATAGGAAAGTTTGGTCAGGTGGAGTTTATTTTAAGACATGAAAGGACTCCTCACAAGAAATGAGAAGGAGAAAGGAAATACATTCTCCCTGAATCGAAGGATGATTATTTATTACTCAAACAATAATTACTCATACTCCTTTTCATATCAGAATAGGTGAGGGCTTGTTTTACCTTACATTCATCTTTTGAATGTATCCATTTCTGAACCTTTGAATATTTGATATATTTCCTACAGCGACATCCCTGTGTTACATCAAACATTACAAATTGAGGTTTCATTATTTAGGAAGGGTGATACTATTAGATGATTGCAGAGGAACAAAATAAACAAAGCAGAATCTAATGTTTGTCATAATGAAAGCTTGGGTTGCGCTATTACGTAATACATACATGGGCGTTAGATAGTGAACATAATCAAAACACCAAGAAAATAATTTAGATGCTTGTAAAACAATGAATCAGACAAGGGTGGGGGTGGTGAGGTAAGGCATAATCTTGGAATCATTGTAGCCCAAATAACAAGATACATACATACAATACAATGTTATACATGTAATAATAGCCAGAATTTAAAAGCAATTAAAAAGTCAATTATATTCCAAAAACTTTCCAGGAGCAGGCGTTGGTTGATTGATTTAAGTGATAAGAGGCATTTTAAATTCAAAGTAAATTGTTCGAAATGATTGGGGCGGAAACAATGAGGGCAACTTTTCTGTTTTTCTGAAGGGGTCCCAAGGGAGTTATAAGGGGATTTATAAGTGGAATGTTTCACAAAATATCACACTCATGCATGTTACCCCTCTATTCTGGACAGCTCCCCAGCAGGTAGATACCACTCTCACAAAGGATGTCAGGTTCAGACAAGTTTATTAGCATCTGGCAGACAACAACATATGGTCAAGTGACTGCAAAAAGCACAAGCACTGTCATTGTCACTTTTAGGCAAGACTGGCAGAAAGTTCACACGCAGCAGCAGGTTGCAATGGACCACCTTTGTCTGGCTACAAAACAGGATTGCAGATCCGGAAGGTGTGGGTCCTGGGATAGCCGTCCACCACAGTGCAGACAACATCTTCCTATCTCTGCCAACATCCTTCGTCCTCTCTCCCTTGTTGCTAGAAGAACTAGTCACCTGAATCGATGAGTGCGCCATTGGCTCTCCATTTGTAGATCCTAGCTTGGCGTTTCACTGCTGGCATGTTTCTCAGCAAAGACCATGGCCTTTCATTAGGCCCTCTACCAGGCCCAGTTCTAGACTGCCTTGATTGGGGGGGCAGTAAGAAATGTTGATTGGTCACCAACTGCTACTGTGTTGACCATAGGGATGACGTTTTTCTGCTAGTCAGACCACTGCTGCTAGCAGACCTTTTCTGGGGTCTGATGAGCGTCTGCATCGGGCGCCTTAACCCGGCGTTCGGTTCATCCCGCAGCGCCAGTTCTGCTTACCAAAAGTGGCCCACTGCGCACTCGCATTCCACGCCCTGCTCCAAGCCAGCGAGCAGGGCCTCTTACCCATTTAAAGTTTGAAAATAGGTTGAGATCGTTCGGCCCCAAGGCCTCTAGTCATTTGCTTTACCAGATAAAACTGTGAGTATCGAGCGCCAGCTATCCTGAGGGAAACTTTGGAGGGAACCAGCTACTAGATGGTTCGATTAGTCTTTCGCCCCTATGCCCAGGTCGGACGACCGATTTGCACGTCAGGACCGCTACGGGCCTCCACCAGAGTTTCCTCTGGCTTCGCCCTGCACAGGCATAGTTCACCATCTTTCGGGTACTATCGCACACGCTCAAGCTCCACCTCCCTGTAGGAACGGGCGGAGGCGGGCCGGTGGTGCGCCCAAGCCCCGGCCCTCACTTTCATTGCGCCGCGGGGTTTCGTAGGACCCTCTGACTCGCGCGTGCGTTAGACTCCTTGGTCCGTGTTTCAAGACGGGTCGGGTGGGTAGCCGACATCGCCGCCGACCCCTTTGCCCCAGTTGTACGTGAGCCAGATCCCTGCCCTGAACGAGGCGACGCGGTTGGGACGCACTGAGAACAGTCCGTCCCGGTCGACAGTCACGCCGGGGGCGAGGGGGCCCCGTCCCCAACCTCCGTGAGGGGGGAGGAAGGCGCAGCGAGATACTGCGTCCATGGCCCCGGGAAGTGGCGAGGTCGGAGCGGGGGGGCACTGTAAAGCCAGAGGCCGAAGCCGCCGGCCACCTTCGCCCCCGAACCCTTCCAAGCCGACCCAGAGCCAGTCACTGCTGCTACTGACTGTATGCACGGCGCAAGAGAGAGAGAGAGACCCCGGCTCTGTTGGCTGAAGAGCCATGGACTGTGATTACTCTGAGCAGCATTTATGGGAATAAATTACAATAGAATTTATTTGAATACTTTTTCTTTTCTTTTTTTCAGAATGAAGCGGGGTCGGTTTGGTGGGGCAGTCGAAGCATTTAGGGGGGCATTGCCCCCCCGTGCCCATGCCTAGAACCGGGCCCGCCCTCTACATACTTTGGGTAGGAAACATCACTATCCTCACCATCCTGTACCGTTGTGCATAGGGTGGTAAGTAGTGGTTTGAGGTTGGCTCCGAGGTCATGTTTTGGGATAGACTGAAGTTCTGAATCTGGCAGCACCATCCCAGTTGACATGGTGGAAACGTTAGTGCTGGACACTGAGGTGAACGAAGTTGCAGCTGTAAAAGCTCTACCTCTCTTACCAGTCTTCTGAGGGCACTGGCCAACATTGGACCACCTGAAGGTATCCTGAACCTCACCACCTGACATATTCTCTGACCCCTGGAGCAAACCCTTGTATGGTTCCCGGAGTAGCCACTCTCCTATACTGAGACCTGCAGAGGGCTCCATACTGAGCACATCAGTCACAACATTCTTAGGCCCAGGGTCATATTTAAGGTCGAAGTCATATGCTGCCAGCTTCGCCATCTGTTCCTTACACAATATCCTCCTCTGCGGCCCCTTTTCTTTATTTTGGCCTTTATTTCAGGAGGCAGTTCAACATCCGAGTCAAATCTGCCGCACACATCAGCCTAGTAGTTCGCACTCCACCCCATGCACTTGTACCACTCTCCAGACAATCATTAAACAGCCACAATAGGCACACAAGATATGTCCTTTTTAGTCCAATCATGGTTGCACCAGTTACAATGCTACATAGCAGAGAAAAAATCTTTACTACTAAGATGGCGCCGCGGACGGCTGCCTCGGTGTGTTGGTGCGCGGTTTTGTTTTGTTTTGTGCTTTAACTCTGTTTTTGGTGATTGTACCCGGAGCTATTTCACCAGTGAAGAGCTCAGGAACATCAGGGTAACAACACCAGATGATTTATTTCCTACTTTTCTTCTCCCTACACTGGAAATTTTGGACATTCTGGTCAAAGGTGTGCATTCCTTTGCTCACGCAGTGAAACGCCGGAGGAGAGGGAGACGGGCCGGTGCGCTTGTGCGTCTTCGCCAGCGTGGATTACGCACACCTTTACCGGGAATATTTCTCTCTAATGTGCATTCACTGCCCAACAAACTGGAGGAATTACAACTGCTGTTGGGGAAGAACAGGGACTTTCCTTCATCTGCTGTTTTGTGCTTCATGGAGACGTGGCTTAGTGGACTAATACCGGACTCTGCGCTGCACCTGGCAGGCTTCCAACTCTGCAGAGCGGACAGAGACACTGAACTTTCCGGCAAAACTAAAGGTGGAGGAATCTGTTTCTACATCAACAGCGGTTGGTGCAACGACGTGACAGTGATCCAGCAGCACTGTTCTCCTGATCTGGAATCTTTCATCATAAACTGTAAGCCTTTTTATTCACCCCGTGAGTTTGCTTCATTCATTCTGGTCGGTGTTTACATCCCGCCGCTGGCTAATGTGCAGGACGCACAGCGCATGCTGGCCGACCAGATCCTGTGTGTGGAGCGGTCCAACCCAGACTATTTAGTTATCGTCCTTGGTGACTTTAACAAAGGGAATCTCACTCACGATCTCCCTAAATACAGACAGGTTATTAAATGCCCGACCAGGGGGGAGAACATTCTGGATCACTGTTACACCACAGTCAGGGATGCTTATCACGCCGTCCCCCGCGCTGCACTGGGCCACTCTGACCATGTCATGGTCCACCTGATTCCTGCGTACAGGCAGAAACTAAAGCTCTGCAAACCTGTAGTGAGGACTTCAAGGAAGTGGACCAGTGAGGCGGTGGAGGTTCTCCAGGCGTGTTTGGACTCTACTGACTGTCTACTGACAGGACTGCTACCAACAGTCTGGATGAGTACACAGAGGCTGTGACGTCATACATCAGCTTCTGTGAGGACTGCTGTGTATCATCATGTACCAGGGTGAGTTACAACAACAACAAACCCTGGCTCACAGCCAAACTCCAAAGGTTAAGGTTGGATAAGGAAGAGGCCTTCAGGAGTGGGGACAAAGACAGATTCAAAGAGGCAAAGTACAAGTTTAGCAAGGCGGTGAAAGAGGCTAAACGATTGTACTCTGAGAAGCTCCAACATCAATTCTCAGCCAACGACTCTGCGTCTGTCTGGAAGGGGCTCAGGCAGATCACCAACTACAAGCCTAAAGCCCCCCACTCCATCAACGACCCACGCCTAGCCAACGACCTGAACAAGTTCTACTGCCGCTTTGAGAGACAAAGGGACAGTCCTGCAGCCATCCCGCACGACTCCTCCCAACAACTCCAGCTCCAGTGTATCACCTCCACCTTCCCCTCCTCAGCAGGGGCCTGGGCACCTCCACCAATGCCCACCTTAAAGGTCCCCCCCCCCCACTCCCCCACCCACCTCAGTGACGACTCTTTCCATCCATGAGAGGGACGTCAACAAACCTTTCAGGAGACAGAACCCCCGGAAAGCAGCTGGACCGGTCTCCCCATCCATTGAAGCACTGCGCTGATCAGCTGTCTCCAGTGTTCACAGACATTTTCAACACCTCACTGGAGACATGTCATGTGCCAGCCTGCTTCAAGACCTCTACAATCATCCCTGTTCCCAAGAAGCCAAGGACCACAGGACTTAACGACTTCAGACCCGTCGCCCTGACCTCTGTGGTCATGAAGTCCTTTGAGCGCCTTGTGCTGTCACACCTGAAAGACATCACCGACCCCTTCCTGGACCCCCTGCACTTCGCCTACAGAGCCAACAGGTCTGTAGACGATGCAGTCAACTTGGACCTCCATTACATCCTCCAGCACCTGGACTCCGCAGGAACCTACGCCAGGATCCTGTGTGTGGATTTCAGCTCTGCCTTTAACACCATCATCCCGGCTCTGCTTCAGGAGAAGCTGTCCCAGCTGAGTGTGCCTGACTCCACCTGCAGGTGGATCACTGACTTCCTGTCTGACAGGAAGCAGCATGTGAAGCTGGGAAAACATGTCTCCGACTCCCAGTCAATCAGTACCGGTTCCCCCCAGGGCTGCGTTCTTTCCCCTCTGCTCTTCTCCCTGTACACGAACAGCTGCACCTCCAGTCACCAGTCCGTCAAGCTTCTTAAGTTTGCGGATGACACCACCCTCATCGGACTCATTTCTGATGGTGACGAGTCTGCCTACAGGTGGGAGGCTGACCATCTGGTGACATGGTGCCACCGAAATAACCTAGAGCTCAACGCTCTAAAGACAGTGGAGATGGTTGTGGATTTCAGGAAGAACTCAGCCCCACCTGCCCCCATCACCCTCTGTGACTCCACAATTGACACTGTGGAGTCCTTCCGCTTTCTGGGAACCATCATCTCCCAGGACCTCTCATCAAGAAAGCCCAGCAGAGGATGTACTTCCTGCGACAGCTGAAGAAATTCAACCTGCCAAGGACAATGACGGTGCACTTCTACTCCTCCATCATTGAGTCCATCCTCACCTCCTCCATCACCATCTGGTATGCTGCTGCCACCGCCAAGGACAAGGGCAGACTGCAGCGTGTCATTCGGTCTGCAGAGAAGGTGATTGGCTGCAATCTGCCATCGCTCCAGGACCTGTACACCTCCAGGACCCTGAGGCATGCAGGAAAGTTTGTGGCTGATCCCTCCCACCCCGGACACAAACTCTTTGAGACACTCCCCTCTGGTAGGAGGCTGCGGTCCATCAGGACCAAAACCTCACGCCATAAGAACAGTTTTTTTCCATCCGCCACTAGCCTGATCAACAAGGCCCGGACCTAAATGCTACACTAACTAACGTAGCATATTAGTCCTTCTACTCGCCCCACACCCACAATTTTTATCTTTCGCCCCCCCCCCCCCCCCCCCCCATCCGGCACTTGCCTCGGCCAAGTTCACTGCTGGAACACAACAATCCCCCTGGAGAACGACGCTCTTGCATTCCCCCCCCCACTCCCCACAGACACCTGTTGTTGTTGACTCTATCTGGAACCTGATTGTCTCCATGACACCAAGATTGTGGTGCCAGGCGAGGTGACTCTCTAGGCCTTCACACTCACGGACTACACATACATACATACTTACATGCATACATATATACAGATATGCAATCGCCCCCCCACTACCCCCATCCCATGCCTTTGGCACTCCTTTGTTTTTAGATATTGTATAGATATTTATATTGTTTATATTTTAATTAATTATTATGCACCAATTACACCAAGTCGAATTCCTTGTATGTACAATCCTACTTGGCAATAAACTTGATTCTGATTCTGAAAACACACCGACCAGAGTGCTTTAGACACATATAAACAAGATTGATACAAACATAGACAAACGTGCAGGTGACTTAGTTGCTGAAAGGGGCACGCCAATTTCTATACAGGAATGTTGTAAAATTTGGATGTGTAGTCCATTGTGCTGAACAGTGCATTACCCCGCAGGGCAGCGAGGCAGTCAGCCTCGTGTGGGAGAGGATGCGCGTCCTTCCGGGCGTTGAGCCAGCAAAAATCAGTACAAATTATTAGGTTGCCAAATATCTTCCACACCAAGACGAGTGGTTTGGCAAATTTGCTTGTAGATTTCCTGATGATGCCTTACTCTTCCGTATCATTCAACACAGCTTCTGGAAGTGAGCAGGTGGGACACGTCTGTAAGGCAGTCTGAATGGCTTTTCATCCAGCAGATGAATCTTATGAACAAAGTATTTTACTTCACCACAGTCAAGTTTGTCTTTCGAGAAGATGTCACATTTATTTCAAGGAAAGTTTGCATATTACATCCTTCCAGTGATTGGACACCTCACAGGAGTCGAGGTCCATGCCACTCAGGCCATGCTGCTTCAGTTTCCCAGCCTTGTCAGGAATCAAGGCTGCAGTGTGGGCTGCTCAGGGGAGACATTGCTGGTTAGACTTCACACATGCATTATCCGCTGTTAGCACATCCTCCAGAGCTATACATAGATACACATCAGCTAGCTTGGCGTTTCTCATAAATTCATAAATACTATGTTTTGGTTAATACTTAAAAACAGATGTTAATCTAAAAGGAGTGATAGATCCATAATAAAATAATCAAGTAAATAAAGAGTTTTATTTTGAAGGAGAAGAGTTGGAGACGGTCGGTCACCCAATCGGGAAGCAAGCCCCGCCCATTGACTTGATCGGAACTGTTCAACAGGGTTTCCCGAAAGCATCGTCAGCCTAAGTGGTTCGTTAAGTTCAGACAGTTTTCAGACAGTTTTCACACCGTTTCCCGAAAGCATCTTTGCGTAACGACCGTCGTTAAGACGCTCGTAGCTAACGAGAGCTCCAGGGGTACTCGTAGCGCGCTACGAGCATCAGTAACCTTGCACAAACCATCCAATACCACTGAATGTCCAGCTGGTGACTCCACTGAGGCTAAAGTTACGATAGGCTATATAGCTTAGTCTATGTTATATCATGGTCTGGGTGAATACTCGATTCTGATTGGTTGGAGGGTGTAGGTTAAAAAGTGTTAATGTACACCTAGGAAAGACGTTGACGCTATGAAGACGCTATGGCCACGTTGCTTGGCAACGCCTGCATACGGGAGATATTAAATAGTCCGCTCGACTTGTAAAAATAAAAAAAAACCTTACGATTTTATCTCTAAAACACATTAAAGTATTATTAATTGATTAAATATTAACAGAAATGAATGGACGACGCGGAGGCGTGAACGGTTCTGTTAATGGACACCTCGAAGGGCATTATCCTGCTTATACCATGGTCACTTTCGAAATAAATAAATATTTAATCAATTAATAATACTTTAATGTGTTTTAGAGTTAAAATCGTGAGTTTATTTTTATTTTTACGTAAAATCGGCCATGATGGTACTGAAAGTAAATACAGAAAAGACAAATACTTTAATAAGGTTTGGGCTGTGTCAAATTTTCAACACATGTATCCTTTCCACATGTACTGCAGTATACTGTATTATCCTGGATGTTCTTTTCTTTTTTAATGTTGGAGGGTGTGCTGCACAATCCTCATGTAAAGCGTGCATATTGAATACATAATATTGACTGCCTGATTCTTCTCATGCTGCTTGAAAACAAATCATTGCCCAACAGGTGCATTTGCACTTCTTCTTGACACTAAAACATAGACACTAATGTTAACGCTAGCTATCTTCTTTATTTCTCCATTTTTCCAGAATGTATCACATCATGTGATCACCAATGTCTTATACTCTCCTTAGTACAAAATATTATTTCTCATTCTGCTCTAGCTGTGTATCCAAAAGTATTATGGATTATTATGTTTTTAATGCAATTAAAACAGGACTGACATTTTTACCTTCAGCATTTGAAAATACCATGATGTCATATCAGATTACTGATATGACTACCCTGATCTTAATACCTATAGTTTACAGTTTACACACAACTATTTTTTTGATTTCCCTTTCCCAATTCAGCCCTCTAACAATGTCTGACTGTCTGTGTTTAAAACAGCTATGAGGAACTTTCATCTTTTTGTTGGCGTTGGCCCCTGTGGAAATGAGCACCTTGTCATAAAAATCTTGATCTAAATACAGTACTGTCATGTCCAAGAAATTATGTTAAGTTATGTTCAGTGTTTTGTCCTGTGTCTATGTTGTCTCATGGCTTCCTGTTTTATTTGGGTGCAAGTCCAAATTCAGTTGTGACAGAACGAACTGGCCAGCATGAACCCAGCCGACTTAGACCAGTTGACGGCGGTCATTCGCTCCCAAAACGTCCGCCTGAATCAGCAGGAGGATCAGATGTCCTCTCTACATAGTGGAGTGAAGGAGCCGGCGAACTGTCAGGAGGATTTCAAAACTACCATAACCACCCAAGTGAACCTCCTGGCAACCTGGAACCTCCAGTACATCAAGTCCTCGCTCACCTCACAAAGGATCCCCCCTCTCCTGACACAGTAGCCCCACCGTCCCCGGCGGCTGCTGGAGCATCATCGGTCCCAGTTATCCACGCTACAGCTCCTCGCCTCGCCCCACCTGAAAAGTTTTCCGATGAGTCTGGAGAATGCCGAGCTTTCATCGTTGACTGTGAAATGCATTATGAACACTTGCCCTCAGCCTTTCCTACAGAGCGGTCTAAAGTGGCATTTATGATTTCCCATCTCACCGGGAGAGCGAGGGCGTGGGCTATGGCTGAGTGGTCCCGTGATTCATTGATCTGTGGATCCCTCGATGAATTCAAACAGGCTCTGAGGAGAGTTTTTGATCCCCTCTCATCTGATCGAGAGAAAGCACGTGAGTTGAGCAATATCAGACAGGGTATCGACTCTGTTTGTGATTATGCTATCCGCTTTCGCACCCTAGCCACAGACAGCGGATGGAATGCCACGGCCCTTTATGATGTCTTTCTTAAGGGACTCTCTGACCAGATCCAGGACTTGTTAGTACCCCTTGATCTGCCACCTGACCTTGACTCTTTGATCACCCTAGCCATAAGAACGGATAATCGTTTACAGGAGTGTCAACGAAGCCGGAACCTAATGGCGTCATCGGCTGGTCGCCATGGGGGCCGTGCTGCAGTTACTACACCCAGTCGACTGAGCTCCTCATGCTTCCCATCACCAGTTCCACGGAGGAAGGTGTCCTCCGAGGAGGAAGAGGAGCCCATGCAGCTGGGGCGTGCTAAATTGTCCTCAGAGGAGCGTCGTCGCCAGCTGCAGGATGGCAGGTGTTTCTATTGCGGGAAGCAAGGTCATCTCCTCGCAGCGTGTCCAGCAAAAGAGCAGGCTCGCCAGTAGATGGGAGGGTACTGGTGAGCCGTTTCTCCTCCGTTGAACTCTCTCCTCGAGCCTTAACAGCGATCAAGGTAAAGCATCATGACACCACAGTTGGTCTTGAGGGCCTTATTGACTCAGGGGCTGATGAGAGTCTCATGGACTGGGACTTGGCCAAAAGACTTAATTTGAAAACTGAACAATTAGCCCAGCCAATAAAGGCCAGTGCTCTCGATGGGAGTTTGATATACCTGATTACTCACAAGTCTGAACCACTGACAGTGATCATTGATGCCCACCATGAACTCGTGTTTTTATTTGTATAGCTCTACCCAGCACTCTCTTATTCTGGGGTTCCCTTGGTTAAAAGAACATAACCCACACATTGACTGGTGCACTGGGAGGGTTTTGAACTGGGCTGATAGTTGTAATGACCAGTGTTTAAAATCATGTCATGATTTGAATATGAAGACTGTTTTTAATACTGTCTCTCTTAATTGTGACACAGACTCTGAGACTTCTGACCTAACTTCAGTTCCGAGGTGTTATCATGATCTGGGTGAGGTTTTTAGCAAAAGTAAGGCTACTTCCCTTCCTCCTCACAGACCATATGATTGTCCCATTGACTTGATCCCAGGGGCCCCAATTCCTAAGGGTAGATTATATTCTATCTCTGGTCCTGAAAGGAAGGCCATGACTGAATATATTGAGTCCTCATTAAAGGCTGGCCTTATTCGTCCTTCTTCATCTCCAGCTGGGGCAGGGTTCTTTTTTGTGGGGAAAAAAGACGGGTCTCTCCGGCCATGCATTGACTATGGGCCACTCAATGAGATTACCATTAAAAACCGGTACCCTCTGCCACTCATGTCATCAGCTTTTGATCAGCTTCAGCAGGCCAAGATCTTTACCAAATTAGACCTGAGAAACGCCTACCACCTGGTTCGCATCCGAGAGGGGGATGAATGGAAGACAGGCTTTAACACACCTAGTGGTCATTACGAATACCTGGTTATGCCATTTGGATTGACTAACTCTCCTGCTGTCTTCCAAGCCATGATAAATGATGTACTCAGAGACTTCCTGAACCACTTTGTCTATGTTTACCTAGACGACATCTTGATCTTTTCCCCAGACTCAGACTCTCATGTTCGCCACGTACGTCAGGTTCTGCAGCAGTTGCTGGAAAACCAATTGTATGTTAAAGCTGAAAAAAGTGAGTTTCATGCCGACACCGTATCTTTCCTTGGCTTCATCATAGCCCCTGGAAAGATGCAAATGGATCCGGCAAAAGTTAGCGCAGTGGCTCAGTGGCCTACACCTGATAGCCGTAAGAAGGTTCAGCAATTCTTGGGATTTGCTAACTTTTACAGACGGTTTATTAGAAACTTCAGCGCCATAGCTGCACCCCTCCATGCACTCACATCTCCACTGACTCCTTTCCTGTGGTCCCCTCGAGCTGAGGAGGCCTTTCAGCAGCTCAAAGCTCGGTTCACTACTGCCCCCATCCTCACGGTTCCTGATCCCAGCCGGCAGCTTGTGGTGGTCGTGTAGGAGCGGTACTCTCTCAGCGCTCCGAAAAGGACAACAAGCTTCATCCCTGTGCCTTCCTGTCTCGGAAGCTCTCACCGGCAGAGAGGAACTACGATGTTGGTAACCGTGAGTTGTTGGCTGTCAAAATAGCCCTGGAGGAGTGGAGACATTGGTTAGAGGGTGCGCAGCACCCTTTCATTGTTTGGACTGATCATAAGAATCTTGAATATATTCGCAAAGTTAAAAGACTGAACTCACGTCAAGCCAGGTGGACATTGTTTTTTAACCGTTTTAACTTTGTGTTGTCCTACAGGCCGGGTTCCCAGAACACCAAGCCTGACGCCTTGTCTCGTCTGTTCGAACCCGAGCCTACTGCCAAGGAACCTGAGCCCATCCTACCATTGCACCGTGTGGTAGGAGCGGTGAGTTGGCAAATAGAATCTGAGGTGAAGCGAGCTAATGGTGAGAATCCGACACCTGATGGTTGTCCGGTGAATCGCTTGTTTGTCCCTGTTGACATGCGCCCACAGGTGATCCATTGGGCTCACACCTCGCTGCTAACCTGCCATCCAGGAGTCAAAAGAACCATGCATGTCATCTCCCAGAGGTTCTGGTGGCCCTCCATGGAGTGAGAGGTTCGGGAGTATGTGGAGGCGTGTTCCATCTGCGCCCGCAACAAGACCTCCTCCAGAGCTCAGATGGGGTTGCTGCAGCCACTCCCTGTTCCTACTCGTCCCTGGGCTGAGATATCCCTCGACTTCGTCATGGGGCTTCCGGTCTCTGAAGGTAACACCACTGTCCTCACAGTGGTGGACCGATTTTCTAAGATGACTCATTTCATTGCTTTGCCCAAGCTGCCTACTGCCAAGGAAACAGCTGAAATATTGATGACTCATGTGTTTCGGATCCATGGATTTCCTAAGGATATTGTTTCAGACTGGGGGCCCCAGTTCATCTCCAGATTCTGGAAAGAGTTTGCAAGCTGCAAGCTCATCGGAGCTACCACCAGCCTCACCTCTGGGTATCATTCATTGTGGACCCTGACCTCATCAAGGACTTTTACAATCTTCACCCTCAGTTGCCTGGTCCGTCAGGAGCCGTCCCTAGAGGGGGGGTACTGTCATGTCCAAGAAATTATGTTGTTATGTTCAGTGTTTTGTCCTGTGTCTATGTTGTCTCGTGGCTTCCTGTTTTATTTTGACATCTAACTTTCCTCTCATTTCAGGTAACTTGCCCTTTTTCCCTTGTGTTTACCACTGGTCTGATTGTCTGCCCTGCCCTGATTATTCCCACCTGTTTCCCATTACCTTGTGTGTGTATATAGTCTGTGTTTCCCTTTGTCCTGTGCCAGTTCGTCTTGTCTTGTGAAGAGAGTGAACCTATGCCAGCCTTTACCACGTTTTCTAGTCAAGTCAGGTTTTGTATTCTTTTGACACTTTGCTTTTTCTTCGCCATAGTCTGGCTTTATGTTACTTTGATACTTTGTAGTTTTCCTCAAAAGAGTGAATTTTTGTTGATACTTTTTTCATTAAAAGATTGTTAATTTGTACTTTGTCTCCGAGTCGAGCATTTGGGTTCAAGTCCAAATTCAGTTGTGACAAGTACAGATGCATACAAATATACAGCCTACCTTTCGTTTGTGGGCAAATTTGCTCTCGTCAATAACAACAAATCGATGACGACCACCAATTTTCATTCCTCTTTTCCTCAGTCGCTTGATGGCAGCAATGCACACCTTCAAATGCACAAATAAAACATCAGCAAGTTGAGTTGTGACAATGCCTTAGTATGGAATTTGATCAATAGGTATGCACAGGTTTAGTAATAAAGTTTGTGCATTGCATGTGTCACTGAGTGTACCATATAGTTGTGTAGCAATATTGAAAAAAAAATTCTACAGTGGTTTGTTACTTACCAAACATTGAAATCTATTTTTACCTAATTAATTATAGTTACAGACTAGTATGTAATGTGACAACCTTTCTGAGTACTTTTGCCATTCTTGTCAATGTCCTGGAGCTTGCTGCTATCCCGTCAGTGATCATGGCAAGTTGCTTCAACTGCAAACCTTGTGCAAACCCGAAGAAAAGAAAACTTCATTAAGAAACCAAATTGGCATGGCCTGCATAATATCCTGGCTGACATGAAACTAAAAGTAAACTGTAATATGCAAAACAAAACTAGTTAACTGCTGCACTATTTTCATTTCAATGCTATAGTATGACATTATGTACAAACTTTATTTTTCTGCCACTGTTTTGGTAATTACGAGACAGTTTCTGCTCAGCAACATTTGGTGGCCACAGCCTGCAGTGTCAGCCACAACAGAGAAAAAAACCAAACAAAAATGGAACCAATAGTGCAATCCTATCCAAAGATATTTGATGAATTACTGCATGGCCATGAATTCAAAACATACAAGACCAGTGTGTTGTTTTTAACAATACCAAATGATCTAATCTCAGCTCAACATTTTATCTCTGGTTAAAACCCCCTTAATACTGTATTTCAGTGCAAAATCCTGTGAGCAGAGAAGCGGGGAAATTCAGAATAACTTTCCTTTTCCTTGATTTGTTTGTGGTTCACAACACCTACATTAAATCTAATAGGAACTTCTAAGTACATTGTGTCAACAAATATTTATCCTATCTGTATGACAAGTTTGTTCAAATGAAGCCACAGGACTTAATGCTTACACAAGTTACATGTCTCTGTTATTTTTATTCTATTTCTTCCAGCATTTAATTTTCACTTTGCATTAAAAACAGACAGAAAAACACTCAAAAATGAATTTTGAAATAACTTTGTGAAAACAGTTGGTTGGTTGAGTACTTCTGCAAGCCACAGTAAGAATTAAGAACACGTTTCACAATGAGTGTGAAACTTTGAACTTGTGAAAATATATTCACTTATTGCTTATCTGTGAGAATAAGAATTTATGTTATTTATTTATTTGACCTTTATTTAACCAGGCAGATCATTAAGAACAAGTTCTTATTTACAGTGATGGCCTGACAAGAAGCACAAGCTTCTTGGAAGAGAAGGGGAAAGGGGCAGTGAGAAAGGATAGGTTAGAGAAGCAACAGCACACAAACACAGCTGTACAGACATACAACAAGACAGCAACAGGGACCCGCAGGGTTAACATAAAGCTACTCAGACATTCAGGCACGAGCAAAGAACAGGATTACATAAACAGCACAGAATAGCAAGAACAAACTTTTAGCAAAATAACAATTATGAAAACATAAAAACATAAAAGAAAACATTTGATTGAGAGGAGGGTTAGATGGAGGAGATGCAGTTGCAGGAATCTTTGAGAAGGTGTGAGATGGTGTCTTTGAAGGCTGAGATGGAAAATTCATGGAGAGCCATCTCATCTATGCCTGTGTTAGAATGGTAAAACAACTGTTTATTATGTGTCATTAATATTAAATAATACTTCATATGATTTGGCCATACAAATATCCTCAGTTCATCGATCTTTGGGTTACCTCTTATAGTATTTGGCCAATTCAATGTGGGCTCGATATATATATATATATATATATATATATATATATATATATTAATTTACATACATATATGTGCAGTCTATACTTTACATTCTGTATATGCGCAAGTTCTGAAGCTTGAAGTACCAGACAACAATTCTTGACTGAGGCGAGCATGAGAGTGCGATTCCCATTTAAATAGCCCTAGTGCTAAGAAATTAGGGGTCCTTGTAGAACACTGTTCCAAGTAGAGGATCCTACATCATAACGACACATCTATAAATCACACTGCTTAATATGATATTTAAGAAAAACACTTAAATTTGACTTCTTTGATATATGAATACTGTACCTGTGCATGAACTCAAGCCATTTTGTCAAAGGGATGTGAGACTTGGTGAATATTGAGCCATTGCGTACAGACTGTGGAAGTTTTGTGACGCTTACAGACCCTGAGGGAAAAAAAGGCAAAATACTGAGAAGTAGGCAAACACATATAAAAAAAATACAAAATATCATATCATATATTGACTAACGAGGACTGTTGTAGTGATTTCCACAAGGTTTTATGTTACAGTGAGTTAATGCTAATTTCAGACTTCTGGCTCTTTAATAAGACATGATACAGCGGTGATAAAAGTGAACCAGGTCCAAATATGTTACACCCAAACATGCTTGCTGCTATATTGTGCGCCTTGATGGTGAATAACGTTTCTTAAATAACAAAATATAATATAGCTAAATTAGCAAGTAAAGCGGAGCTTCTGCTTACCACCGCAATCCATCCTTGATATGGCATTTAACCAGATGCATGCTGCAATTGCATTTTGCGCACTTCATCGTCCTCTTCAGGATACCTCGTTTCTGCATCCACCTAACTACTTCTCTTCTGTTCTTCTTTGTATCAGAACGCCTAATATATTTTAGTAATCCTTTCATTAGTGCTGCCATTGCACAACTGTCCACCTGTCTCTGAACGTATCTGGAGCATGAAAATCATCTGAATCGCGCATCTTATTTTTGAAAACAGCTTTGAAGAATTCATCAGTATTCAATTTCAACGTTTCGCGCACGTAATGTTACCTGACTGTCCAGTGACAGTTACAGATCAATGCGCAGCAGAGACGGACAGGAGAGCAGCCAACCAGACCTAGCAGTTATCTCGTGTAGAAAGCCACAGCGCGGTTCAAAGGAAACAGAACAACGTCAACGACACAAAGTAAGTTACCCACATAATTAGCTATTTGAGGTAAGCTAAAGCTACACATGTAATTTGGATTTGCTTGGGGAGGACATACTAACATTAACATAAATCTGTGCCGTTTTAGGTAACACGTATTTCAGTTACGAATGCTAACGTTAGTTAGCTCTCGCTTAAAAAAAAGTTAGCTGCTAATTCTGTAGCCTTTACTTTTAATGTTAACGTTAAGTATTTTAACGGCAGCCAACATGCTAATGTTATAACATTGGTAGTAGGCTATTCCCTCCTATTTTCACCTAGCTGATTTTAAACAACTAACTTTACATTTGCCAAACTTACTTTAACTAATGTGTAATGTTAATTAGCTGACATGACATGGTGCTTGTGTTCTTTGTTTTACACAACTTAGATGGAAACCCGTTTCACCAAAAAGACTCAAGGTGGGGGGATGAAGGCAGAGGAATTCTTGCCACAAGTTGTGGAGGAGGCGAACGAGGACCAGACACAAGATGTGAAAGAGGATCCTATTCCGCCAAAGAAAAAGAAGCCAGTCAAAAATCCCCCAGAGAAAATCTTTTTTTTTACTACTTTCGCCAGCAGGGCTTGACATTAACACCTCACCATTCCAGTAAATAAATTGCTTAGAAGCAGAAGTTTTGGCTGTGACTGGTAAATCTGTCAATTGTTCTAGCTACTTTTGCAGCAGATTGCCAACCTGTGTTGATTATGTTTATTTAGTCTTCGGCTGATTGTAGGACATCTTATTTCTTATTTTTCTGCAGTATAGTTGGTAGAACAAACAAAATGCTACACAAGTAAAAGTATAGTCAGGTAATAGTAATATTAACTCAAGAGAAGTAAAAATACTAATGAAAATAACTACAGTACTCAAGACAGAATAAAATAGTATCTTGTAAAAAAAAAAGTAGTAGTAGGGCTGTCACAATTTTCACTACACGATTATCGAGGCCAAAGTAATTCACGACAATAACATTATTGCCACTGTCTTTAGAAAAATGTAAGAAAATTATCAATCAGATCTATCTTTAACTTTGGTTATGGTGCATTTTATCCCTTTTTGACAAATTAATTAGACTCAAAATAGGAGTGTAGGCAGGTGGAGAGTCTGTAACCATACCTGTACATTAACTTGTTGTGACCTGCAGATACCCTGCTGTATAAAAGCATTCAAAAAGAACAATTACACCATATTATCATATGTGTATTATTAAGACAATATTGATCATCATCATTCACATGATGCGATTATCATCAATATTGGATTTTCATGACACCAGTACAGACATCCCAAGTCTCCCGGAAGTTCCGGGAGTCTCCCGCAAATCAATAGCGTCTCCCTGATGCAAGCAAATCATGTACAATCTCCCGGAAATCCCCTCCCCCCCCCCCCCCCCCCCCCCCGCTCAACAAAAATCTCCGCTAGCCCCCCCCCCCGCTCAAGAAAAATCTCCGCTAGCACCACCCCCCCCCCCCCCCCCGGTTAACAAAAATCTTTGATAGCACCCCCCCCCCCCCCCCCCCCCCCCCCCCCCGTCGGGGGCTCCCGGAAATGAGTTTTTGCAACTTGGGAACCCTGCCAGTAGTGGTAAGTAAATTCATTAGATCATGTAATTTATAACATCAATATACATCTTCCAAACTTCAGTCAGTAATTGTCTAACTCTTTTTCACTTATTTTCAAAACTGAAATCTTTTACAGTACAAAACCAATTACAATATTACATGATTGTCCTACAATATGTCCTTAACAGGTGATAACATTGAAGTACACATATTGTATATTCATATAAATCTTTTTTTTAAATTGTCTTAAACTTTATAACAGCCTATTACCCTGTTACTTCACAGTTATCTGCCTGCACCATATCTAACAGCTTTATTTTCAGTTCTGTTTCTTTGTGTCAGCTTTATTTGTTCATTGGCCAGTTCAATTTGTTTGACCGCCCTCTCGGTCTCCATTTTGAGGAGCTTTTGATAAGCATCCTCATCACCGGCATGCCTCTCGCAATGCTGGTGCTGGTTGAAGGTTCACCCTCTGGAGCCTCCACAGGTGTGAGGAACACACATTCAGACGAGAGGTTGAGTGGCTCGTCAGCTGGCTCCCCAACACTGGCTAAACTATGAGATGTGTGCACTTGCAGTTTTTCAGTGTCACAGTTTATATCATGCTGCCCATTGGAGCATTTTCCAAGCATTTTCAAGGTATATTTTCATGTTTCTGATTAAATGAAGACAAATTTGACTTCAGTCAGAAGCTTAAAAATGCACTTTTAAAATGTTTGGAAATAGCTTGAATGTGATTTTAAAACATGCAGCAATTGTCACAGTCAGTCCCCTCTCCGCCTACTCCAGCCTCCCAGTTTTCCCGCCTTGTGTTTGCCATGTCCCTAATTACCTTCACCTGTGTATTTAAACCCTTTGTTTCCCCTTCCCCTGATAGTATAAATTTGTTTATGTACACAAAAGCATGATATCATCACCAGCATTACTATAGCATCCTGACACTTCTGAATGAACAGTATAGTTAATACTCGTACCGTGTAACATTACGTTTCCAAAGTACTGCAGCAGTCTGGTCTGTACACATGTAGCCAATTTTTTTTAAGTCTGCTGTGTTGCCAATTACGTAATGCTAATCAACTCTGAACAGGTTGGCGTTAGTTTAAAAAGTTACGGTATGATGTACGTCCAATTAATTCCCTTTTAAGTTAAACCATAGACTGCAAAATCCATCAACAAAGCAGCTTCCTCGCTAGCTGCTTGACACACAAGTCAATGGAGCCAAGTTAGCTACCGTTAGCACGGCCGCGGCTCAATTAGAGATCGCTACAGCCTGGTTTTAATTAGGTGACAATTCAAGAAGTTAGCTTGCATGATATGTTGGTTGGCATTCGTATGGTCTTAAAACCGCTACACATTAGACGACAGTAAACATACACTTTTGAGGTGGAAGTCGTGCTCCCAGCTGCTCCTTTCGTGAGGTAGTCCACCATGTTTCGATCCGGAGGCGGAGACACGAGATTTGGAAATCCGTATCCGCCCAGATCGGGATCACGGTGATCCACCCTGCCAGTGTTTTGAAATACTCAGATAAAGTCAGTAGGATCACCTTGATCCATGACTGAGAAAAGGAGGATTTCATTATCCGGATTATCCTGATCCAGATTACAAGTTTTGAATGAATATGGTGTAACTAGCTCAGATAAGTATGGTGGTGCAAGTCCATATACGTTAAAAGAAGAACCTTAAAATCAGCTCTCACTTGCACTGGTAGCCAGTGGAGAGAGGACAGAGTGGGTGTTATGTGATCATGTGTTATTTCCTAGTTCTTGTCAAGATTCAGAGCATGTTGAAGACATCTAGTGGCACAGTTAGGAAGACCAGAAAACAGGACATTACAATAATCAAGTCTGGAAGATACGAATGCATGGACAGTTTCAGCATCACGTAGTGATGACATAGGATTTTAGCAATATTACAGAGATGAATAAATGCTGTCTTGGTAAAAGCTTTGATATATGACTAGAAGGTCAGGCGAGAATCAAAAATTAGTCCAAGGTTGTTGATGGTCGACCTTTTCAGAAATAATACAGCCATCAATATCAACACACAAATTATCAAACAAATGCCCATGTTTGGCTGTTTTCTCAGAATTTAACAGCAGAATACCCATCCATCTTTTTTATTTCTGATAGACATGCCTCCAAATTTAGGAGTTGGGAAAGGTAATTTGGCTTTACAGGTACATATAGCTGTGTATCATCAGCATAGCAATGAAATTTAACACTGTATTTGCTAATGATGTCAGCAGGGGGAAGCATATAGATAGAGAAAGCTATGTCAGCTGCTTTATTCAGAAAAAACCTAGCAATCAACTGGACTCTCACAGGCTTTGGCAGAGTGTTATAGAAGTCTGCGAGTGGCATACAAGAATGGGAATGGTCACTAAAAAGCTGTTTGAGGATAGCATAGATGGTGTCCGGGTGCTGTATGACATCAAGAGAAGGTTCACTGCGAAATCCAATTCTAACAACATCTTTAGCCCTTCCCATCAGCCTACTTAGTATCTCATCAGACTATGTCAGTGTAGCATTCTAGTGTGTGACATTCTTCTTTCTCAGATATACTGTCATCAAGTCAACCCACTCATGCACACTGTGTGTGTGTGCATGTGTGTCTGACATTAGTCTGGCCGTGACAGAATCATCAATGTTTCTCCCCAACTCTGTGATTGTAACACTAAAATGCTTAAGTGCATTGTCTGTCTAAATAGACTGGTGTAAAGGAGTGGATGTGTATGGGCCCTGAGGTGTTATGTTGTATGTACGGCCATTAACACATCATAACTTGCATAACTCATCATCAGTAAATTACTGATTGCCCAGGACACTTGGACCAACTGGACTCACAACTGAGTGACCTGAGGGCCTAACACCCCTCCCCCTACAAAATAGCTTATGGCATACATCACACGTTGACTGGAACCCCTTGTCACTCCCCTCTGACATTCCCATAAAAAGAACCAGTATAGAATGCACAATATCAAATAAAAGAGCACAATAATACACAATATAGACACAGTGAAAAATACACAAAGCAAATATACATGCAGGCAAAACTATTCCTGCTACACATCCCCATTACATCCCCATACTGGGGCATAGGTCAGCAGCACAGTCCCTCCACTCCTCTCTGTCTTTGGCTATCTTCTCTATAGTTAACGAGCTCTGTTGATGATGATGTTATTCGCTTTTGATGGTTCTTCACCATGCTGTTTTCGGCCTCCCTCTTTTCCACTTGTTCTCTGGGGTACAATGTATTGCTACTCTAGGAGTTGATGTTTTCTGCATTCTGCACTGCTAATCCAGCTCCACTGGCATCTCCTGAGTGTGGTGGGTATTTCCTTTTAATGAGTTACTCTAAGACGATTCTTTATTTGAGATGTTTTTTGGCCAGAATATCTGCATTATCTTTCTTAAGCATGACCGTGTGGAAGGTGGATAGCTTATTGATGTTATGTTCTGCTGTTTTCCAGTATTCTAATTTGTAGAATAATGTCAACACACTTTGGTATTGTCACATCCTCCAAGTCAACCTCCTAGCCGCTACTAGGCTCTCTCGCCTCTCTCTCTGTCTGTCTGTTTTGTCCTTGTCTGTGTGTTGTGTGGTTGGTGGGCGTGTCGGCAGGCTCCAGTCCCTTCCTGGTTTTGCTTTCCACCTCTCTCCCCAGCTCTAACTTCACACACCTGCGACTCATCACTTCATCACCAGGCAGTATTTCAACCGCGGTTTTCCAACCACTCATCGCCAGATTGTCGCATACCCTAACCTATTCAACCTGCTCCATTGCCATGGAACTGCCACGCTTGCCGCTCACCTGCCTACCTGTCTGGGCCATCCTCTGGATCCGCCGTCTCATCCTACCTGCCCCGCTACCCAACCAGGCCCGACTGCCTTGTTCTCCTTTACCCCCCATCCCGGTTAACCTACCTGCCCCACGACCCAACTAAGCCCGACCGCCCTGCTTTCCTCAACCCCCCTTCCCTGTCAATAAACCCGCCTTAACCTTGCCTTATCTCTGAGTCAGGCTTTTGGGTCCTCCACCAGTCAAGATCTTAACAGGTATATCCAGAGTTTAGTCTTGGAGCTGTATTATTCAGACTTTCAAATTATTTTGAGTCTAGTTAAAGGTGGTGGGTTCTTCATTTGTCCTGTTTTGGATGTCTTGGCTGGTACCCACATTGTGGTGGAATGTGCTTCATCGGTTTGTGAACTTGTGGGAGTTTTCTATAACCTGTTCATTTATTTGTATTGTCTTTGGTGTGTTGATGTTGATGTGCATAACATTGGTCTTACTACTGTTGATCACCAGTCTGAATTGTTGTCCGTAGGACTGCAGTGTTTATGTGTATGCAAGGGCTCAGTCATCTGAAAAGTCGATGGAAGTCGTGTGGGAAAAAGGGTCCATCAAATTCATCTCGTCTCATCTGCTGTTGTTCTTCGAGGGACCCTGTCTATTTTGAGGTTGAAAAGTTTGAGATAAAGTCTCGATTCAACAGTTGTAGAATGTAGATATTTATCTTGTGTAAAGGGACTATAACAATTGAGCATTCTTTAATCATGAAATACTTCCAAAATGTGAGCAATGGTATTGTTCAATATATAAAGATGACATTCAGACACGAGTTCCCTTTCAAGCAGCTATGATGACTCAACATGAGGATTATGTTTGTTTGGCAATCTCACATACTATACATTCTGAAAACTGGCTGCTGTCTCATCACTACCCATGTATTCTATAGATTTCACTGCCACATTTTTCGAACAAATAATCGCCACACAAAGAGTAATTTAGACCTAAGTCCTTTAGCCATGAAAGCCTTTTCCCAGTGCCAAGTAGACCTTTGTATGGTGATGAAATATTGACGGCTCAAAATCCAATACAACCATCTGAGGAGACCCCTTGCACGCCTGAGCTGCCATTGCCCCACATAACTCTACATACAAGCAACACATTTATCTGTAACAGACATTTTTTACACAGAGAGGGTACAGTTAAATATATATATATTTTTTTGTTGTTGTTAAAATAATGCAAGGTGTGTTCACCTGCATATGCACCAACATCAGTTTTTATGTTGTTTTAATGTTCTGGATTTGTGCGAACTTTGACATTCTTTAAACTCATTTGCAGACACTTGAGTCAGAGAAGAGTTATACTTTGCCTGTCAAAGGTTCACAAAATGGCTAAGAGTTTGCAATATAGTGTGTTAATTAAAATGGCAATTAGATTATCCTTGTGGCCAGACCGCGAGGTAGAGGAATTACTTTAAGGTCACTCATTTGTACCTGTCCTGAATACTACAAATGTCAAGAGACTGATCCTTGACATTGTTTATGTCGAAATGTATCATATATGTGCTAGCGCACGCACGCACATATAAGATTCATTTCGACATCAATGTATATTGCATGTCCAAGTGCAGACACAAATACACCCAAACACACATATCTAACAACCGAACATAATAACATGCAATAAAGAAAAACAGAAAAAAGAATGTATGCTAAAATATTTTACTGACCATTGTAAAGGCATGTTATTTTCAGGAATTAGCACATTATTAATTGAATCATTTTCATGTCATTTAAGTGTGGACAGTCACAAATGACTGCTGCACTGTTGACATCCTTGTAACATCATACTCAATAGGTTTCGACATACATTTCTACTAGATGTGCTAATTATATTAGCAGTAGGCCTATATTGTATTTGTGAATGATTCAGACAACTGACATTAGGATCAGTGCTTCAGTGACTGAACATTCTCACTTTTTATCTATCTTTATGCATTTGGCCTATAACTCCCAACCCTATTGTGCCTAGTGAAATATAAGACATTTCCTTGACTTTGGGAGTTGCAATGAATAAACAATCATGTACAGTGAGAGTCCATGTAGTGCATTAGGATGAATGTTCCTTCCTGAAAACCTAATAACGATCCGTACATCATTGTCAGTTACAATTGATTGCATTTAATGAGCTTGAATAAATAATGTAGTGTGTGTGTGTGTGTGTGTTTGTGCCTCTGCAGACAAGACCCACTCAAACACACTTAAGAATGGTTTGATACCCTCCAATTGGTTTGTCTCCATTAAACTATCTTTTGAGTAAATGTCTTGCTAGCATTTGGTGTAATTACACGTAGTTACATAGATGGACAGACACATAGATAGACTATGCATAGAGTAGTGCGCATTTAAGTGCTGCAGGCCCAGGTTTATGAATTCAACTAGAGAGTGCAGGATAGCTCTGGGAATTAATGGTTAGTTTTACATAAGAAACAACATTGCAGATATTTAAGGCTGTTGCACACCAAAGCTCAAGCATAAAGCAGAAGCAGAACTTTCTTGTGCCCTCGTCCTCACACCAGAGGCGTATTTAATCGCACACGGACTCGCCATCGAGGCTATTTACATTGATAATGTAACACGTCATTGATCAGCTGAAATAAACTGTGTCAAAATACCAGTCCGAAGCATAATAAATAGACTCCAATTTAAAAAAGCGGTGTGAAACAGCTTTTCCAGATTCAACTACTCTTACCAGTCAGTTCTCATCATAAAAACTGTGTTAGTCGTGTCTATGTGGTTGATCACAAGCATATGGGAAAAATGAACTCAAACCCATTCATTTAATTATTCTAATTTGGAATTTACCTAAGTACTATTAAGTAAAGGATAATGGACAATGAGCCAAAGTGTTGTCCATTATTGTCCAACAAGCAAAAAGGTGTTTATTAGCGCTATACTCATCTGTACGCACCCCAGTGTGGATGCACACATGGGCAGCAGAGCTATGAGCACAGCAGACAGCATCTTCAGTCTCAATAGAAAGTAGTGGTTATAATGTCAGTTGCGCTCCAGTTTTTTATTTTAAAAAAATATAAAAATTATTAATTATTGTGTGTGTATAGTGTCCCTCAAAAAATAATTGGATGATAATACATGATTAACCAATTTGTGTTTGAAAAACATCACGCATTTTCCACTTCTCAATGTTAAATTAATTGAACTTCAAACTCACAATTTTCCATGTCAGTTACACTTTTATATTTAAGCTGTATTACTATTTACAATTTCAGACAATTTAGCAAAGAATCAATTGTTATTGAACTTTAGTGTTGTAATTTAATGTTAGTGCACTGTGTCCAGCTGAATCACAGTGCAGCACAAAATGCTGTCAAATGGATGGAATCATATAATGTTTAAACAGTTCCACAGAAATAAAAACACAAACTGATCTGAAAACGTTTAATGAAAAGGTGAAACACTGGCTGAAACAAAACCAAACCTGCGACCATTGTTTCCTGATCATGCAATTGTGCAAGCACATGGACATGAGCATGAACATGTACACACAGATAGAGAAATAGACACACATAAACAAATATACTCACAAAGACTACGTGCATGCATGCACATGGACATACACACCTAAACACATTATGCACATACACATATTGCCATGAATTAGGGAACGTGCCCACATACATTTATGCAACACATGTAATATGATAGTAATTTGATGTAAATATTGTAATTTCTGTATGATCATGTCACATGTAAGAAAATGTCACTATTTTGTGCTCAATTTAACTAATGCACTTTTGGTAATGAAATGATATGACCATTTTTAGGTAGAAAAGTCTAACCAGGGACATTTTGCAAATTACAATGTTACAATGTTGTTTTGCATCGTACCTGACAAATAAACTAATAAATAAATGTAAAAAAAACGTAATCTGTGAAAATGTGTTTTTTTATTTAAATATTATTATGGTCATATCACAAACTACTGAAATTTTGCAGTACAGAAGCCTCACACAGTATGACAAAAACAATTACAAGTAATATTGTTTGGCAGCTGAACAACCAGAGGACACTGACAAAAGACAGTGATAGAAGACACCGATATATCTACTATTGTATGCCAGCAAAACTAGCGCCATATAAAGCAGAACAGAACAAAAGCTTTGCTGACATTTTTTACTTCTTAACCTTTGATTAGAGCAGAAAGTCACAGTGGACTCATTATAGTAAAAATATAAGCACCCATTATAGTCAAAAATCATAAATAGGACGCAGTTACTTGTTACAAACCAGCTCATGAAAGAGGAAGAGACAGACATAGGGAGAGATCACTCAAATGACTCTGCTCTCCAGGACCCCAAATCACTTCCTGTTGGCTAGCCAGTCGATTTCAAAGACAGGCATGCGAGTACTGCATACACAGTAAAGACACCTTATTCATAAATTAGGTGCAATTTTTTAAATAATCTACTTTTAGATTTTTTTTTACAATTCACAACGCAACTAATACATCAATTGCCTCTGTATTTTAAAAGGTGAATTAAAAATGATGACATCATGCTTATTTCATTCACAAGCTGTACAGATATATTCTTTTTTTGTTACAATACAAAGGCAAGAAAACATTTTTCAATTTTATGTGATGTGCTTCAAACTAATTTTTCAATTCTCATTTTGGAGATCTAAGGATACATATTTCCTTCCAAATCTGGTTGTTTTAAAGCATGGTAATCACATTTTTTGTCACACAAAAATTGTGCATATGAACCAAAACAAACTTAAACTACTGCAAAAGGACAGGGTTGCAGGGCCACTATAAAGGTTTCATAGCCACCTCCATCACTTTTGGATTGTAACCCAGTACTTTAATTACATTGTCTAATTATTAATATCCTAATAATATCTTTTTACTAATTTAAGCACAGTACATTAGGTATATAGCAGGTTTAGCTATATAGCATATTATTATTTTTCATATTTTATTGACAATGCAGTTATGCTCCATTATTTTTTAATTTTCAAATATTGATAATTTAAGATACTTCGTAGACACTATAGCATATGCCTACATTATTGTCTTGAGTCTCTTTGATAAATTGGTTAAATAGGAAGAGTCAATGGAGAAGTAGGGAATTCCAGAACAAATGAACAGCTATACATAATTGTTGTTATATAGTCATGTCTTCTTTAATTCTAAGGACCATTCATTTGAGACAGCAGAACCATCTTTTAATTATCTTTATTCAGCAAAATAACATTGATTTTATACATTTCTGCCCAAACCCTTAACCCCAACCCCTGCATACACACCCATATCCCAGTCCCTACCATCCAAAACAATAATCCAATGATTTAGACCATAGAACCTTGTGCTCCTTTATTCCCCAGTGAAATAAAGAACATCCACATTCCATATAACATTGGTTTCTTGAAGAAAACAAAACTTGTGAGAAGATTCCAGACAACAAATAGCATTCTCAAAGAAAGAGAATTGATTATATATTTTATCCACACACACAATAAACTATTTGGAACAACAATGACTTTGCCATTGACTGTAAACATGCTTGTAAAACAGGTTTGATCAAATTTAGATGACAGAATGATGAGGTACATATGCAAGAGTTGTGAAAATCCACTTGTCTTATATACGTATGTGTTTTAATGTGCACATTTATGTGAGCAGGTTTTGGCATTAGGATAAAGTAAACAAGGAATTAGCAATTAGCTAATATACAGTGTCATTTATCATCTTAGTGTACAGGTATTCCTCTTAGTCATCCAGAATGAAGACAAAAGACAAAAGTAGCACAGCAGCCAAAGCTATATGTATTGTTACTGTAGGTCAGTTGAATGCATGATTCATGGTTCATTTGTAGAATTATTGGCATTACATCTGATGGTCCCATTAACATTAGATTTTATTTTATCTGATCAATTTGGGATTTAATGCAAACTATAACAACAAAGGCATTTTTCCACACCAAACAATGCATTACAAGTGAAATAGAATAGACAGATACAAGAAAGGTAAACATCAAAGGTATACTTGTGGCAATGATGTAGCACATAAAATAGCATGGTACATTCTTTACTACGCCTGTAGACAAAAGACTAAGACTAAATAATGTATAGAGATCATTTAATAAAGGAGAGGTTGTGTTGTAAATGATGAATAGCTCTAATGAATTGGATTGACCTTAAAATAACCCTCCAACTTCAACTAAATATAGCCATTAGAAATCTCAGCAATAGCAATACTTTATTTTCTTAAACTCACTATTCTTGGTTAGAACCATTACTGTAATCCTATTGCTTGATATTCAACGACTAGTTTAGCGAGTGTAAGCTACGGACATATATGAATGCCAGTTGTTTTTTTAATTAAATATGTATTTATATATTTATATATCTATAATGTAATTACATACTACACAAATATAGACTCTTTTTTTCTTTGTAATTTCTGACTACTGAACAAATGATTTGGCAAATAAACAATGACATTGTTAGTCTTCAATAAGAGGTGGACAATGAGAGATAGTGTCCATATTTCACTTGAAAGATTGAAAGTACAGATGTGTAGTAGACATCTGTCGGAGAAAATCCAACCTCTGTAAAGGTGACTGGTGTTGACAGTAGCTCGAAAACAAGGTGGGGCTAGGAGGAAATGAGGGACCAACTGTGCTGTCCCCTTGGTGTAAGTAAGAGGCTTTTTTTCACTTCAATCAGGAGAGTGCATTTGGATGCAAATTAAGGTAGCCCTTCAAACATTAATAAGGCTTCCCTCGCCAAACCACAATACAGAAGAAGAAGAAGAAGAGCCGGTCCATAGCCTGATGATGTTCTTGTACCTGTAAAAAGCATACAAACATGGTGAAAGACATGTTATCTTCGATGCTCTCTGAGTTTTCGTTCCATTCCTTGGCTTGTGGTTAAATTGGCAGAGAAACAGAATACATCCTTCTAGACTACATCTCAATGCCAGGTTTATATTTTAAAGTGTTTAAAGTTTAAAGTGTAAGAGGACAATGGTGGGGAAATTCATTCATAATAATACATGCATAAACTGTTTAAAAGGTGCGTGCCAGAAGCAGACGTTTTTTAATGCGTTTTGCACAAGTGACAACTTAACCCTACCACGCTGTACAAAGCAGTGGAAACACAGAAAAAAACACTAAGTAGTCGAGATTAATTTCTTTTTTGTATTCACAACAACTTTTTGTCAGAGTTTTGTTAATTTTAACTTGTGTAGTGTATTCATTCCTTGTTATTGCTGAGCTTTACAATAATGATCTGCTCCCGATTTTACCCAACTTCTATAAAGTCTATATTAAACAAATATGGATAGCGTACACATTGATTAGATTTAAAAGCAAACAGGGTAACAGCCCTGCTGTGACAATTGTGTATCCTTTCCTCTGTTGAGAGGGGACTTGTTTGGGATCCCTAGCAGAAGGCTGGGCTGGCTTTCGGGATGACCAATCAACAAGGTTACCAAGTCTTTAAATCCATAACCCGCCGTTAACAAAGGATATTTTATTAATCTTCCTATTCTTAGACATATATTAGCCTAGCAATAAAGCTAACAAATTATTTGTGATTAGCTGCAGTTAGTGGAAAAGTATTGCAGAACCGAGAGAGAGCAATGATGTTTGCTAATTCAAAAGATAATTTTGCAAGTCAAGAAAGTCACAGTTTGTCATTAATCTCAATCATTAATAAAGACTGAAAATACGTAATTAGAAAGACTACAGACCCAAAAGTTGCATAAGTGACGTCATAACGTTCTCTCTCCACACAACCCTGTCTCATCAAAATTACGTTCCCAGGGAACTATTCGGCATTCTCAATTACGTTTGTCTGAAAACGTATTTTGTCCGTGATTACGTTTCATTGAACGTATCGCAAATACGTTTGTTCTCAGCCTATTTTTTTTGCCATTTATTTACCTATAGGATTATGTTTGGTTGAAACGTATCCCAGATATGTTAAATGTCAACATATATCATATTATTGTCATTAAGGCATATTTCCCTTACGGGGAACGTTTCATTTAACGTATTTTGTCCCTGATTACGTCTTGAATCTGAATTGAGCATATGTTTTGTTATTTATTTACCTCTTGGATAATTTACATTGAATTGAAACGTATCCTCAATAGGCTACGTTAAATATCGATAACACATTTGTCGGGGGCGGGGGGGGGGGGGGGGGGGGGGTCCAGGTCCGACCTTGGACTGGGAGCATTCCCAGTCCAGCACAGTTAGAAATGTAAGCTTTTATATTTAGGATAAGATATATTTTACTGTAAGATGGACATTATTATACATCACGCGCAACACGTATCCTGACGTTGATCCAAAGTGCCAAACGTAGAGGGGTTACAATAAAGGCCCTTAAATTGTATGACTGTTACATTTTTCTGCCTATTCTTTTCCCATGGTTTTGCGTCCAAGTCACGTGACTTTCAAGATTCACGTGACTTTTTCAGATTCCACAGGACTCCCTTGTGACGTCACTCCGTCTGACGGATCAAACCCTCGCCCACAACACGTCTGAGGTTGATTTGCTGATCAACACATTATTCCGTGGCAGCGGGAGAAACTAATGTTGACAAAGTGACGAGTTACGATCGGATGTTTGTCCTATTGGTTAGTTACTCTATGTTTTCTCTCTCTGATTCCTGCACCATGTTTCAATGACGTCAGGTTGCTAGGGGCTACAGCTGACAGACGCCGTGACCACCTGGGAGGACCTATCAGCCGGAAGTACTGTCCTTACTGTACTACTGTTTATGTTATAATGTCATAATATTGTTGACAATAAAAAAAATAAAAATAAAACTATTATTGTCCCACACCACAATGTATGTCCCACAAGGTGAACTCCAAACAATTCATGTTTATCCAATTCATGGACAAACAAAGCAGCTGGAAACACGTCTAAAACACTTGAAATAGAATGTAGCCTATATTTATATTTTTACAACATCAATCCCCCTATTATATGAACAAAATATGATCAGGTTATACTTTCTCTCTTGAAAACGGGCGCTAACCCTAACCCGGAAATGAATTTAAAAAACTACAAACGTTCGGAAAATGCAATACACTCTACGTATACATATATATATATGTATATATATATATATATATATATATATATATATATATATATATATATAAAATTATATATAAAAATTATCGCCGTTAATCTATTGCCCCCCCCCCCGTCAACATTCGCACAACTATATACCTCCGACAGAACCTAGATTAACCTAGATTAATTTCAAGATTACACATAGATTAATCTAGATTAAAGAAATTAATCTATGCCCATCTCTAATATATATACACATACATATATTTAACAGCTTGTCCCAACACTGCTAATGGGTAATGGTTTTTAATAAAGAAGGATTTTATAATACGTATTTAGCAGCTGTGTCTTTTTAGCAGCAGCAAAAGACACCAAAAGGCTCTAACTACTAATAATAACGGGTTGGTAATTTGATAAACAATGTAATTTCTCTTCAGGTGAATAGAACTAGTCCGGCTGTGCAATTTCATCAAAACTTGCACAATGTTCAAACCACCAATTTGCGTTGTGATAATTGGAAGTAGGCCTACTCTTACTATGGAAGCTGTGTGTCTTCGGAAACGTTTAGGTAACATTGAAGCTCTGCTGTAACCGAGTCAGACCCGATGATTAAATCTGAAAGCCACTGATGTCCATGCAGCAATCCTACGTGATATTGTAATTATGCTTTTTGTGTTATTAAGATTAACATATTTACTTTAACGAATTGAACTGCTTCAAGATTGAAAAGGAAAAAACAATAACAAACAATGATAAAAACGTGATTCTGCAGCAGTGGTCTGCGCTGGCTCCGATTAAGACTTTAATGTTAAGCCCAACACACATGGCCATAACAGAACATATGTGAAATAACGTTTTTTGAATTTCTGTATGAATCTGGTTCTTGTTTGTGTCGTGGTACAATATTGATATATGCCTATATATCAATGCATATGTTTTGGGTTTAATGGAAAAACCCAAGCTGGCAGTAGACAGTTAGGCATGTCATTGAATGCGCAAGGGAGACAGACGAGAGGAGAGGATGGATGTGCGCTCCGACAGGAGATCCATGCTTCCCCATTTTCAGATTACGAAAATGTAATATTGGCCACAACAACAATAGATTATTAGCTGTTTGGCACCTCTCAATAGGGCACCAGCAACAGTTCATTTCGAGCCCTATCGTTGATGATGAAAATATTTCAGCAGCCCTATTCATTTACAAAGATTTTATTATGAAAAAGAGGGCATTGCAATGGCAAAACATTGGCTGATTCTTCTGATTTGGTTCTCTTAAATGCTATGCTAGGGAGCTGTGTTGGGCTACAGCCCTACAGCTAACCGCAGTGTGCTCGCTGACTGCATACACAAATACAAATTGCTTTATGAGCTTTCTGTGGCTCTGGATGAAAATGATCTGACTACATAGGTAAAAAAATATATTATTATTGTTATCTAACTGCAGCCTTGTTGTTCGGCAGCCTTGTTGTTTTGTCCGATACCATCTTCTCTGATGCTGTTTTGACTGTGGCCAAGCCGTCTGACTCCGACGCAGTATTGCCTGAAGTACGAGATCTGATGCTGAAGTCTGATGATGTCCTAATATGTACACCATACGTAGATCTTGCAGATTTTGGATCAAATGTGCATCAATATATTAGGACATATCACCTCACCAAGTAGCCTTGATGTAACCCCCCCCCCCCCCCCCCCCCCCCAAAAAAAAAGAAAACAACTTATTTTGGCTTAGAAGAGTGAAGAGAGAAGGGATACAGAAGCTATCAGACATGGGAGGGCAGGGTTATGGTGTTGTAGGTTTTCTGACTGGCTGGCTCAATTACTGGCTGACTAGCGGATGGCTGGCTTTCTAACTGAGCATTTTCTCATGTAACTTGGAAAATCACTCTCTATCTAGAGGTTGCTGATTTGACTCTCAACAGATGCCATCATTGCTTGGATAGTTTGCTGACCAGCGGTGTTCCTGGTTGGTTGGTCAGTTGGTTGATTGAATCAACGACTGGCTGAGCAACAGATGTATTGCCTGCCTGTTTGACAGCAGGTGAGAAAACTATGTGGTGACATGTCATGCATAACCATGGTGGAAGAAAATAGGGACATCATGTCAACGCCTAAAAACCTCCATCACATTGGCCCCCGTTTCCTGCCCACTCTTTTCCTTGAACTACACTTTCCTGTGTGGGGGTAGGGACCTACAAGCTTTTGCTTCCCTCTACTCCTTTTTTTTTTTAACAAAATGGGACTTTTTTATTTATTTTTTATTTTGTTATATATGTCTATGCTGATTCTTAAATATTTTATTTGTTAATGTCTACATGTTCAAGAAAATAAAATGTATCAATCAATCAATCAATCTGTGTAGTTCACCAGTTGCTCTACACACCTATAGGAGAGGAACAACAGTGCATCCATTGTCACAACCTCATGTACACAAATACAGAGATACAGTAATTCTCTGGGCTGCATGCAGTGCAGATCTAATCAAAGCCACCGCACTTCCCAGTGTAGTTTTGCAATAGCTCCCACAACCAATGCTTTTCCTCTGGAGCCAACAATTGTAAACCAAATTTGTGGGAAAACCCACAAAGTAGAGCTACCATTGACCAGACTCAATGAAGAATCTCTTTCATGAATCTTTTTTTGTGAAATCCGCTAAAACAAGAATTTATTCTGCATGAGATCAATAACAATAATGAGATTGATATCCTGAAGCAAAGCAGAGCACGATTGGCTTAGAACACAAAGCTATCTAATTGGATGAGAGCCTCTCCTTCAATTATGTTGCAGTAAAATGGCACTGTGATAACAGCTAACTATAAACATAAAGATCCCCAGCTTGCCTGACAGGTTTCTATTGACAGTCTCTATTCTTTATATTATATGTATATTTATACATGTAATATTCAGCTACATCCAAAGCTCTGTGGCTTGAACATAAATCTGGCTGAAGCTTGAAAACAGAGGTTCACACTATATAAAAACTACAGCCATTTTAAATTCCAATAGCATGGTGTCAATGATAGGCTGCCATAAGTGTACACTAAATGCAATTTTCCCTCCTATCCACCTGCTGGACCATTTATTCAATAGTGAGTAATACACACACTAATTTCTGGAATGGAAAAAGGCCAAATGGGATATAAAAGATTGGCAACAATCACAGACAATATTCATTATATGTATCTGTTTGAACATATTTAAGTTCCATTTTGGTAAAATGCTCTTTCAATCAATGCTTTCTAACAGTATCCAAGTGATATTTGTTGAGTCTTGCTCAAAGGAAAAGCATGTTTAAATTAAGCTCCACTCTCCTTCTGGATTCGAGAAAACAGCAATGTCAGGAACGATGTATGTCGAGTTGGGATTTAACAACAGCTGACACACAGTCAGGCAGTAGCAGTACAGAGTAGCTTCCTCCCTAATGTGTCTGCAGCCTTCCCCCAACACTACAGTCAAATGTCCCTCCTCCCCCCATCTGGCAAGTGCCTTGTTGTTTACAGATGCAGCAATGCGGAAAAGGAAAATTTGGAGCACTAGTTCAAGTTCAATTTAATCACAGTCCATTTGCCTTTTATTGCTCACCTGTCTCAAACCTCAATACTGGTGATAGAACTCTGTCGCCCTCATCCTGTGGCACATTTTTTACACAAGGCGAAAGTAGCTAAGGTTGCATGCACAGCTACAAGATGGCATTTATCAGTGTGAGACACACACGAGACCCAAGATCCTACAACACAGTTGTCAGCATAATTTGCCTGCCTAATAATCTCCCACTCTGTAGCCCCGGGGATTATTCAACTCTTCACCTCAATTCAGCAATATCTCCATCTTTCTTTGTTATGCTTTAGGGTGCATATGGCTCTCTCACAGCCTAATAGACTTTCTGTTTGAACTAGCTAACCAGCAGGAAAATAATTGGCAGGCAAGATGAGAAGTGCCACAAAATGATAACATATCAATACTTAAAAAGTAATACTTTTTTTTTTTAAATGATCATTTTTATCCCTGGGCATGATTGTTAATTTGTACCTTTGAAACCAAAAAGCTTGGTATGCTCACTGTTTTAGGGCACTTTCACAGTTTGATTTGGTCCGAATCAGCAGTTCATTGGTTACAATGTTGCACTCTCAACCTAGTTTGGTTTTTGAGGGCAAACATTTGTAAACAAAGAAAATTACGATGTAATTGGTCAGAAAAGCTGGTTGGGAATTGTGCAACACTGTCTTCCAAAAACACACTAAAATTGAATTGCAACTACAATGGAAACGTTCGAAACTCATCAGCTGTGTGGATGCATACAGTTGTCGCAATTATCTGAATTTTATACCAATGTGCACAGTATGAGCACATTCAGTTTGAACCTAAAGACTGTGTAGAAAGCAATTTGTTAATGCAAGTCATTCAAAAAATGTGCTGCATCAAGACATCTCTGTAGGAGAAGGGCGCTTTGATGGCTGCATGAAGTGACATATTCACCCATCAATTTCTATTTGGAAGACGCATCAGATATGCATGCGTAACTGTTGAGTCTGATCACATTCTCTACAAAAACACTGGATGTGGACCATGACCACCTCATCTAGGTAGCCTCTGCACCCGAGTCCGATTGCTGCATTCACAAAGGCTCAAACAAACCGAACTGGGGAGGGAAACACTCCAGGGTTCAGAACAAACAAATGACAGATGTAAATGCACATTCTGCTGCCTTGACCTCAAAATTATTTTTCACACGCAATTACCAATTAATTTTTTACCTGAGCTGGGAATGTCTTTAGCTGACTTGGAAGGTACACGCGAGCTGGAGGTAGACCCTGCCATCTGGTCACCACTTATGGCGTCATGTCCTAGAGGAGAGCTGGGCTTTCGTGGCTTCTTGTCGGTAAGATGGAGGGGGGATGACTTCTTCACGGGCAATGTTGGTCGATGAGGCCGGCTGGTGCTGTTGACCCTCAGCCAAGCCTGGGCTTTGTGCTCCACAATTTCCCCATAGTTTGCCCGTGTCACCCGGCACTCGTAAAGACCCTCGTCATTCTTGCTGACCCTGGAGATTTGGAGCTTATGCGAGATGTCGTTGCCCTGGACTTTCACCGTCTTGATTCACATAAATAAAATGAAAATAAATAAAATAAATGTTTGTCAGTTTCTTCAATAACTTTAGGATTGTCTTCAAAACATATAAAATACAATGCACCTTTTTCACTTGATAGCTGATCACTAGCAAAAAGAAGAATGTGAACTGAATTTACACTTATTTTTGTTCCCTCGTTGTCAGGATCAGGCTCTAGTGTGATTTCCATCTGCAAACACAAACAGAATGAGGGCAACCAGTTTAGTAAATGGTGACTTGTTTAGTAAAGTACATATTTATACAAGTAAAGAAGCCATCGTCTGAAATGACTCAAGTAATAACACTCATGGTTGTAAATCTTAAAACAATATTTGCATCAATTAGTAGTTATTAAAACAACTGATGAATTATGCATTGAAAATCCAATCATCTTCTTCAACAACAGCAATATTCACCTTAAAGGTCTACACCGCAATCACAGACTTCATGATCCCTGAGGGCTATTTTATATTACGCTGTATTAACAAGGACAATTGGAAACAGCAGACAAGAGCGATTGGGAGCTGAATTAGTGGATGTAAAAACAACAGTGTAGCCCAACTCTACAAACAAGGAACTGCTAATGGCACGACACCGGCCACCATCCAGGATTAAGCGATTGTTTAAGTGTTGGACTCCTACAAGGTTACTGCTGTGAGAGCACTTGAATATTAGGCTATACTGGTTGCACAATACTGAGGACTTGACCAGAGAAGGATAAGAGGATATGTTTTTTGAAGAAGCTTAAACCATCTTAAATATGCATCAGGCTACTGCTAGACTAGGCTAATATTCTTTGTGACTAGAGTAGCCAGTGCATTCTCCTCAGTGCTGCGCTGGGGAGGCAGGGTCAAAGCAACAAGCTAAACAAGTTAGCAATAATTGTTTAGAGATGGAATATACCACAAGGGACAATCCCATCCCATTCAACTCCTCCCACCTCTTCCAAGATCAACTGAAACAATTAAGGCACACCATAAGCCATAGACTCATTCCCCCCAGGTCCAAGAAAGAGCACTTAAGAAGCTTAATTTTACCCACAGCCATAATGCTGTTGTCCTACTATTGTTGCTAATTGTTCATTGCTTATCTAATCCCAATATCTTATCTAAGCCCAAAAACGTATCTGACCATGCATGCTTTTTGATCACGTGTTGATTAAGCTTGTTTTTTTAAAGCTGGCTATGAGGACCGTGGTCACTCGACATGTGTTCTTTTAATGAGTACCTACTTTGTTAGAATGTTGACAGATACAGAAAATAAGAGGAAACACACATTTCAGAGGCAACTTGAATTTATGTATTTTTTATCTTGTTGAACTGCTCTTTAAACAGAATTAAAAGTATGTTTTTGTTCCACAAGATTCTTTGGAAATAAACACTTGAACACATATACTATATATACTACATTGTTGACTATCAAATTATTTGCTTGGTTTCTTTAGATACTTTGTTTCCTGTATATGCATGTTCTAGCTCTTTTTTAATGATCCCTCTTTTGACGCTTTTCAATCAACCTTTTGATCTTCACCATGGACACAAGATGACCTCAACTCGAACACACATCATAAATCCATCACAAGCAAACAACAACCCCAAACAGTATAGGTCGCTATTTATACTGCAGTATATTTTTAGGATGTTTGTTTTAATAATGAATGTGTCAAAGGATGGGTTTATGCATTTATTTTTAATGTATGCAATAATTTTGTCATTCAAATGTAATCAATAGTAGGAAGGGTTCTTCAAAGCCCTGAAATGTAACAATGAGCAATGCTTGATGTAGAATATCTCAACTTCCCCTAACTAACCCTGCCAAGTGAAGGTGCTTTGTTATATTATTAAGAGCCATGCTCCACAGTTGCTTTGATTCTTTATGCAATACATATATTTTAGGAACTAAAACATGTCAAAAGTGATAGCAAATGAGAATAGGTCTGTAGCAGTGGTTCCTGCCACATGCCACATGTGGCTTTTGCTGGGCCCCTCTGACACAAGACATGGGTAGTTGTTGGAGAATATCCATTCATTGGAAATGGCAAGATGGTACAAGCCGAGCAGGTGTAACACTGACATGACAGTGGCTCTCTCCTGAGTGTGTGGTGATAGCTGGTTTATCCTGGGTGCCATTCTTGCTCATTCACCACAGGTGTGCAGCCCCACCCAGCCCCACAGTCTAATCAGCCTGAATCGGGCCAGGTGAGGCTGTAAACCAGCTATCAACCAATCACACTTCACAAGGTCCCTTCAGATTAGTTAGCCATGGAGCCAACCTGTTGGTAAGAAGACTCTTCACAACTTCAGTATATACAATGTCTTCCAATGCAGATATTAGCACTCCTTTTTGACAGACAGCTTTAAATGACTAACCTTACTCAGCCAGTGTTTACTCTTATCAGAGGGCAACTCCTTTTCAAAATATTGGAAAGGATATTCTTTGAATTGTATTGATGTTTTTATTTTAGTTTTGAGCCAATTAAAAAATGCTAATAGGTTTACATACTACACTGAGACTACAAACACTAACCTTTAACCCATAACGATACCTGGCCTCACATCCATTATGACCAGCATGAGGCCCATGTTTGAAACATGTGTCAGTACAGTGAGAGTACAGTACAGTAAGAGTAAGTACAGTGAGATAATTTTCCCAAAGTATTCCAGTATTCCAAAGCATTAGCTGTTCTGCAAGATTATCTGGCATGATCTGTATGTCAATTTGACCCTTGATAATGCTAATGTAAATTCTCAATTAACAGTTGTATGACGGTTATAACATAATGATGATAATGTATTGATTATAATGAGAATCAGTATCAATATCACAGCAAAAATAACAGCAAAATCCATGTGGACATTAGGCAAAAATGCATGCACCAACCAAGTGGGTAAAATTATAAAACTAAGAAGACACAACAAACATAACCCTTAACAAAAAGTTGCAATGACAAAATACACACCAAATGAGTGGTGAGAGGGATGACACAGACAGAACCATTAAAGCAGGGGTAATTTAAACTGGACTGATTGTAAATATAACCATGAATAATTTAAAGGATCATGATATCAATACAACCTTGCTTCATTGACTACTCATTTCCACTGATTACTCATAAACCACACCTATACAAATATGTATGAAACCAGTATTATGCAAAATTAATTGAAAACCTTAGAGACATCATGTTAAAGTGAAGCTGATTGAATAACTATGAGACACACAGTAATTAAGAGTCTGCAATGCCCTCAGAACAGTGTTAGATAGGTGAAAGATGGTTAGAATCAAATGAAGAATATGTCAAATTAACTTAAAAGGAACCCCGGCTATGTAGACTTGTAGGCCCTAATACGCCACTATTGTTCTCTTGTAGTAAAATATGTTGTTAGAAGCACATAAAATATTGCCATTTCTTTAAAAAAGATATAATATGTAGTACATATTTTGACCTACGTACGCCGCCATGTAATCCGCGCGCAATGCACTATGGGATCGATGACGTAGAATGGTTGCGCTTGGTAGAATAGCTATTGACGTTAGTGCTTGTTTACCCGCGTAGAGTTAGAGTAAAAGTTTTTAAGAGTTAAGTAAAATGCCACATTGTGCTGCTTTTGGGTGCGACTTCCAGTCAAAAGGCAACAAGGGGAGTGATGTGAGTTTACACCGCTTTCCTACTGACAAGAAGATGAGAAAGAAGTGGGAAGATGCCTGTGGACGGACACAATTTCCACAAGATCCGCGGCTGTGTTCACAACATTTTTCTCCCGACGCATTTGAGGCTTTTAGTCGACCACAACTGCTGAAAGAGCTCGTCGGAGCGGCTGGGTATAAACGAAGACTACAATCAAATGCTTTCCCGACAATTTTCTCACATAAGGAGCCTAAACGTATACCTAAACCTATAGCATCATTATAACACAACGGTTATGGAAAATAGAACGACAGTACATTGAATGAAATTGCAATGAAGTTACAAACGATCCGCAACATTAAGAGAATAGGCTCCGAAACAGATAAACAGGGGCCGGGATACCACCTCGGCGCGCGCGGCCCTCACTTTCATTGCGCCGTTAGACTCCTTGGTCCGTGTTTCAAGACGGGTCGGGTGGGTAGCCGACATCGCCGCCGACCCCTTGCGCCAGTTGTACGTGTCTATGATTGTGATTATGTCTATGATTGTGATTGTCTATGATTATACACATATGATGTGCACACCAGCATTTTTTACATCCACATTGGCTTTAAAACATTGCAAGACATTAAAGTGCTCATGATGAAATGCATTAAAATGTTTTAAATGTTTAATTGAAATCTCTCCATGATTCATCTACTTCTGTATCATCAATATCTACATCCTCAAACCCTGTATAGATTCCACTTGGTTCTGGGTAGACATTTCTTATTTTGGTAACTGCACATGCAGGAATGACTGCGGATTCTTCTCCCTAGTCTGCCATGTATCCACCATGTAAACTGCCGATAGAGGCATATCTGTAAGACCTGCAACCAGAGCATTCATCTTTTTAATACTTAACATTAACTTTTGTGGGTTTTCATCTGAGGACTTGAGTTACTGATTGAAGCTAATAGATAAACAACAAACATCCTACTATTGATATAGAAAAATAACATGGTCTTTCTATAGATATGTCAACAAATGTATACATCTGCAAAACAAGGTAGGCTATCTAATAAGGCGGGACCACTGAGCAATCTGGACAGCTCCGTAGCTGCTCCTAGCTGACCGGCAGGAGGATCAGCAACCCGGACAGCGCCGCCGGCTATCGAGCTTTGAGGCTACCTATTGGTGACCCGGTTCCGATTGGGAAGGGCAGCACTCTCCCGGTCGTGGAGGCTGTTTCGCTCGGGTTCAAATTGAAAAGGCTGAATAGATTACATGTTTATGTAATCTATTCAGCCTTGGGAAAATAATAAGTTCGCTAGTCTCAACAGGGTTTCCGAAGCCGGCAAGTGCAACCATATGACGTCACTACCCAGACGTTAACAACAATGGCGGCCTACGAGTTAAACTATTTTTTACACATTTTATAAAAACGAAGACATTAAGACGGTTTTTTATATCACTTTATAATAATTGATACTAACATTTATCATTTAAGAACTACAAGTCGACATAGCCGGGGTTCCCTTTAAGCCAATGGTCAAAACTAGAATAATTAATAATAATTAATTCCACTAGCAGCCAGTATGCACCAGAAAGCTCACCATAAAGTGAATTTCCAAAAGTTAGACACCTTGTTACAAGCCAGGCCTATTGGGATGCCACATTTAATTGGCAAATCAATACATTTGTGTGCTCTGTATGTATGTCTGTGATAGTGGGAAGTCATGGGAAGTTTACAAAATTACCATTAAAATGACCAGGTGAAAATTGAAATTACTGCAGCTCTGACCGATCGACATGTTTCGGTACTAGATTCGGTCCTAAACAACTTTCTTATTTGTTGATGTTGATGTCATTATGAGCGTTTATCCATATCAGCATTTTATAAGCCACATCCTTGCAATTTTCATTGGGTCCATTGTTGTCTTTTACCCCCACCATACGCCTAAGTGCTAAGAGATCCATTACTCTGCTTCAGCGACAGAAATCAGCACCTTACTGCTCTTTCGCACTTCTGGTTAGATGTCAAACTGCATTTTGTTGTCTCTGAACTTGTATTCTGTACAATGACAATAAAGTTGAATCTAATCTCAAGAGGACATGAGCCTATTGCATTCTTCCCCACTATTCACCCAGACGTATCACTCCTTGCAGTAGTTATAGGACACATAGAACATAGCCAGCTAGAGAATTCATGATTTGGGCAAACACTTACATTTCTGTTTGTTATAGGTGAATGCGTTATCTGACCTTAGCGAACCAGTGAATGTGTAGTGTGAGGGCAGTGACAACAAAACATGATGCCAAATTCATACCTCACTCGTCTTCTGTGTAGCTAGGTGAACATTTATCTTCTTTGAGTCATTTTTTACAACATGCAGTCTCAACAGGCCCTCACAATTGTTATGTTGCTTTATATGATCTAATTTGGTAGGAGCACCAAAGCATAATTAATAATAGGAGCCAGTTTTCATAAAACATTGCTGTTGTTACATTATTGTCAACAACCCACAACAGGATTTGTTGAGTTTTTTCTCAGGACATTTAAATTCAATAGACAAACAAAGTTTACTAAACAATGTGAAAGTGATTTTAGAATACATCTTACTTCTGTACTGTGTAAGTAAAAGAAAGGATTTTGTTGGCTAGTCTCACAATGTCTCACATACCTATAATATATAATATTACTATTCAGCATTTTCGCAGTTCTGAAAAGTGCAAATGAGTACTGAGTAATGAGGTGTCAAATGTGAAATGTTCTATGGTCTGTGACAAACATAGTACATCATCCTTCAAATATATTAAGATATGCAAGAGACCTGGGTTTAGAAAATTCCCAAACCCCCACAAACTAGCTCTAGTCAGTGATTCACCAATTCTGATCAATGTACAAGTAGATGAAGGTTATCAGTAATAGGTCAAACTGGCTGGTGGAATCCTCTAATTAACAGAGCAGAGTGGTGTGAATATCATAACACAATAGCTTTAGTATCCTTGAGCCCAGACTGTGCACTACATTACCCTACAAACTGAATCTGCCTAGGCTAAGCCATTAAGAGAACCAGGAAGCCATGTTACACATAAAAATAGAGTCCAAAACACAATAATGTAAAAAAATAAACAAAAATACATTCCAGTAATATATATGGGCAACTATAACTAACTTAATGTTTGCCGCCTGCTGCAATATTATCTTATCAATTTCAAATAGAAAGCAAGTGTTGCTATGATTTATAACACATGAATCATAGCTTCAAACATATCTCACACCTTTATGTATTTATTTATGTAGATAGATAGATAGATAGATAGATAGATAGATAGATAGATATTGATCAGATGTAGTCGGCTACAAGAAACATTTGTGTAGTACAATAAATTATCTAACCTGGAAATTGAACATGGCTCCATTTGAGTTATGACCCTCCACGGCTGCTGTAATCATTTGGCGTTGGCCTCAATTGATAAAAGGATTATTGCCACCATCTGAACATGAGTACATATCAGTGTGTGATCAGTGTCATAACCATTTTACTGCAACAATACATTACATGTAATATCCTCAGACTGCTCTCGAGCTACTGGAGGCCTAAAGCAATTAAAGAAGAATCAATGTCTTGAGACGGAAACCTCTGACAGCTCTATTATCCCAGCAATATGAGAGGCTTAGATGACTCCTTTTTCTATGGCTTGGTATTCATTTTGTGCCTTAATTCACTGTCCATTCCTTAAACAAACTCACATGCTCATGGGCTGGCCCATAAACACATATTTTTAACTATTATTCACAATCAACTAAACCTTTGAAATTGTATGTAATTTTCCTTCTAAGATTTATTTTGTGGTAGATTTCCCATGTTTGTGTTTCCTGCTATTTTCATCTTTTCCTCTCATTACTTATCTCTTAGATCATTACTTGATATCCATCTGCCATAATTTTGCCACAATCAATCAATGTGTTGGAGTAGATTTACATTGCTCAATGTCGCATTATGATATTCAGGTCATTAGCATTAACTATATGTAACATATAATTAATGCTAATGTTTTTTTAAATTAATTTCTGATCTTCTAAAATCTAAAATTACGTTATGAAAGCTTAATTTGTACAATTTGATTTGAACAGACAATCAAATCAAATTGCACAAATACTGTTGCTAAAAGTGATGATTGAGTTGGATTCAGGATTTAATTTAATTGTTTGCTTTCATGTATTAATGGTTTTAGATTGTGACGAAAAGTATAATCCACAGAAAATTGTAGGAATTACATGAATAACATATACACTTCTATAGAGTGATTTATTTAAGACAATTTTTTGCATCACTGCTTATCTGATGATGAGTTAAGATCAAAAGTGCGGATGTGAAAGGATGGGAAAAACTGTAGAGAGAATGTAAAAAGCACATTTAGACTCCAGCCAACCCAACATCCTATAAGTGACAATGATGCATAAATCCTGAGAGATCACAATCTCGTGGAACTATTCATAATGGTACCTAGCCTAGAACCTAACTGGATGTAGAAGGGCACATTTATGTACATTCACTTGGCACACCCTTACAAACATGCTGCACTGCATTCCAACACAAACTGCCAGATGCAAACACAGGCACACAGCCACACATGCACCATGTTTTTATTGTTGTGATATGAATTGTGTAATATGTTTTAGAGAATTGTGCTACGTTGACCCTCACAATTAATCTCAGTTGAACGTAAAGATATAATATACATATAATTGTGTTCCTTTTCTTTTTGTACTAGCGAATCAATTTGTAAGTAATGAATTGCTCATGACAGTGTATGTTTTGTGCTCATATGTATTCTACATATTTCCTTAAGTTACATCCTAACCTCCCATATGTTTTTTTCTACCTGTATATGTCTGTCTGTCTATTAAATTGAAAGAAGGAATGAAAGAAAGAGAAAGAAAGACTTGCATATAATTATACACAGATAGTACATATGTGCATACCTATGACATGTAATGCAAATGTGTGTAATTGGATCTGTGTACACACTTGTATAAACACATACATTACCACAGAGGCTGACACATATTTTATTAGGTTAAAAAAGAACCATCGTAATTCCCTCTGAGACCAATAAACCATTCTTCCAAAGCTTCCATATACCAAAAAGGTGTATACTGTACAGGACGGTTTCAATCATACAATCTGAAGCTTCAAAAGCACATCAAGCTATCTTGGCAATTCTAGAATAGAGTTGTGGTGTAGAGGAGGGCTTTAATAATGGTGAAAGGTACCAAGATGGTGGCTTGGAATGTGCGTGACATCATCTGAAACCCCCCTACATGGTAGCCTCGCACAGCCAGACCAGATTTACTACGCTCATTACGTCTGGAAAGCTTGTCATTTGCAGCGATTGACAAGGGGTGCAGTCAGTCAAGCCTACTTTGCAGCTGATTGGATCCAACCCAGTCTCATACAAAAACGTATCCTGGCTACGTTGGTCCAAAGTGCAAAACGTAGAGGGGCTACAATAACGGCCCTTAAATTGTATGACTGTTACGTTTTTTCTGCCTATTCTTTTCCTATGGTGTTGCGTCCAAGTCACGTGACTTTCAAGATTCCGGCTGCGAGAACAAAAAACATGGCGGACATTTCTCTTATTTTTAGTGAGAAAATCTATATTTTGAGTTAGTTTCTGCATACAAATGCGTTTTGATTACATTTCTAGCGAGAAATATATATTTTACTTTCATAATATCCACTCAGTGAATGTACATAATCACTCGCTTGCTCGTTGTTGCGACGATTTTTCAGATCTCGCCAGAATAACGTTAAACTGACACGTTTTGGTTGCTATGGACGCTGCTGTCGCCACTCGACGTCTGACGGATCAAACCCATAGACATATATACTTGTATGTCTATGGGCGAGGGTTTGATCCATAGACATATATACTTGTATATATGTCTATGGATCAAACCCTCGCCCACTACATGTCTGAGGTTGATTTGCTGATCAACACATTATTCCGTGGCAGCGGGAGAAACTAATGTTGACAAAGTGACGAGTTACGATCGGATGTTTGTCCGCTGTTTAATTGTGATGGTGTGTGGGCATCCGTCCTGTGGTTAGTTACTCCTGTATCAGAGCTATAGAGTAAACAACTCTATAAACAACTATGTTTACTCTATAGCTCTGATTCCTGATGACGTCAGGTTGCTAGGGGCTACGGCTGATCAGTCGGAAGTACTGTCCTTACTGTACTATTGTTTATGTTGTAATGTCATAAGTGTTGACAATAAAGTTTGTTAAAAAAACAACAACTTATTGTCCCACACCACAATGTCCCACAATGTTAACTCCAAACAATTCATGTTTGTCCAATTCATTCATAAGACAAACAAAGCAGCTGGAAACGTCTAAAAACACTTGAAATAGAATGTAGCCTATATTTATATTTTTACAACATCAATCTCCCTATAATATGAACAAAATATGATCAGGTTATACTTTCTCTCTTGAAAACGGGCAAAACGCTAACCCTAACCCTAACCCGGAAAATGAATTTAAAAAACTACAAACGTTCGGAAAATGCAATACAATGAAGTGTGCGGCGCCATGTTTTTCCGCCATTTTTTGTAGTTCTAAAATGTTTAGTTAACGTTTTCCCTATTATGTGAAAATGTGTCAAGGAACTTCGCAAGTGAATTATATGTTTTAGGGGCCGAGGAGCACATTTATTTGGTCAGATTTCATTTTTACTATTGTTAATTGGGTGAAATCTGGTTTTGACCTTACCCAGTAGCGCCCCCTGATGGTTTGGCAAAGGCCACAAAGGACATGATAGAAGAAGTCAAGAGCTTTCCAAAAATGTTTTCCCCATGTTTGTATCACATTGTGTTGCTTTTCTGTAAGCCTTTAAAAGAGCCTTAGGTTCAAGGTTCAAAGGGCATTCCTGAGGAGCAGGAACCATCCAGAATGTCCACAGTGGCAGATCTGTATTCTGCAGATCAAGACCTTTCCAACGGTGTCTTCATTGTCATCCTACGACAAAGTTTCATTTTTATCTTGCTCACTGCCAAGGCCCTGATGTGTACTTTCTCACAGCCTATATAGAGCCAAGATGGATAAAATCACTAAAACATATTTTAAGGGATATATAGTGACAAAATGTGTTCAACATATCGATGGTGACCTTATCCTTAGTCATGCTTTTCAATTTGGAGCAGTTTAGACCCCATTTACCCCTTAAACTAGGCCTATCTTTCATATAAATATTTCCATATTACTTAATATGACCATTTATAGCCATTGCCCTTCCCCAGGGCTGACAGGATTGCCCTGGATGAACCAATAGTATATAATATGGTAATGCGAATGTATGTCTGTGTGCAGTTACATTTTTACACAGTTGTTTTTAATTGACCAAGATATGAGCTTTTAAAAGAAAGTAGGTATGCAAAGGGCGTTAGAACTACAAAAAAAATGGCGGAAAAAAATGGCGCCGCACACTTCATTGTATTGCATTTTCCGAACGTTTGTAGTTTTTTTAATTCATTTTCCGGGTTAGGGTTAGCGTTTTGCCCGTTTTCAAGAGAGAAAGTATAACCTGATCATATTTTGTTCATATTATAGGGAGATTGATGTTGTAAAAATATAAATATAGGCTACATTCTATTTCAAGTGTTTTTAGACGTGTTTCCAGCTGCTTTGTCTTATGAATGAATTGGACAAACATGAATTGTTTGGAGTTAACATTGTGGGACATACATTGTGGTGTGGGACAATAATAGTTGTTGTTGTTTTTATTTAACAAACTTTATTGTCAACACTTATGACATTACAACATAAACAATAGTACAGTAAGGACAGTACTTCCGGCTGATCAGCCGTAGCCCCTAGCAACCTGACGTCATCAGGAATCAGAGCTATAGAGTAAACATAGTTGTTTATAGAGTTGTTTACTCTATAGCTCTGATACAGGAGTAATAACTAACCACAGGACGGATGCCCACACACCATCACAATTAAACAGCGGACAAACATCCGATCGTAACTCGTCACTTTGTCAACATTAGTTTCTCCCGCTGCCACGGAATAATGTGTTGATCAGCAAATCAACCTCAGACATGTAGTGGGCGAGGGTTTGATCCATAGACATATATACAAGTATATATGTCTATGGGTTTGATCCGTCAGACGTCGAGTGACGTCACAAGGGAGTCCCGTGTGGAATCTGGGGCTACAGCTGTGCTAGGCGACAGCAGCGTCCATAGCAACCAAAACGTTTCAGTTTCACGTTATTCTGGCGAGATCTGAAAAATCGTCGCAACAACGAGCAAGCGAGTGATTATGTACATTCACTGAGTGGATATTATGAAAGTAAAATATATATTTCTCGCTAGAAATGTAATCAAAACGCATTTGTATGCAGAAACTAACTCAAAATATAGATTTTCTCACTAAAAATAAGAGAAATGTCCGCCATGTTTTTTGTTCTCGCAGCCGGAATCTTGAAAGTCACGTGACTTGGACGCAACACCATAGGAAAGAATAGGCCGAAAAAACATAACAGTCATACAATTTAAGGGCCGTTATTGTAACCCCTCTACGTTTTGCACTTTGGACCAACGTAGCCAGGATACGTTTTTGTATGAGACTGGGTTGTTGGATCAGTTTTAACCAATCAGATTCTGTAACACCCAATCAGATTCTGCAACACCCATGCTTTGAGAAAAGCCTTCAAGGCATTTCTTAGTTCATCTTCCATTGGAGTAATACACTCTAGATCAGGTCAAATTATTTCAATAGCAGCATCGATTCTAACATCTTCGACAGCAGCCATTATAGAAATTTCCAAATGGCACTATTTCAGATTTCTCTTTCTCCATTTCTCTATTTGTACACATTTTCTTCGCAGAGGAAAACTCTAGATGCAATCTTTATATTTAATATAATATAGTAATATAGTGTATTATTAGCTTAACCCTATGTGCCCAATACTCCATGCCAAAGTATGACCTGTTACACACATCACTTTCCAACAAGGTCTTCTTCAGTAACATCAACAGGCAGTCCCTTAATATCTAGAGCATGGGGTGTATTTGCTATTCCCTAACTGCTCATCATCTGGGGCTGTTTTATCAGGTGTTCTTACATATCTTCCAGGCTGCACTTGTGTTGTGATGTTTGCTGTAGATGGATGGAATGAAGAGGAATCCCTCATCAATCCCTACAGAAGCAACTCAGTACTCAATAATAGATTGTAGAACTTGAAACCAGTGTGTGCCCAGTGTACCTTTGATGGTGGGTCATTCAGAAGGAGTGCAGTGTACAATTAATCTCTTCCTTCATTCTCCCTTACATGTCCTAACCAAGTAGCCTTGAAAATACAGTATCACTTTTTTGTCAAAAATGCAGGGGTTGTAGCCTAAATCAGACTCAGTGTGTAGGCTAAAACTACTTGGGAAAATTGGTGACAGTATTTTATAGATGTTTTTTGTTGGAGAAATAGATAGAGAAATAGACTAGATAGAGATAGATAGAGAACCTATTATCATTTGAAAATGTCAAACAAATCAAACAAATCAATCGAACAATGTAAAGAAAATGCAAAAAAACCCTAATACTAACTAGTACTATTTTATAAAATAAAATAAATTAAGGAGTCAGGGGACTGCTACCTCCCAATATAGAAACAACTGATAAGTGATGATTAATTGTAAATATTGAAACAGATCACAACATGATCTTTAAGTCTGACCACTCAATAGTTAATAGTTGCAATTTGCAACATAAATGCACACAGAATCACCATCACAACCAAATGTTTTCTTTTTCTTTTTATCTCTGCTGTATTATGTCTATGTGAACAAATAATCCCCAATAATGTTGAGAATAGTCAATGGATTTTTTCAGAGAACAATACCTTGAGGCATCGTGAACAGCACAGTTGTCTGTATTGACGGCATTATGAAGCTTACTAACACGGGACAAATGAGAATGCGGTGAGACATTTGCCTTGGAAACGTGTCTTAAATATGCAGTAAAAGGTTTTGCAATAGGAAAATAGGGATAACTCAATTAACAAACATAAATAAAATGCCAGCAATACCTCTTGAATGTCCTCACTGCTGTCTGAAGACACCGGGGCCTTGATGAACCACCACTGTATCTCTAAGTACACGGACGCTGTCCCACTCTGAAAAGCACATGCCATCTCGATGTTTTGTCCTTCTCTGGCTGTCGTGTTGGAGGGAAGATCCGTGAACTGCCCTGTACAGGAGGGGGGGGGGGGGGGGGGTATATCCTATGTGTTTAATCTTAAAAAGGTTTTTAGCCAAATAAAAGTAATCAAACAAATGATTACTTTGGAATGCATTTTTGTTGTTCATGGAGAACATCTCAGTATAAACTCAATGTATTAATCCAGAGACAGACATACGACAAGAGTGTATAGCCTAGGCTACACCTCTTCTTTGATATGAAATCCCGAAGACTTGCTGCATAAAAAGGAAAAGAGGGTGCAGAAAACCTCCCATCGCTGCAGCTGTCCATGGTACTGAAAGAGAGAAACGCTCCCAGTCTAGCACTTTCCCCACCGTGTCACTGTGTTTTTTTTCTTCTGAATATCAGCCACTTCAAATGCAGCAGGCAGTCGACTCCTATTAATAATGTTAAATAAATGCCTTGTCTAAGCCATTTGCTCACACGGTGGTCGAAGACCAGCAAGGCTTATAGGCTACATATGATTTTAAAATTCAACACAAATCACACCGAGTTAATTTCTAACAACACCAGTTGCGTTTTTCCACAAAAAAGAGGCAAATCGGCATACGGTGACAGTTTATTTTATCGTTAATTTGTGGGCTCGATTTGAAAGCGTAGCCTATATTTCTTCGTTATCGGCTCGTAAAACGCACGATTTTTGGAAGATTTTCTGCACTCGCAATATTACATTTTCTGCACTCGTCTTCGACGCCAAGGCATCACCCCTAGAGGTTTGGAAAATGGCTATTTTATATCGCTACGCCAGGGCTTACCTTCAAACGAGAATCCGATCTGGAAACAAAAACTGGCTAAGACAGCAAATCCAACAGTGTCATGCGAGGTCCACATTATTCCAACAAACAGGGTCGATGTATTCAGCAGAAAGGGGACGAAAATTATCTTTTCACCCACAGGGAAGAAAAAAAAACACAACAGCAAAATCAAATAGTTGCCGGGCGAACGCGTATGAACGGGGAGTGTATAATATGTAACATGCTGCTAAACTATGTATCTAAGTTGTTGCTTTCGCGGTACGGCACCGCGACGGGCTCTGCGGGGGAGACTGTCGGCAGACAGGGTGGTGTTGTGAAGTATGTAAAATAATACGCTCCCCCTCCGCTCCCTCCGCTCGCTGCGTGGCTGCGAGGAGGAGACGTCAGCTACTGGCTCCCTATTGCGTAGCAGGCGCTGTGCTGACCAGCGATTCTGAACGGGGAGGGGGGGATAGCTCCTCTGACCCATCCTCGGTCCCGTTGCTTTGTTACCTAAACCGGTTGATTGAGGATTTAAGGCCAGCGCTGGTGGAGCATTTCATATGCCTGATCGAATTTGGATTTTGCCGTTCTGTCGACCTATCTATACTACTAGTGTTGCCTATTGGGAGACACGTGTATTGTATTAAATCGAAATACACCGCTGTCGACAGACCACATCAACTGGTCTACAATCACAAATGAACGTATGTAACCTATAACGCAATAAAGACTCGGACGGTGAGAAGACTATTTCCCTTAATTCCCTAGAGATCTCCTGGACAATCACAGTTCCCACCTGTCAATCAATGCCATCAGCTTTTGTAGGGAGGTGGGTATTAAACAGGTCAATTCAGTGGTTGATGAATCGATGCTAATGAGTCCAGGAAAGACCTTGACCATTTATAATATACCTGGTAGTCTTGTTAAACAGCCTTTCCAGCTGTGTTTTAAGATTGATCTAAGGATCAAAATCACTGAACAATTTTACACATTTGTAGTATGATGGGTTAGTAAAACTAACGTATGTTACGCCACAAAACATAGTAGGACTTAAGTATGTAACTTTAATGTAGGTATATTTGAAAGAACCAAGTGCACAGACACATAGAAACACACTGGCCTATGTATTTGGCTTCATATCATTTTCACTTTTTTGTCAGGGGGCTTGCAAAGAAATTATATCATAGAAAATTGCATTAAGTTTAAATCCTTGGCTGATCATGTGGATATCAAGATATTCCCGAGAGTTCAGCAAAGGAAATTCAATTCCAATTGCAATGCATTTTATTCAATTTGATTTATTTGTATTTGTAATAGGCCTTTATTGAACATTTTATAATATAGAAACATTTCATAGTTTACAGCATAAAACAATAACGAATTACCCCACTCTCTCTGAACCCTCTCTGTCCAGCCCATATATATTAAATTTATGATTGCAGGATTATTTATGAGATTGATAGGATGAGTCAGTTGGGAAAGGGGGGGCCAGTGGGGTGGCCAGTCATTTTAGCATAGTGGCCATTGCTATCCCTGGCCCCCCCTTGGAGGTGCCCCTGGACACCGGGCTTCCTCTCCTCTAAACCTTCAGGCCTCCTCTTCGTTAAACCTCCAGGCTTCCTCTCCTCTAAATCTCCAGGCCTCCTCTCCTCTAAACCACCAGGCCTCCTCTCCTCTAAACCTTCAGTCTTCCTTTCTAAACCTTCAGGCCTCGTCTCCTCTAAACCTCCAGGCCTCCTCTTTTCTAAACCTTCAGGCCTCCTTTTCCCTAAATCACCAGGCTTCCTCTCCTCTAAACCTCCAGGCCTCCTCTCCTCTAAACCTTCAGGCCTCCTCTTCGTTAAACCTCCAGGCTTCCTCTCCTCTACATCTCCAGGCCTCCTCTCCTCTAAACCACCAGGCCTCCTCTCCTCTAAACCTTCAGTCTTCCTCTCTAAACCTTCAGGCCTCGTCTCCTCTAAACCTCCAGGCCTCCTCTTTTCTAAACCTGCAGGCCTCCTTTTCCCTAAATCACCAGGCTTCCTCTCCTCTAAACCTCCAGGCCTCCTCTCCTCTAAACCTTCAGGCCTCCTCTCCTCTAAACCTTCAGGCCTCCACTCCTCTAAACCTCCAGGCATTCTCTCCTCTAAACCACCAGGCCTCCTCTCCTCTAAACCTCCTGGCCTCCTCTCCTCTAAACCTCCAGGCCTCCTCTCCTTTAAACCTCCAGGCCTGTCTGTGTCATTACAATATATGCAGTGCACTGCTTAATTTGCATACACCATAGTCGTGCCCAGGGCCATCGTTGCTTAAAGTCCCTAATGGCTGTAACTGCAACAGCCACCAGAGCACCCTTTGCCTCATATTAAATACATGTTTTAAAATCAAAACTACAAAAGCCAACAGTTTAATCAAGGGCTGCCTTCTTTTTGTTGACAATAATGTTGAACTTTCCGCCTTCAAGACCTCTACATCCAATTCAAGGTTGTGGCATTGTGGTGTACCGTTCATGGCAAAAGCTAGCTAATTAGTTGACTGGGTAACACTTTACAATAAGGTACGCAAAACGTGGGTAGTTACTGAGTAACGAATGAGTAACGAATGATGAACGACCAGGGCCCTAACTGGGGCCCTAACGGGGCACTAACGGGGCCCTAACGGGGCCCTAAGTGAGTTACTCAGTAACTACTGAGGAGTTACTGGTAAACAGACTAGGGGACTACTGTATTCGTTACTGAGTAACGAATGATGGGTAACACTTTACAATAAGGTACGCAAAACGTGGGTAGTTACTGAGTAACAAATGAGTAACGAATGATGAACGACCAGGGCCCTAACTGGGGCCCTAACGGGGCCCTAACAGGGCCCTAAGTGACAGTTACTCAGTAACTGAGGAATTACTGGTAAACAGCCTAGGGGACTACTGTATATCCCAAAATGCACCGCTCTCCCGCCCTCAAATGGTTTCACATGTGCATAACACTGCCCCACTCGCCATTCTGTTGCTTATCGGAACAAAACAAAAGCTCTTGTTAGTGTCTCACTGCAATCTGCTACCAGTTATACAAACATCGATAAGTAATAGAGAGAACAAGCGAAATAGCGTGAAATTGAGAGTGAATGAGATAAAGTGAGTGAACAAGAGAGGTGGACGTACGATTGAGTAAGGGAATGACAAATACCTATTTCTAGAGAAATATGGTTTGATGTGTGGTCCCTGGATGTACCCTGTACAACAAAGCCAAAGAGTGGAGCAGAAAATGGCGGGCTGCATTGAAAAATGCCGCATATGGAGTCAACAAACACCTCGCCAAAATATTACATTTTTAGGTGTGTGGGCGTCACTTTACCAAGGATGACTCTAAAGCTGATGTCATGGTTAAGTATGGGAGTATGTGATCGGAGGAGACAGTTATAGAAGACGTTGCAATCCCATACGTTTTCCCTAAAATGGCAGTTTACTGGTACTGACCAGTCTGATGCTCTGTCAAAAAGGGAAGTTTGTGTTATTACTGTTTTTCTCACACCCATTATAGTAAATACTAGTAACATTGGGTGGTGGGAGAGTGAAGTGTAATGTATTGATCAAAAGTTAGCTGGCGAGTTACTATTCTGTTAGTATTAGAACCATCGGCTGATAACTTTAGTTGCCTGTTAGACCGTAATTTGTAAAACTAGGCAGGAAGGTGGAAAATAAATGGAGAGAGTTGCTGTCTTTCCTTTCGCTACCTATTATAGCCAAGGTAATGTCCTCATACATGGATTAATTAAGATTATTAATTAATACGTAAATAATTAATAATGATTCATTGAGTCATAATCAACATAGTAAGTACTACGCAACACAATACAGTGCTGCCAACTCTCACGTATTGAGCAAATGACATGCTCTCACGCCACACCTCCTATTTCTCACTGTGTCAAATGACACACAATTTTGCCGCATTTGAAAACATTTCGGACAGTCTCTGACAGTAGTGTAGAGCAATAATGCTCTACACTACACTTATTACCTCCCAAATGCATGCAGCGGTTATCCATTAATGGAAAGCTTTGCTCAATGAGGTGCCATGTTACCTGCTACAATTAGAACAACTATTTGGTTTACTGGAGGCTACATCAAACTATGTGTTGCCTACTACCCTAATGACATATTTCTTATTGTTGTTATTGCCAGCCCACATTAGCTAAAGGAAGTGTGTGTGTGTTTGTGTGTGTCACATTCAAGCCTATCTTGCAGGTGTTGAACCAACAACTTAGAACTGGTGAGAATTATGTTCCAACTAAGTCATATCATGTTGTAATTGGTACACTTACGTGTGTAGATTAATTAAACCAACATGGTTCAATTCATCGTTAAAAGGATGTCCTTTAAAGAGAATGCAGGATCCTCTAAAGATAAGGCAGGGCCAGCAGCCACCTATTTTTTTTACTTTGCAAAAGATCAACCACGAGAAAGAAAAGAGCCCCTCAGACCCCATTGAGAATTGTTTAGAATTTGTGATAGTTATTAATTTACTGATTGATTTTTTGTTTATTATTTTAGCCAGTTTGTTAAAATAAAAGCAGATTTGTAAATCTGAACAAATAATGTAAATTACATGCATTTATTTATTTGTTTTACAAAATGTATTTTGTAAGTGTCAACTGACCTGACCAAATTAAACACATGTACAAAATAAGCTATGCTGTGTCTTGTGTTATGCTCTGTATGTGTATGTGTGTTTACTTTATGTCATTTTTTTGCTGGACCCCATAGTGTAGTATGACTCACTCACTCACTGACTCCATCCTGTCCACAGCTCAATGATCCCTCTGGTGGCCAAACATTTTCTATGTTAAATATGGTTGGGGTAAGGATTAGAAGTTAAGAAACTGGGGAAATTAATGTAAATAGTCATGTTTCTTTACTTCAAGTAAAAAATTAATAGATAAATGTCTTCCCCAAATAAAGGTCAACTTCCATCAAATCTCACTCCAAGGTTTTCTGAAAAGTTGGCAGCCCTGATATTAATCTTACAATAGTATTTTAAAAATTACAATACATAGTTTTAGTCATACCTGTGTGTATGTGTATGTAGATTGCAGAGCCAATGAGAGCATCATCACCAGTCCCACTAGACTCCTCAGATGACGTGAAAAAGACATAGAAGACAAAGGGTTCCCCTTTGAAGAGTCCTGGCAGGAGAACAAGGCCATTGTGTATCAGTCCAAAGGAGCATATGAAGTTCTGCCAGTGCTATGGTAGCCCCATTTTGTCGACAGAGATACGGTATGTGGGCTCATAGATGCAGGTGAAATGGAGCTGCTTGTGTGAGTACGCTGGGACCTGGTTTTCTAGCCCATCTGTGAGCGAGATGCCAAAGGTGAATTGGATGACTGCAGTAGCAACTCTCTTCTCTGGAAGTACCTTGTTACCTAGCTTCAACCTTAAACCTATGGGTGACTGGAAGCACCACATACAACATTTGGAAGAGATTCCTTCTGCCTGCAATCGAGGAGGAGTACAAGCTGCAGCGCAACGTTCTGCTGGCTGGTGTGTACCTGGTGCCTATCTCACTGGAGATGACAGATATTTAGTTAATTTGTTTGTTAATTGTTGTTACCGCCCCCAACACATTGTGAACTCTACATAACTTATGTAGAATTGATTTCAGTTTGATCAGATTTCAGGTCAGATTCTCCAGGCTACTCACCTAAATACACATCAAATTAATTTCAACTGGATTACACAAAGCACAATATCAAGACGGATCTCATACACGTAAGCTCACTTGGGCAGAACTAGTTATCTAGGCATTTAGGCATTGTCTACTCTTCTTATGGGAATATTTGTGACAAGTGTGAACTACAAAGTTTATGTATGTGTGTGTGTTTCTATAAGGTCACCAAGGCTATCAGCTCTCAGATCCCGACTTGGACCATGAGCTTGACATCTGACATGTTATAAAGGGTATGTGCTAAGCTTGTCAAGGTATCCAGTGTGACCGGTGTGATACGCTGTATGAGCACTGCCTATTTTGTATTATCGGACATAAACATTAAACATACAGTATAAACATTAACCGCTCCTCAAATGGAGCTCCTCACCTTCACCTTTAATCATTGAGGTTGTCAGTGATGACGTACTCTTAAGGCGTTCTGTTGTCTTTTTGCCTACATCCATGCTTTAAGCAAGTAGCAGCTTTGTCATTTTTTCCTCTGAACTGATTCTGTTTATTGTGTAGTAATCCCCACACTGGCTACTTGTTACCACTTTGAGAAACTGCAGGGGTCACAGACTTTCATCCATTTATTCTTATCGGTTAACGGTTAATGACCGGGTAACCCATGTCGGTTATAAAGCCAACGTTTGCATCACTAATAAAATACCAAAAATATATATACTGTACTGTCAGAAATGGGAATACAAATAAAACATTTTAACAGAACGACATAGAACTGGCATAGATGTTACTAGATGTTTGTATACAATATTAAATACATAGACTGTAAAAAAAACAAATCAAAGGGATTCTATTTTAATTGTTTACAGCGATGTGTAACTTCTTTAGACTTTCTAACTTTTTTTCCAAAAGACTGCAAAAAAGTTAATATTTTCTGTTATAATAAGTCTGATAATATGAAGTAATTCTGAGTCTTTCACTCGATACTTTCGTATTCTTATTCAAGTAGTTATTTAGATGACTTGACTTTTATTTCAGTAATTATTATTTTAAAGTAACAATACTTTTACTTGATAAAAATTTGTGATGGGAGGCTTCTCCCCTCTGCAAAAACAGTGTCAGTGCTTGTGTCATTTGAGTGCACAGAGAGAATTCTGATTGAGTTTTTAGAGATAGATTTAGTCTGAAGTGAGTGATGGGTCAGGTTGTTTTTAATATAAAATAAATAAATGATAAGTACATAAAACGATCTGAAATAGCTAACTTTGAGTGGGTACTTTCAAACATTATCTCTATCCATCCTGGTTATTAGGTAACTACAGTGGTCCCCAACCTTGGGGTCCCAACTTGGCGTCCCCTGGTATGCATATGGGGACGCATGGGATTACATTCACCGGGACATTGATATTACTGGCAGATGTTGATAGGGTACAAAACCATTTGTGTAGAAGCAGATGCACAAGTTGTGCATCTGCACATTTTCAGAGCTAGAAATGAGGTCCTGGGCCAAAAAACGTTGGGAACCACTGGGTTGCTAGATGGCTCAGAATTATCATTATCTTTGTTTAGATTGAAAATGTATGCCCAGCCATTCTACATTTTACTCCACTTCATGTGTATATTTTTGAAGTGCCAATGTAAAAATGGGGTTGTTGCATTGGCACTTTTGGCTGCGCCCAGTCAAACCATACTGCACTGATTTGACCAGTTTATAAATGCCAAATTGTACCGAGTCGTGCCCGAGATGGACTTTCTCTAGTTATGTTATTATAACTCTAGTTCTATGATTGTAGGCGAAACCATCTAGGCTTCGCCTTATGGGGTTATCTCTTTTAACAATGCACCAATCAAAGTGGGTCCTGCCCACATTTCTCACAGCACTGTATATAAGGCCACGTTGAGCGGCACTCGTCCTCCATGCTATTCTTTCAGCAATGGAGGGTACAGCAGGTGGGAAACTAGACAGCTACGCCCACAATCATAGAACTAGAGTTATAATAACATAACTATCGTTCTATTTCTTGTAGGCTATGCCGTCTAGGCTTTGTCTTATGGGCTAAGGTGAAGCTGCAAGCGGAGCCTGATAAATGTACCTCTGCTGGACCCAAGTCCCGAGGCACACCGGACTCAAAGCCATACATGTGCAAAGCACGATAGCCACAATAAAAAAAAACAATTCTCTTATGACCCGCGAAGGCGGTAAACAAGTGAACAGAGTGAGTCCATACTTCTGACTCAAACCTACTTTTTCATACTTATGAAAAAGAACAAGGCATTAGAGAATGAGTCCCACCAAACCCCCACACTAGGGCGAGCAGCGGAGAGCTTCAGGCTCCTCCTACGTCCACACTCAACGAGAGTGCGAAGGAATGAACCTGCTCGCCGTCTTAAAGGTCCAGTGTGTAGAATTCCGTGGCATCTAGTGGAACGGACTTGGTAGAAATTGAATATAATAATCATAAGTATGTTTCAATTAGTGTATAAAGACCTGAAAATAATAATCATTGCGTTTTCGTTCACTTAGAATGAGCCGTTTATATCTACATGGTGAGCGGGTCATATTGTTGTTGAGACTAAATTAGGTTCACCAACGTTTAGTAGCTGGCCCGGGGGGGCGGAGTTCCCCTGTGTTCAATACATTTTACAATAATGTCAGCCCGCCAGGGACGTCCCGACATCAAAACTGAAAATTACATTTATAAGTGTAGTGGTGTATTAAAATAATCTCAATAGCAGATATGTAGTTTGAAAGTGTTTTTTTTAAGCTATCATTGGATTGGATATTCAACAGATATTCACGCTCTGAATTAGCAATGTGACATGGTGAACTAAAGATGCGATCACCGCCCCGTGTGTCGAGCGGTGTCTACCTGTCTACCTGCCCAGGAAATGGGGCATCCAAGTGTAACCGTCGGGCAGCAGCACTCCTTCTATAGAGCCAACGTGGTCAGTATTTCTACACAATAGGCGAATTACAAAGTACCCTGCCCTAAACAATAGCCTAACTAAAGTGCAATTACACCGGATACGTCTCACATTACAAAATGTTTTGTATGGATATAATAGATAATATTAAAATCGCTGTTTAGAAGTGTATCCCACTAGCTCTACAACAGTAAAAGCCAGGGCCGGATCAGAACCCCCAGGGGCCCCTGGGCACTGTCAGCCCAGAGCCCCCCCCCCCCCCCCCCCCCAACATCCACACCCTTAAGGAGGCCACATTTACACATTTACACCCAGGCAACTCGAGCCACCGCCAGACACGCTGACTACACACACACACACACACACACACACACACACACACAGTGTGCTACAGCCGTCAATTGTGTGAGCATGTCAAATTACATACATAATGGTCCAAAGCTGAATGACTGGTCCAGCAGAGGATGGAGCAAATCTCTGTCCAGTTCAGTAAACAAAATATTACCATCTCACTCAAAAATACAAGTGACAATGATAAAATGAATGAATGAATCCAAAATTACAAACCATCCCACACCAAAGCTTCCAGAGCTCAATCACAGAGTTATCACACACCTTGCACAGACAATAACAAATGACCCGGATCACCCCCTCAACCCACACTTCACACTGCTGCCATCAGGATGCACATACAGGACTCTGCTCGATTCAGCAAGAGCTTCGTCCCCTCTGCAATCAGTGCATTCAACAAACTCCCACTGTAACCTGTTATACAGACCCCTCTTCCTATGTGTGATATTTATGTTTCTGGTGGTGTACATGGTGTGTATATTGTGTATTGTGTGATTGTGTGATCTAGCCAACCAAATACACCAATAACATAGTTCTTACCTTCAGAAGTTCTTCTTTCTTGGCATTTTTCATTGCAAACTCCGAGATCAAGTCCTCAAAGTCCAGCTCCCTTACCAGGTCCGACTCAATGGCCATCAAGGATTGGCCTTCATTTCGAGCTTTTTTGAAAAAGCTGCTTATTAGCGGTACCTTTTTTTTAGCTACCGCTTCTTTTTCCTCCTTTTCCTTTTTTCTCTTTCGCTTGGCGGCCCCACTCGGTTTATTGCTGCTCTCCATTTTCTGTAAATGCTGGATTTATTTTTAGCCAATCAACAGTGCATTGTGATCTGCTGCGAATCATTACCTGTGAAATCATCAAAATGACATATAACACAGACAATCAGACCTCATTTATTGTAAACAACTTTTATTTATTTATTCTGATCGGATAGTAGGTGGGCAGGAGCACCGAGTGCTGTGTTCAGGGGCTGTAGGAGAAGTGCCAGCCGCCATGGCTCGCGTTTAGATTGAGTCATGAGGGGAAAAAAATATATTTACCCAATCGCAAAGCTCTCAGCTCAAGGGCCCCTGGGCAAATGCCCAGGTTGCCCATATAGTAGATCCGGGCTTGGTAAAAGCAGGTAAAAAACTGTGTGGCCAATGGAGCTCCAGTGTGAATGTAATGCACATAGACTGTATAAAATACAGGTGACTTTCGATATGTATACATTGCTGGAAACTATTGCAGACTTAAATAAAAAAACAAAACAAGTACACGAGTACTCGTTGAGATTCGGAGTGTGTATTCAATTACAGTGGTTGTTACCTGCAACCTCACTGCTAGATGCCACTACATACACACTGTACCTTTAACACGAAAGAGAGAGAGCATCCTACATCCACTGTTCACCAAACAGCGGCGAGGAGATCCCAGATTCCTGGTGAACATAATCACACAACGCCAAAATGTTGGCTGGTGATTGCAGGTGAGGAAGACCGAAGTCCACCCAAGCACCTTGCACCATCCATAACCTGACCCATAAAACATACTACGAAGATGAGATAGGGATGACACCCTGCCATCAACATCAGTAAACAGAGGACTGGATATTCACAATGCCGGTTACGACCAGTAACCATAGTAATGAATATCTGGTAACTCACCCAACAAACCGCTGGGATAACAAAGCTTAACTGTAACACCTCTGAGCGAAAGCTTATCTACGACACGAGAGGGGCCAGGAGTGCTGTGCTCCCGCCTCCAACACAGAGTGGCCGATATAGCCCATGGTCATGTCCAGCATGTAAAAGCCAACAAATGGACTAGGGAAAAACCATGACGCCACAGCGCAAATGTCTTCTACTGCCACACCCTTAAGCAAAGCCATAGAAGTGGCCACCGTTCGTGTAGAATGAGCTTTACACCCAGCAGCGGCACCAAGCCTTGCAGAGTGTAGGTTAGGCAAATACCCTCACTGCTGTTTTGAGAGCGCTATAACACACAAACAGTTGTTGTGTGGACCTGAATGCTGCCAAGCATTGCATGTACAGTACATCGTCAAAGCCCGAACCGGGCCCAGAAAATGCAGCTCTGCCTCTGACTCATTAGAATGAGGCGGGGTGTGGAAAGCCTTCAGCACAATGTCCCTCGACTGAAAAGAACTACCGGTGTTCTTAGGGAGGAATGCTGGGTTAGGTCTTAGCGGTGCAAAAGAGCTGTCCTCGTTAAGCAACAGGCAGCTCAGGCTGACAGATAGAGCAGTCAGCCAACCAACATAAGCAAAAGCGCCGTCTTAAAGGGCAGGGCATCTAAGGGGGCTTGGGCCAGAGGCTAAAAAGGGGCTCCCACTAACCCAAGTAAAACGATGGGGAGGTCCCAGTGTGGTGCCAACCCGCGAACAACAGGTTTCACATGTCTAGCCCCTCGCAAGCATCTCTTGACCAGGGGTCGGCTGAAAACCAGTTTTCCGTCACAGCCTACATGGCCAGCTGACATGGCCACCGTGTAAACCTTCACCGTGGAGAAGGCCAAGCCTTTCTCTAGCAAGGACTGCATGAACCCCAGCACACTTCCCATTTCACAACAGCATGGGACAGCATGATTGTTGGCACACCATTTTGCGAATGCGCCCCACTTCACTGTGTAGAGCGAAGGGCAGAGAAGCGCTCGCCTGTATACCAGCCCACCCTTCCACCATGGTTAAGTCTGTGATGGCCTTCACGGGTCCCTCCAGGGCTGACGTGTATTCAGCCGCCACGGTCAACTAACGCTGGATGGGCGGGAACCGCAGGCATACGGTGGGCTTCCGAGACAATGCCTGGGGCATAAAATACTCCCCTTGCATTTCATCCGGTACAAGGACTGACGGTTCTCTCGCTGAAGAGGTCGGCGGCGTGGTCTTGCCATGGGAACAGAGGTGGGGGAGGAGCACAAATAATGTGACAATCCAGCAGAGACAGAGTCAAAGTCGACGTCATCCTCCAGCTCCGCTGTCTTCATCCACCTCCTTGTCCACAGCCTTCGTGACGAAGATACCGTTGGCGTTTTTCAACCCCACCGATGGCGAGAAGAAGAAGTGCCTGGCAAGGAGGGACTTGTGAGCCAGAGCACAACATGCTGAACAGGCCACTGGGCATGTCAGGGTGGTGCAGGCGTGTTTAGCCCCCAGACAATGAAAACACGAAGCGTGTTTGTTGTCGGGGGGAAGCTGGAACCTGCCACTGGGCAGGTGGTGCATGTGACGCTAGTAGGCCCTGAAAAGGGCCTTTTGTTGTGGTGGCTCGGCCACATCGATAAGCTTGCCAGCTGAAATCTTGCTAGGAGCGATCATCTTGAAGTTAACTGTCGATTGAATTGCTGAAAGAAAAAGGAGGACGAATGCCGCTTGACGAGGCCTTATATACACAGTGCTGTGGGAAATGTGGGCGGGGCTCCTGTTGATTGGTGCATTGCCCATAAGGCGAAGCCTAGACGGCATAGCCTACAAGAAATAGAACAGAGGGCGCTGCTTTTAAACGTCATCGACTCAAGTTGAGCGAGTCATCAGTTAAAGACATACCCTCAAAGTCCATGCCCCCACAAGGTAATCACATCACCCATACAAATAGAACTAAGTCAATTAAATCAGTTACCTTGTATTGTTACTACAGTCTGTCATGGTCACTACAAGGGGCCTGGACTACTAAACAATTACTCCCTAAACTCTGCCAGTCAGGCAGTCTGTTTTCAGTCTAATTTTATCCTAGTTAACATTCGCAACAGGCAACATGTGAGATCCACTAACCATCACTTAAACTGTGCTACTTGTGGTATAACTGCAAGTAATCTAATCTCCATCCCATTAAATGTTCCACATCCTGCACTAAGAAAGACCGGATGGGAACAAAATTAATATGGCACTTCTCAATGTTCGATCACTAAGCAATAAGACCTTAAGAAAATATAATTGAATGCATGTTGACTATTGGTGATTAGATGACTTCACTGAAATGTTGTCTATTGTCAGAACAAATTATGACAACATCATGGTCATAGGTGATTTTAATCTACATGTGGATAATGTGACCGACTCTAAAGCCACTGAATTCCTAAATATGTTAAGCTCTATGGATTTTACGCAACATGTAAATGGCCGACTCACAACCGTGGTCATACATTGGATCTAGTTATTACTCATGGTCTAAGGATTGACGTATCCTCTGTAATTGACTTGGCAATCTCAGACCACTACAGTATTTTCTTCTCTGCATTGTTACCATCATCCAGCCTTGTTACTGAGCAGGTTGTTAGGAACCGTTATTTTACCTCTGAAGTTGCTGAAAATGTCATTAATCATAATCTGGGATTATTAATCATAATAATCCCAGAATGCTTTTCTCAACTATTGACAGCCTCATAAATCCAGTTCCAAAAAGCCACTCTTTCATCACCTCAACATCAAAATGCGAAGAGTTTGCAGCATTTTTCAGAGATAAGATAACAAAAATCAAGTTGGATCTAAACCTTGTTATACTGAATGTGCGTGAGCCTCTGTCTTTGGTCACTTTCCCTCTGCCTAAGACTGCTATGAATGTTTTTGCTGCTGTTGATAAAGAAATGCTCAGGAACGAAGTGATGCAAGTAAAACCCTCCACCTTCTCACTCGACCCTATCCCCACCACCTTATTTATTATCATTAAAAACAAAAAAAAACTGTACTATACACTGATATCTCTGTTCTACCATGTCTCTTTCTAATACTATCTTTTCCTTATATTTAGGGACCGAGCCAGTAAAACTGGAAAGGTCCCTTTTGAAATTGCTTTGTTTATTATTAGGGACCGAGCCAGTAAAACTGGAAAGGTCCCTTTTGAAATTGCTTTGTTTATTATTAGGGACCGAGCCAGTAAAACTGGAAAGGTCTCTTTTGAAATTGCTTCGTTTATTATTATTAGGGACCGAGCCAGTAAAACTGGAAGGTCCCTCTTGAAATTGCTTTGTTTATTAGGGACCGAGCCAGTAAAACTGGAAAGGTCCCTTATTATTATTTTAGCGACTTTGCCAGCGATTTTGACCATCTCAACGTATACGAAAAGTATTTTTTATTTGGCAAAGTTGTCGGGGCTGGTGAAAAATTATATATTCTATGCGTCACGTTCATGTCGCACACTTGTAAGACCACTAGGTGGCGCTGTTTTTGAGCAAATTCCGTAATGCTCATAACTCCCGCATACTTTGTCGCACATTCATTAACGTTATATCCATACGTGCAGGAATCATTGCTGCACCTCCTCATATAGGCCACGCCCACTTCCGCCTACATTTTTTTCCCGCTACAGCGCGAAAACTCCAAAATACTACGTCTACGGGTTCCAACCATGCGCCTTTCTCTGATTCGCACGAAACTTCACACGTAGCATCTCCAGACTGTCCCATGAACAAAAGTAATTGGAAGTATTTCGATATTTCAAAAAATAAGCATGCTATAAATATTTTCATTTGTGTAAATTTTACGTCAAAAAAGCAAGTGGACCATTTCTCCACTTTGGTGCCTTTGGTCTCCAATTTTCAGACCATCGCCACTAGGTGGCGCTCTTTAAAATTAAGAAGTTTATATCTTCACATCGGCAAGTGCGATTTAAACGAAACTTGGTACGATGATAGCCGATGGCTCCCTGAGGCTCACGTCAAAAGGAGAAAAAAATTCCGCCACTAGGTGGCGCTCTAATGGCAGAGTATATCACTGTACAAAGACCGTGAATATGAAATTCACAGGACATGTGTAGACTAGTGCCCGGAGCTCACGTACCAAAAATGGTGTTTGTCGTGTTTGTAGCGCCCCCTACAGGACTTTTAAAAAGCAGCCCCGGCACCTCGTGTCACGGATATTTATGAAACTCGGTAGGCACGTGTAATCGACCAAGACCTACATAAAAGCCTCTTGGAGCCATACCCCAAACCCCACCGAATGTCAGATATTTGACATTCAATTTTTGTCATTTTTCAATTTTCGCCTCCTATTTCAACAAACCCCTCCCAGGGGATTTGTCGCCTGGGCTTCAATTTTTTTTATACATTCAGGAGATGGAACTTGAGAAAAGTTGTGCTATTTGCGACTCTGTCAAAGGGCGTGGCCGTGGGGTGCCGTCAAAGTTGGCCATATTCAATTCTATGGTCTTTTTTGCCGTTGTATTTGAACAAACTCCTCCCAGGGGAGTTGTTGCTTGGGCTTCACAATTCTTCAGTACACTCAGGAGATGTAACTTGAGAAAAGTTGTACTATTTGTGACTCTACGTCAAAGGGCGTGGCCGCGGCGTGCCGTCAAAGTTGGCCATTTTGAATTCAGTGGTAGTTTTTTCCGATGTTTGGGAACTAACTCCTCCCAGGGATTTTGTCCGTTCTGCTTCAAAATGTGTCAGTACAGTCAGAAGATGGGGCTGAACAAACCTTGTGCTCTTTGCAACTCTACGTCAAAGGGCGTAGCCGTGGCGTTCCGTCCAAATTGGTTGTGGTCTTTTTTTCCAATGTTTGTGAATGAACTCCCCCCAGGGAATGTCTGTTCTGCTTTAAAATTCGTCAGTAGAGTCAGAAGATGGTGCTGAACAAACATTGTGCTCTTTGCGACTCTACGTCAAAGGGCGTGTCCATGGCGCGCCGTCAATGTCGGCCATATTCAATTAGGTCATCTTTTCTGATGTATTTGAACAAACTCCTCCCAGGGGATTTGTCCGTATGGCTTCAAAAATCTTCAGTACACTCAGAAGATGTAATTTGAGAAATGTTGTGCTATTTGGGACTCTACGTCAAAGGGCGTGGCCGTGGCGAGCCGTCAAAGTTGGCCATATTCAATTCCGTGATCTTTTTTGCCGTTGTATTTGAACAAACTCCTCCCAGGGGAGTTGTCGCTTGGGCTTCACAATTCTTCAGTACACTCAGGAGATGTAACTTGAGAAAAGTTGTGCTATTTGTGACTCTACGTGGCGTGCCGTCAAAGTTGGCCATTTTGAAATCAGTGGTAGTTTTTTCCGATGTTTGGGAACTAACTCCTCCCAGGCATTTTGTCCGTTCTGCTTCAAAATTTGTCAGTACAGTCAGAAGATGGGGCTGAACAAACCTTGTGCTCTTTGCGACTCTACGTCAAAGGGCGTAGCCGTGGCGTTCCGTCCAAATTGGTTCTGTGGTCTTTTTTTCCAATGTTTGTGAACAAACTCCCCCCAGGGAATTTGTCTGTTCTGCTTTAAAATTCGTCAGTAGAGTCAGAAGATGGTGCTGAACAAACATTGTGCTCTTTGCGACTCTACGTCAAAGGGCGTGTCCATGGCGTGCCGTCAAAGTCGGCCATATTCAATTAGGTCATCTTTTTTGACGTATTTGAACAAACTCCTCCCAGGGGATTTGTCCGTACGGCTTCAAAATTCTTCAGTACACTTGACGCGTGTCGTCAAAGTTGGCCATTTTGAATCGAATGTCAAACTGTGATGCCATTTGTGCCGTTCCCTAACCCTAATGTTAGCTACTACTAGTCTCCCTGTGAACGCCCCTGTCTACTGCACACTGCATGGACCGCAACGGACACCAACCTGTCGCGACACTATCCACGACACGCCCCGTGTCTGTGCATCTGACATTAAAACCCTTGGACTATAGAAAAAGAAACAGCTACTGGCTGGCTTACTAGTGACACAAATCAGATGAGGTACTCGGTTTGTACCCTACACTGAATTGCTGAATTGCTCAAAGCAAAAGATGAAAGCCAAAGTGAGGTCGGCAGCTCAATAGGTAGGCTATGGCAGGCCTAGATATAAATCTGATTCAAACATCATCCACATCCATGTGAATTTAATTTTGTTATGTATTTATTGATATTTATTCTATTTGAACTTCTAAGGTGTTACTAAATATATATAGTTGTTCATTCATTATTACTCTTCATTGTATTTGTTAGAAAATGAGCAAGTGCAAGGGGTATTTTTAGTCCCTATCTCAAGAGAGTCTGGCCTTTTGCTGTAAGCAGTTGATTTGAAGCCATGCCTTGACAGACAACACATTCAGCCAATCAGATTAATGTAAGCAAAAAAAAGCTTCGGAAGAACAGCAAACACGGCCCACATACATACATTGAACTTTCTGCACAGGCTCTGGTCCAGCAAAGAATGAAACAAGTGTGACTGCCCTACTACAGCATACGTACCATTTGACAACACCGATGTTGTGGGTCCCCTCCACTCTGACATTAGCTCTGAGTCTGTACAGTCAGGGGCAGGGCTGTCTATTGGTTCCTGGTTCTTTTTATTTTTCCTAATAGTAGCTTCATCCCCATCCTCCTGTTTGCCTCACGCAGTCACTTTGATTTGCCACATCTCACATTTGAAACACAGTTTCAAACAATGTCTCGTCATTGAGATGTGACGTTGATGTACAAGCCCTATACACTATATATAGTGTATATACGATTAGGTTACATACTCGATGGGTTATGTATTTTATGTAGCAGCCGTTGGCTTCTTTAATAATGGCAGAGAGTCTCTGATGGGTGTAATTGTTTTTGTCTTAAGCACCATGAAAACTAAAAATAAACACAAAAATGGCTAATAAATAAACCCATAACATAGCACAAATTTGCAAACAAATCCTGATCCTGACAAATCCAAATTTCCACAGTGCAACATCTGCATTTACACTGCACATTAAATGAAGACTTTTCAAGAAACTCCACACATAAAAAACACATTTATGCAGACAATAATTCATAATTATGTAGCACATACGTTTCTGGCAACAGACATAACACAGCAACTTTCAATAACACTCAATGTGAACATTTTACAGCCTTGGAGTTTCTCCATCTCTTGGACATGGACACACTCTTGTAAACAACAACAAGGTTAATGGTAAAACATAACAACTAAATGTTACAGAGTAAACAACACCAAGGCTAATGGCAAAACATAATGACTAAATGTTAGAGTAAACAACACCATGTTTAATGGTGAAACATAACGACTAAATGTTAGAGCAGTGGTTCTCAACCGGTGGGGCGCGCCCCCCTGGGCGGGCGCGGACACTCTCCCGGGGAGGCGTGGGTTAAAAAAGGAGGACAAATACGCGTCCGGCTTTAGGCCGGACTGTCCGGCTTTTCAAAGCCCTGTCCGGCGTCCGGCGCAGCATCAAGCCGGACGCGTATTTGTCCTCCTTTTCGAACCCCCCCCCCGCCGGTCGTAGGTCCGCGGTGTGTTACTATTGCGCGCACCCCCCCCCCCGTCGGCCGTAGGTCTGCGGTGTCCAACACGTTCTCATCCCAACTCGTAATATACCGACGATTTGTCACGCCCCTAGATGTCTGACAGTGACGCAAAAGGTACCCTCTGTGTGAAACGATCTGGGTTCTCATAAACCCGATCGCGTTGGTAAGAGACGAGCAGTGTCTACAGCGTCCGCTCGCAGAGTAGAGTCTACAGCGTCCGCAGTCTACTGTGAAACAATTCACTCCAAAAAGGGTTATGGTTATGGTTAGGGTTAGCGTAATCTAGGGTTAGGGTTAGGGTTAGGCAGTAGACTCTGCTCGTCTCTTACCACCGCGAACGGGTTTATGAGAACCAGGGCTTGAAAACGAAATTATTTTTCAATCGTTCCGTTCCGAACGGAACCGGTATATTTAACGTTTTCGTTCTTGCGTTCCGCCACCAACATATCGTTCCTGAACCGGTTCGGAACGTAAAATAACGTTCGTTCTTAACGTTCCGGCAGTGTTATTGGGCCTCCGCGGTGTGTTACTATTGCGGCCCCCCCCCCCCCCGCCGGCCGTAGGTCCGCGGTGTGTTACCATTGCGCACCCCCCGTCGGCCGTTACTATTGCGCGCGGCGCGGCGCGGCGCCCCCCCCGCGGTGTGGTACTATTGCGCGCCCCCCCCCCCCCCCCGTCGGCCCGTGGTGTGTTTGTGTTACTATTGCGGGCATAGACATATATACATAGTATACATGTATATATGTCTATGATTGCGGGCACCCCCGCCGGCCGTAGGTCCGCGGTGACGCTCGAACGTGAACGTCGTTTTACGGCAGCGGAAGATTTACGACAGCCAGCATACAGACAGTAAACAGACAGTGAGCAACGGACTTCACATGATATTATTCACAACTCGGATTAATTTAATGAAACCCATTGATTCTTTTGACCGGTGGACCCTTACGGACTTAAGGAATATAAACAATGCAGGAACGGACACACACCGTACCTACGGACTTTATGATCGCTTCAAAAGTTGGAAGTCAGACCTTTTCCCCGTCTCTCTTGTTTACCGGTAAGTCTGATGAATTATGCGTTGGTGTTCATAGTTTGTGTTAAATGAACTGAATGATTTATCTGTGGAGAGTCTAACTGATCTAACGATGTGCGTTATGTCCATATGGACAGACGTTTAAACGGTTACCGTATCTTTGTGTAGGTGATCTAAACGGCTTAAGTCGTTCAAGAAATAATTTAGATAAAATCCAGATCCGGCCTCAATTGGAGACCTGCGTTTATTTGTCAAAACGTGTCGCCACACCCCTGCGTCTATTAGGGACCTTGCTTTTATTGGAAGTTTTACGGTATATAGAGAACGAAAAAAACCGGTTATTAACCGGTTTTGGGGATTTCAGAATAACGTTTCTGTTCCGGAACAGTTGAAGACCATTTGGTTTTCGTTTCCGTTTCCGTTCCTCGTAAAATACCGTTCGTTTTCGGTTTTCGTTTTCGTTCCTTGAACCGGTTCGGAGCCCTGATGAGAACCCAGATCGTTTCACACAGACGCAGGAGGGAACCTTTTGCGTCAGTATCAGACGTCTAGGGGCGTGACAAATCGTCGGTATATTACGAGTTGGGATGAGAACGGGCTCCGGTGTGTTACTATTGCGCGCACCCCCCCCCCCCCCCCCCCCCCCCCTCCCCGTCGCCCCCCCCCCCCCCCCGTCGGTCGTAGGTCCGCAGTGTGTTACTATTGCGCGCACCCCCCCGCCCCCGTCGGCCCCCGTCGGCCGTAGGTCCGCGGTGTGTTACTATTGCGCGCACCCCCCCCGTCGGTCGTAGGTCCGCGGTGTGTTACTATTGCGCGCACCCCCCGCCCCCCGTCGGCCCCCGTCGGCCGTAGGTCCGCGGTGTGTTACTATTGCGCGCACCCCCCCGTCGGTCGTAGGTCCGCGGTGTGTTACTATTGCGCGCCCCCCCCCCCCCCCCCCCCACCCCCCGTCAACAATGGGGGGGGGGGGGGGGGGGGGCCGACTGCAATGAACCAGTTTTGGGGGGGCCCAGCCTGAAAAAGGTTGAGAACCCCTGTGTTAGAGTAAACAACACCAAGGTTAACGGAAAAACATAACGTTCGGTTACGGGTGTAACCTTTGTTCTCTGAGTGAAGAGACTATCTCTCCACCCATTACATATTCCATATGTATGGGGAATCGACTTACTGGATCGTGCAACGTGGAAACTCTTTAAGACACACCGGTTGTACCGGCCACGCCCTTGATTAGTGTTGTATAAGACACCTGTGTTGGCGTGGGACTAGTGCTTCATATTGATCGACACACGCCTCCGAGCGGCCCTCTGGTGGAGAGATAGTCTCTTCACTCAGAGAACAAAGGTTACACCCGTAACCGAACGTTCTCTATCGTATCGAGACTATCTCTCCACCCATTACATATTCCATATGTATGGGGAACCTCTGTAAGACACCCCGTGAGGAGGCCGTGCGGACCAAGCACACGTGCAAATAGATAGATAGATAGACAGATAGATAAATTAACTATTTACACTATTTACAACCCCCAGGCCTGATGGCACCACCAGACGCAAGTGCTCCCTGCCTTAAGCCCAGTGGCAAGACACCAATCGGGGCCTACCAACCCCGCAAGACACAAGGGTGTAGTGGAGGGGTGAAGAAACCCAGATACCTGCCAGACGCAAGGCTACATGAGTTGAACAAAAGATAAACTGGGCCCCTTGGGCTTCAGTGTTGGAAGCAAGAATAACAAGAACACAAAAAAAAGACTCCCTTTCAGGGCCGGGTTGCGGCTAGCACCCGCTCTCAAAAAGACGGGCTAGCTGCTATGTTAATTGAATAGTATTTCGCAAAGGTTGAGGGCATTGACCAAGTGGCCGCTTTGCAGATCTCCTGTAAAAAAGCACCTCGCCATAGTGCCCATGAGGTTGCCATGCCCCTTGTTGAGTGAGCACGGAGCCCCGGTAGAGTTGGCCCGTTTGTTTCCGTGTAGGCCTGTCAGATGGCCTCTACAACCCATCTGGACAGTCTTGACTTTGACAGCGGTTCGCCCAAGCGCTCCGTCTGTCTTGCGCACCGAGTTTGTGCACTTCATATAACACAACAGTGCTCTGACAGGGCATAGGGTTGAGGCCTGATGCCCAGTTCCGTCCTCTTCCTGAGTGGGAGGCAATGGACTGAGCTCGATGGTTTGGTTCAGATTCACGTCGGAGAGTACTTTTGGAAGGAAGGCAGGGTTAGGCCGCAGGATAACTCCAGCATTCCCCGGAAGCAGCTTACAGCACTCCTGATGGACAGATAAGGCGTGCAGCTCCCCAATTCTCTTTGCTGAGCAGACTGCTAGAAGTAGGGCTGTCTTTAGTGATAGCCACTTTAGCTCGACCGCCTCAATTGGCTCGAACGGGGCATGTTGGAGTGCCACCAGCACTCTGTCTAAGTCCCATGGGGGCATCATTGGCGCCTTAGGTCGCACTGTTTGTCGCTGGGCGCCCTTCAAGAATTGTGAAATGAGGGTACAGCAGCGTCCTGACAGACTACGGTTCCCTACTCGTGAAGCTTTAATTGCAGCTACCATGCCTCTGAGGGTGGCAGCAGATTTACCCTGGCCCAGCTGCTCTTGCAGGAACTGCAGGTTATGCTGTGATGTGGAAACGAGGGGGTCCACCTGATGGACTTCGCACCAAGAGGTGAACTTGCCCTAACGGAAGGCATATGCCGCATGGGTAGAAGGTGCCCTTGCCGACTCCAATGTTTGGATGACTGGCTCCGAGAAGCCTAGGGCCCTGAATTCTGCCCTGTCAGGGGCCATGCCCACAGTTTCAGGCCCTGTGGGAAGGGGTGAAACAGGGTGCCTCGTGCCTGCAGCAGCAGGTCTCTCCGAATAGGGAGCTCCCAAGGAGTCCCGTTCAAGAGTGGTGCAATGTCTGAGAACCATGGCATGTGAGGCCAATTTGGGGCCACCAAGATCACCGCCGCATTCTCACGCAGGATTCTCCATAAGAGGGGGTGGAGAAGGCTGAAAGGGGGAAAGGCAGGCCTTGAGGCCACTGGTGAGCCAGAGCGTCCGTCCCTAGTGGTGGGCTGTCCCTCCCCAGGGAGAAGAGCATTGGGCAGTGAGCTGTCTCCCTGGAGGCAAACAGATCGGCTACTGCCGTCCGGATGGAGCCTCCACTCTCCTGGCTGAGGGCCTCCCCTGGACAACAAGTCTGCCGCGGTGTTCAGAGGGCCTGGCAGGTAGGTGGCTCTTAGCGACAGGAACCTTGGGCATGCCCATGTCCATAAGTCGTGGGCCAGCTGCCCTAAGTGGGGAGAGCCCAGTCCCCCCTGCCTGTTGACATAGGCTGCTGCCACTGTACTGTCGGTCCTGACCAGTACATGGCAGCCCTGAAGGAGTGGGAGGAATTGTAGAAGCGCAAGGTGAATCGCCCGGAGCTCAAGAGCGTTGATATGTTGTTGCAACTGTTTGCCGTTCCAGGCACCCCGGACTCCTAGGCCTGCGTGTACTGCCCCCCAACCTACCTGTGAGGCATCCGTTGCCAGGAGTTGCCGATGTGTCACAGGGCCCAGCCTGTTGCCCCGCCTACGCGTTTCGACTCTACTGAGTCTTCCTCAGGGCCCTGAGGAAGACTCAGTAGAGTCGAAACGCGTAGGTAGGCGCTAGCCTAAATCCAATGGAATAAAGGATTTTTAATTTTTTCACTCAATCGGTGTGCCTCGGATCTCTGACTGCCTTCTAAAAAACTTTCACCAAGAAATCTTACACATATGACAGTCGTAGCTTGTTTAAATATCATCCTGTCCATTCCCGAAGAGCACCTGATTTTTCTTTACTAAGCGACCCAACGCAGCACTCTCCCTCTCTCTTTCTCAGTTATTTGTTATATTTTACAACAACTTGACCATATATGGTCAAAAACTGCAAAAAAAGCTCATTTGACAACGTTTTTATTATAGTAATAGCAGCCTGAAATAATGTACCATGGGGTTTATTTTAGCCTTTTACTGCACCTATCTTGAACCTGAAGAAATTGAAAATAGCTTTACTTTTGAAGTAAACAAAACAAAGCAAATTAACTTTAAAAAAAAAGTTGACTGAGCATCAACTGGCAGTTTTGGAATGTTGGGGCTTTGTAGTTGGCAGTTGGTGTCCATCGGTTGGTACCTGCAGATCGCCATCGCTCACTGCTCTCTCTTTTGGAATAATTTCAGTAAGTATTTACTATAATTCTATATATAATTCTATATATATATATATATATATATATATATAATTAAGATATACCTTTGTAGTCATGGCGGAGCATTTCAGTTGCGCGATTGTTAAGCGGGGGGGGGGGGGGGGGGGGGGCTAGCGGAGCATTGCAGTTGCGCGATTGTTGAGCGGGGGGGGGGGGGGGGGGGGGCTGGCGGAGCATTTCAGTTGCGCGATTGTTGAGCGGGGGGGAATAGAAAATATACACCCAATCGCAAAGGGCCCCTCTCGGCTCAAGGGCCCCTGGGCAACTGCCCAGGTTGCCCATATGGTAGATCCGGCCATGCTCACTGTTGCTGCCAACGTGAGCGTTGAAGTCCCCCAGCAGAACGAGTGAATCCCCAGAGGGAGCACTTTCCAGCACCCCCTCCAAGGAGTCCATAGGCACAAACAACAGTCAGGATCCGTCCCCCCACCCGAAGGCGGAGGGAGGCTACCCTTTCGTCTACCGGGGTGAACTCCAACATACAGGCACCAAGTCGGGGGGCAATAAGTATTGCCACCCCTGCCCGGCGCCTCTCACCAGTGGCAACTCCAGAGTGGAAGAGAGTCCAACCCCTCTCGAGAAGACTGGTTCCAGAGCCCTTGCTATGCGTCGAGGTGAGAGGCCGACTATATCTAGCCGGAACTTCTCAACCTCGCGCACCAGCTCAGGCTCCTTCCCCACCAGAGAGGTGACGTTCCACGTCCCTAGAGCTAGCTTCTGCAGCCGAGGATCGGACCGCCAAGGTCCCCGCCTTCAGCCGCTGCCCAGCTCACACTGCACCCGACCCCTTTGGCCCCTCCCGCTGGTGGTGAGTCTGCGTGAAGGGGGTCCCACGTCTTCGCTTGGGTCTGTGCCCGGCCACCAGGCGCTCGCCCCCGAGCCCCACCTCCAGGCCTGGCTTCAGGGGGGGGCCCCGGTGACCCACGTCCGGGCGAGGGACACGTAAGACCAATTATTTTGTTCATCATAAGGGTCTGACAAAGTCCTGGACTCAAAATCAAAAGTAGACCTGGAATGCCTGCCACCCCCCAAAGTCTGTCTCATCCCACATGTGCAAAGGGCCAACTACAGAGTGGCCTGCTACAAGAGAGCAGACAAGGCAATAATAGAGAGTCCCAAACCATATCCAGGCATGGGCTGGGAGAAGACAGGAGAGGAGGAGGTGTTGGAACCTGTCTGGACAATTGGACCCATCCTCCTGCCTTCTCTTGTTGAGGTGCTGGCTCAGAGAGCATAGTCAGAAGTAGGGGTGTAACGGTATGAAAATTTAACCTCATGGTTATTGTGACCAAAATTATCACGGTTTTCGGTATTATCGCAGTATTTTTTGAAAGTGTGTTCAATATGTTCAGAAAGCACTGATAGGCCTACACAAGCTTTCATAAAGTGTAACAGTGTTTATTATAATGCAAAACCTTATCAAAAGCATCAAAATGTAACAAAGGAACAGCATGTAAACATTCAAGCTAAGACCTAAGAACAATATGTAAACAGAAACACCACTTATACTTGTTTTCTTCATCAAAATTAAAATGTAAAACTGTTAGTATCTTATTTGTCAGGAAAATGAACCATTGTGCAAGTTTATGTGAACATTTTAAACTAAAAGACAAAAGTGCATTATGCATTTAAAATAAATAGCCACTATGAACAAATTACAAAAATAACTACAAGCATATGTAATCAAATCCAAATGTTCAAGTGTTGATGACATTAAAATAAAAAAACGAAATATGTAAACAAATCAATGAAACAGAACTGATTGTATACTTATTCTCTCCATCATCAACACATAAGATGCTGCTGATCTAGCATCCTGTATGTATGCATCTCTATTCACTTGAGATTAAAATGTAAACATGTCAACATATTTACTTTGTTTGGTTTAAGTAGTGACCTAGGAGGGGAAACAATGTACCCGCTGGCACTGAATAGTCTCTCTGAAGGATCACTGGTTGCTGGGATGCAAAAAAGCTTTCTTGCAATCCTGGCAAGATGAGGCAGTTCAGATGCATGGCCCCTCCACCACACCAGTGGATCATCCTCGGCTGGAATGGATGGCAGAGACATGTAGACCTTGATCTCCTCCTTCACTGTATTTTCTGGCTGGAACTTCAGATCTCTGCTGCCTTGTTGAGGTAATCTTTTTTAGCAACCCAGCCAGGCCTTTCCCTTCTGATACTGCTGTGGAGGTACTGCTGGTGCTTTCTGGTTCCTGCCTGACTTGTACAGGTGTCAGCTTCAAGGCCTCCTGGACACAGCTGTCAACTACAGCATTCAGAGGCTCATCTAAAAAGTTAGCTTTGAACCTGGGGTCAATGAAACAAGCCATCTGCATGACACCCTTTGCCTTCTCTGTGTACCTCTTGTTTAGGTCTTCTCTCATTACCTGTTTCATCTGCTTGGTCAGGGCTGGATCCTCATCATTTTCCTCCAGGATATCACCAGTGATGTGGTCAAGGACTGGCTTAATGGCTGATATAGTTACTTGTGTCTCTGAGCCAAGTGCATCTGTAAATGTGCTCAGAGGTTGAAGGAGCTGGCAGAGTTGCTCCATAACAACTATGTCAGCATCCTTGGGCATCAGATGCCAAACTCCCCTTTCTGCAGCCAGTGTAGCACAGACTGCCTGCTGCTGGCTGAGGAAATGTTCAAACATCTTGTATGTAGATCCCCATCGGGTCACTACATCATGGATGAGATTCTTCTGTGTCAGTGCTCTCGTTCTCTTTCAGCTCCGTGAGAAGCCTTGGACCAGATGACGACAGGCCCTTACTGCTGTTTCAACTCTCTGAATTTTCAAAGCTTTTGAGATGGCCAGGTTCAAATTGTGACCGAAGCATCCAAGCCACAGATCTGGGAACTGTTCAAAGGCCTTGATCATGTTGGTTGCATTATCTGTGGTTATGGAGACCAGATCTGTCTTGTTTATCTCCCACTCATCCAACATATTCTCAAAAAACTCTGATATTTTGAGCGGAGTGATCTTCTGGGAAAAACTGGGTTTCTAAGCAGTGTGATTCCAGTTGCCAGTCTGGGGTGAGATAATGAATTGTAAAGCTGATGTATGGTTGGCCAGCCCCACTTTCACTGGTCCAGATGTCAGTAGTTGCAGCAAAGAATTCACCCTGAGCCAAACTTTTCCTAACATCAGCTTTGACTGCGTTGTACATCTTTGGTATCTCAGTCTTTGAAAAAAAATTGCGTGAAGGCACTTTGTAATGAGGCACGGCAACGTTCATCACCCTCAGAAAGCCAGGCCTCTCAACCATCTGGAAAGGCATCATGTCTTTTGCTATGCAATAGGAGATTGCTGCAGTTAGGTCTTGAGCTTTTTTGGATGCAGTTGCGTAAGCAGACTGTCTGCTGAATGCTTGCTCAAGAGTCTGTGTCACTGAACCTGTAGCAGTACTTGGCTGCCCCACTGCAAGTCCTTTCTGTAAAAAAAAAAAAGAATAGCCATGTCATTATTAATTATTATTATTATTATCATTTGGCTACCATTCATATCAATATTCATACGATTTTGCCGTTAGCTGTTATTGTTGCTAAATCAAAAGAAAACGATTGGCTAGAAATTAATTATCTTACAGGGCAAATAATGTTTCGTGTTTTCAAAGACACGTGGTTCAGACCGTCACCGTGTGACTAAGTCAATTAAAGTTATCCAACTTCGCTAGAATTAAACGATTTACTGAACTTAGGACAAATATAAATTATGCATTCTTGTAGTAGGACACTGAAAGACAGACACACATACGTTGTGACCAGAAGTTAGGCTGCATTATAACTTTTAAATTAATATTTTCAAAAGGCAGTAAGGCTGTTACCACTCACCAAAACTGCTACCGTTATTACACAAGCAAGTACAATTACGTTATAACAACGTAACGTAAGTTAACGCTATTACTGAGCTGCACATTAGGTTGACTCAGCAACAAGTGTCTGTAACGTTAGTAACATAACATTAAAGGTATGATCAGTGGCGTCAGTTTGGTTTTAGAAGTGGTGGGGACAATAACCATAAGCTTGAGTGTGGTTTGAAAAGTGCTGGGGACCCTTATGTAAGCTATTCATCCATTCAACGCTGCATTACAATATGCTCTACAGTGTATTGTCAGGTGTTGAAAATCCTATTCGAACAATAAAAGTTGAAAACCACAGTTTGTGTTTTGGCTAGTTTTGCAAACGGCGTTGGAAACACCGGGGTATTGGCTCTGGAATACTAATACACATAGGACAAAGAACAGTGTTGGCAATTTAACACTTCTCTTGACATCAACAAAGTTTACCAGACAAACTATGCCAGACTGTAAAGGGGGTACGAAATGAAACGAGGTACTGAGCATCAGCCTTTTGAAGAAGAGCAAGGGCTGCTGGTAGCCTGTTATGCTGCATTAAAAAACGAACAAAAAACAAGCACCCAGAGGAGAATTGCATCTGCCAAATCCTCACCACCAGTAAAGTATAAACACTCGCGAAGGACCAATGTAGACTTCACTCGTTACAACATCATATAAGCAAATTGCCCCCAAATAAAATCCCCTACAGTTTAGGACAATCACACAGGTTATGCGAGAACATATTTATGTTAGGATACCAGGCTCCAAGTCTAACGTCACATATCTCAACCAGACAAAACAACCGCATTGGCATAGGAATCGCACCGTGTGTACTAGCGGCAATCTGTATAATGCATACTAGCTGGAGCACCAACCAGAATCAGATCACAATCGTAGCTTAGGACCGTGGGTAACCTTTGACCAGATCACTGTGGGGAAATGTGTCCCGAGGGAAGGAGGCCGCCGACAACAGGATCGCTTTTAACTCACTTTATTTGTTTAGGTTTAGTTATCTTAATCTACCAAGCATGTGGGGAAAGTAAATGTAAATGCCACGCGCGTGGAGAGCCGTTTAGCTTAGCATCCTTGCGGATGGGGCCGCCTCGGGCTTCTGATCCTAACCGCATGTTTCCGCCGGATGCCTCTGGGCAGGAGGCGTGGCCTCCATGACGCACAATGGCTAGCGTTAAGCGCCGCCCCCAGTATATTGTTTGCCGCCATCATGTGTTGAGGTGCAGTTACTACAACTTGTATATTTATTTCTACTCCTGGCTATGTGCAGATATTTACAGCCTGATGATACATGTTATTAATTCGCAACATCACGAGCAAACAAAACCAGCAGCAAAGTTTAATTAAACCAATGTCTTACCTTATGTGGCCCTCCACATGCAGGCTAGATGATGTATCCATATCCATTTCATTATCCAGTGTCACAAACATGCTTTTTACAGGAAGCAAAAGGACCGGCTATTGTCTGTCTTGAAAATGAATTAAGCCACTTCATCATTATAACGCTATGTACAGACAGCACACGTTTACCCTCCCCCTCCCCCTTGTGATGACATTAAATATAATTTCAAAACAAAAAAAGGCTCAAGTCGCAAGGCTATTTGACTGGATCCATCATGTCTAAGAGAAAAGCTGGAACCGATATCAGATCCTTTTTCAGCAGGCAAAAATGCGCTGTAAGTGCAGAGAAACCTACAAATTACCTTGTTTTACGATGTTTGATATTAACTGACTCAGTTAACTGCTAGTTCTCATCTATTGCTAACGGTAACGGTTAGCTAGCAGTAACACTGCAGTTAGCTACATACCGGCGGCTGTAGCTACAGTCTATGCTTTGGCTACTACACATTTCTGTCTTCCACTTTTATTGGTTGACTGGAATACCCTTTGTACAGTAGCGATGGTTTCTAGTGTTCTACATACATTCCATAGACAAGTAAGGGCTAATGCCCGACGAGGTGGCCATTAACAAGGTTCTTATGCAACGGAAACGTTGTTCACTCCTCCAGTAAATAGGACGGACCTTAGATACGACTTGGCAACGGGAGGTATTCTAGTCCGCTCAGCTATGAGCCAAAGAGCTAACGTTATGCATTGTACATTATAATTCGAAATTCGTCCCAGCCTTTATACCACAGATACTCTAGGGTCTATAGCATATAACCGCATTTTGTGATTACAGTTTAATGCATTTTTCACAATTTACCAGCTGTCGTTTTGACGACTAATCACCGCGCCATTCGTTTCAATGGGAATCGCGACGGTCTATATTTATAATTTGAAATTTGTGAAATTAACCATTTATTAATGTGAAAATACACATCGTTCACCTTTATCCTCCAAATCCTGGATGTAATCCTGAAGGTCATTCACGATTCTTGCCTCTCGCTGGCGTTTGACTGATCCCGTCTCACTGAAGGCAAGGCAGCTTTATTTATATAGCGCATTTCATACACAATGGCAACTCAATGCGCTTTACATAGAACTATAAGAATTGAAATAAAAATTAGAAGAATAATAATATAATAATAATAATAATAATAAAAAATACAAGAATAGAAAGAAATAAAATACTATAAGAGCAGCATAAAATCATGATTTAAAAGGACATAGTGCAATTAAATTTACAATTTAAAGTGCTTTGAACAAGCTCAATCATAAGCACAGGAGAAGAGAAGTGTTTTTAACTTGGATTTAAAAATGTTCACAGTTGGGGCTGATTTCAGTTCAGCTGGTAGTTTGTTCCAGTTTTGTGCAGCATAACAGCTAAAAGCTGCTTCACCATGTTTAGTTTGAACTCTGGGCTTCACTATCTGACCTGAGTCAGTAGATCTCAGAGCCCTACTGGGTTTGTATTCTACTAAGATGTCATTCATGTATTCTGGACCTGAACCATTCAGTGATTTGTAGACCAGTAGCAGAACTTTAAAATCTATTCTATAGCTGACTGGGAGCCAGTGTAAAGACTTTAGAACTGGAGTAATGTGCTCTGATCTCTTTGTTCTGGTTAAAACTCGAGCTGCAGCATTCTGAATGAGCTGCAGCTGTTTAATAGCCTGGCAAGCCAGACCTACATCAGAAAGATGTAAGGTCTGGCTCAGCTCCATTGGCAGTGTGGGCGGGATAAACGGTTGTCTTTCAAGTTCCCTCTGCACGCAATAGGATAGCGCTACAACCAATCAGAGCAACGAAGAAGGTGACGTAGTCAGAGCGACGGCTCTGACTACGTAATTAATCAAAACTCAGAATAAATATTTATTTTCGAGGAAAGACTTCAGTGCCGTTCTTTGTTCTTTTCTCAAATAAAATGTTAACTTAAAGTCTTGAAGAGTCGCGGCCAAAGCCGAGTGGAAAGAAAACCGTTCGCCAGCAGCAGTAGCCATTGTTTACCTCTAACACAGAACCGTCGCAACTCTGTCGTCATGGTAGCCCGGCTTTCGACTCCGCCCCTCACGCTGTGATTGGCCAGACATACCAGACATCGTTGGTGTTTCCAGCACCAAAAAGCGGACGGAGCTGTGCTAGACCCTACATAGCTGCCAAATAAATTTGCTGCCGCTAGGGGGTGTCTAGAGTTCTAGGCTAGCTGTTTAATGCTTTTTTGTGGGAGTCCAGTCAGAAGACCGTTACAGTAGTCGAGTCTACTGGAGATAAAAGCATGAATCAACTTCTCCTGGTCTGTTTGAGACATAAAACCCTTCACTCTGGATATGTTCTTAAGATGATAGAAGGCTGTTTTGGTGATGGATTTGATATGACTGCTGAAGGTCAAATCTGAGTCTATCAGCACGCCAAGGTTTCTGACTTGGTCCCTAGTTTTTAGAGAGAGTGACTCGAGATGTTTACTGACGGCAATCCTCTTCTCTTTATTGCCAAAAACAATTACCTCAGTTTTGTCCTGATTTAATTAAAGGAAATGTTGGTTCATCCAATTTGTTACTTGCTCTAAACAGTGACACAATGACTGTATTGGACTGTAGTCATCTGAGGACAGTGCTATGTATATCTGCATGTCATCTGCATAACTGTGATAGTCTACATTAGAGTTCTGCAGAACTTGACCCAAAGGCAGCTTATATAGACTGAACAAAAGGGGTCCAAGAACTGACCCCTGAGGAACTCCACATGTCATAGCCATTCGATTGGATTCATAACTTCCAATGGTCACAAAATAACTCCGCTGTTCCAAGTAGGACCTGAACCATTCTAGGACTGTTTTCCGCTGAGTCCTGCCCAAGTTTCCAACCCTTGCACTGAAATACAGATTTAAAGATGGCAGCAACTCCCCCGCCTTTCTTACCAGTTCGACACTTGTTCATAAAACTGAAATTTGTTGGTGCTGCCTCATTGAGAATAGCACAACAGCTACATTCAGTCAGCCATGTTTCACTAAGAAGTAAAAAATCTAGATCATAAGTCATAATGACGTCATTAACTAACAGTGATTTGTTGACTAGTGATCTGATATTGAGTAGACCTAATCTTGTGGATATAACAGGAGACACTGGTATATTTCGAGGTTGACATGCTATACTTAATAAATGGCAGATTTACCCTTTTTATTTCTCACCAGTTTAACCATTCTTCTGTTACCTGTCATCACAGGGATTGAGAAGGCTATCTGAACTCCATAGGGCCCTGACTTTTCCTGGGGGAGAACATTATTGGTATCAGTATTGCAGCCTGGACCCGGCACGTATCAGTCCGACTCACAGATTATCTGAGTCAGAGGAGGTGGGGGGGCTCTGTGACGTTTGGGTGATGGCTTTTTCCTGCGTGGTGGAATGGGAGGGGCTGGACGAGGAGGGGGATTTAGGGGAGAAAAAATGGGATTTGGGCGTGGTGTGAGTTGGAAATCCAGAAAATGGGGGAATGGGGAATCCGGACTGCCTGGAGAGCTGGATGGGGTCCCGGTGGGTGAAAGTTGGGAGTCTCCTGGTGGGGCTGGGGGAGACTCCACTTGTTGGGCTGTTGGGGCTGGGGGAGACTCCTCCTGTTGGGTTGTTGGGGCTGGGGGAGACTCCACTTGTTGGGCTGTTGGGGCTGGGGGAGACTCCTCCTGTTGGGTTGTTGGGGCTGGGGGAGACTCCTCCTGTTGGGTTTTTGGGGCTGGGGGCGACTCCTCATGTTGGGCTGTTGGGTCTGGGGGAAACTTCTCTTGTTCGGGTAAGAATGATGACGTTAAAGCCTCTCTCTCGGTGTGCTGTCCTTCATGGTCACTCCTTATCTCAGGCAGTAGTAGTTTTTGTCCAGAAGGCTGTCTTATCTGTTGTTTTGGATTGTCTCGCCTCTTGTCCTTGGCAGGGGCTGCTGGTTACCGACGCAAAAAATCAAAAATGTTGTAGCTTAACAGCTGTACTCCTGACTTGTTAAGGCAAAATCCATCTGCCTCAAAGAGGTGTCTGCGTTCCCAAAAAATGTTGAAATTGTCAATAAAGTTCACTGATTGAGCAGCACACGTATCTTTGAGCCATCTGTTTAGCATCAACAGCCTGCTGAATCTCTCGTCTCCTCGCCGAACTGTTGGTAGAGGTCCACTGATAAACACCTCAGTATTCAGACATCGAACTTTGTTCAGCAGATCATTGAAATCCTGTTTCAATACCTCTGATTGTTGCTTGACAACATCAAGTGCTCCTGTGTGAATGACGACAGATTTCACTGTCGGATGCTCAGCAGTGATTTCCAGAATTTTCTCCGAGATATCGGACACCATATCATTGGTAAAACAAAGTACTTTGGTGTTTTTGTTGAAAATGTGTTTTGTCTTATTCACAGCTCCGTCATCCACTATCAGCGTTTGAGGCCCAGTGGTTAGCTCTTTCTGCAGCCTTTTAGTATATGATTTAGCCTCATACCTTTCTCCGGTGCTGGAATATGACCTTTCTTTTGGGGAGTCAGGGTCTTGTAAAAGTGGAGCAAATCTGTTCTCTAGTAGAATCCCTGTGTCTTTGGTCGGTTTGCTCTTACTTTTTGTTTTAGCCACATTCCACGGCTGTTTTCTCCTTGGTACTGGGGTTGAAGAGACCCTCCTGTGTGACGGCAGTGCAGGCCACTCTGTATCATCACGAGTCTCCAGGTGCTGGGTTCTGCCTGTTAACCGTCTTTCCATATCTGAGGGAGGCGATTTATCTTTACATGAATTATGCCTTGGCTTTGCACAAAGCATTTGTCTGTTAGCCTGCTCCTTTCCACTGATTTGCGTCATCGGTAGAGTGGTTTCATTCCCATATTGACCATTTACCTCCACGTTGACTTCGAGTCGCAGAATCTTTGTCTCCAGTACTGCTATCTTCTGGAGAAGTTTGTAGTAGTCATCCGTGGAAAAGGGAGGCATCTCGTCGTAGCTAATTAGAGGCATCTTGTTGCTAATTAGCTTAGCTTGGCTGAGCTCCACAAACCCAGTCAGTATAGTGCAGGCTTATGCTGCTGATTAGTGATGGCTCGTTCGCGAACGAATCAGTTCGAACGAACGACTCTTTAAAGTGAACGAACTGACCTCGTTCGCCGCTCTCGTTCGACTTGTTCGTCGTTCGTCTCGTTCGCTGAGTCTCTGACGCGCTGCTGATTCGCGGCGCTGATTCGCGAGTAGCGAGTCGTTCCCTGACTGTGATTGACTCGAGGACTGAGACGTCACGACTCACGAGAGCCAGCCAATCGTATTTAAATATCAGTGAAATGGTAAATGCATGCTGTCTTTGTATTTTCTGTGTCATGCCAGATTAATAATATATTTTAATGTCTCATCAATCTGTCTCGTTCTTTCATGCTTCCTTCTCACGCACGCAACCCGGCCGGGACCCCCACCTTGGTGGATCTTGGTCTTGAGTGGGGGTGGCCAATGGCCATCTTCACAATAGTAAATAAATTATGCCCAGAATAAACACAACTGTACATCATTAACTTTAAAACTCATCATTGCTAAATCAAGTCTATTATCTTGCTGATATATTAAACATCCAATAATCTACTACGCCCCCCCCCCCCCCCCCCCCCCCCCCCCCCCCGCTGCGTTTGGTTTGTCTAACTTTTCCTTGAATTGGGGGAATGGGGCATTTTGATCCTGACATGTCATTATGCATACATTAAATAAATCTGTTGAACTCAAATTAAATACATATGTTAACATATTCAACCAGACACAATGTTGTATTTGCTATTATTATTCACACATTTATTAACACCATCAACCCCCCTCCCCCAGTTGGTTTGTCGGAGTTGAACTGTAACTTGATGTCTGAATGGTAACTTAACTGCATTCGTGATTCGTTTGAATGTTGTGAACGAGGGAGGAGCCGAGTCGGTCAGACTCGGCTGGCATTCGCCGTTCGCGAATGTGAACGAGGGGCAGAGGGAGGAGCTGAGTCTGAACGACTCAGTGAATGATTCACCGCTACCGGAAACACGACTGAACGAACGAACGAACGACTCTTTATGGCGAACTGAACGACGCGAACTGATTCGCGCAAACGAATCATGAAATCCATCACTACTGCTGATAGGCCACACTCACAAAGTAAAAAGTGTTTAAATAATAGTGGTAGCCTTCAGATACTTTCATAAATTAAGCTCCCAGTGATTTAGAAGTATCCAGGACCCGCTTTCCATACATTTTGTAGCAAAAGGATAAGATTACAATGGGAAAAAAAAGAAAAGTAAGAAAGTAAGAGCGGAGAGCGAAGAGCGAAGCGTCTACTAGCGTCTACTCAAGGGCGTGTCATAGAAGAAGTTGTTTAATAATCAGTTTTATTGTTAACACCAATATAATGTGCAGAGTTTTACAGATATCTGGGTCCCACTACGTTTCCCTGACCGAACAACAAAGTGTGTGTCAGTTCACGAAGTCTGAGCACCAACTATCCCTGACCCAGGAAGTTATATACACAAACAGTGAAAACGTCATAACAAGGGCTGGCTGTTGACGTCTTCCCACCTCGTCCTCGTGTTATCTGACTCCAGCGTTCTTTACATGTACAGAGACAAGCCTGCCTGTTCTCTGCTATCATATGATTAACACTTCCTGCTCTTTGCAACAAACTGATCTCACACTATGTACTCTGCACATGTCACCAACAACGTACTCATTCTGATCATGAGGAGTTGCTTTTATAATTATATGCCTCTGCTTATACACTCACCGGCCACTTTATTAGGTACACCTTGCTAGTACCGGGTTGGACCCCCTTTTGCCTTCAGAACTGCCTTAATCCTTCGTGGCACAGATTCAACAAGGTACTGGAAACATTCCTCAGAGAGTTTGGTCCATATTGACATGATAGCATCACGCAGTTGCTGCAGATTTGTCGGCTGCACATCCATGATGCGAATCTCCCGTTCCACCACATCCCAAAGGTGCTCTATTGGATTGAGATCTGGTGACTGTGGAGGCCATTTGAGTACAGTGAACTCATTGTCATGTTCAAGAAACCAGTCTGAGATGATTCGGGCTTTATGACATGGCGCGTTATCCTGCTGGAAGTAGCCATCAGATGGTCAGCAACAATACTCAGGTAGTCTGTGGCTTTGACACGATGCTCAATTGGTACTAATAAGCCCAAAGTGTGCCAGGAAAATATCCCCCACACCATTACACCACCACCACCAGCCTGAACCGTTGATACAAGGCAGGATGGATCCATGCTTTCATGTTGTTGACACCAAATTCTGACCCTACCATCCGAATGTCGCAGCAGAAATCGAGACTCATCAGACCAGGCAACGTTTTTCCAATCTTCGATTGTCCAATTTTGGTGAGCCTGTGCGAATTGTAGCCTCAGTTTCCTGTTCTTAGCTGACAGGAGTGGCACCCGGTGTGGTCTTCTGCTGCTGTAGCCCATCCGCCTCAAGGTTCGACGTGTTGTGCGTTCAGAGATGCTCTTCTGCATACCTCTGTTGTAACGAGTGCTTATTTGAGTTACAGTTGCCTTTCTATCAGCTCGAACCAGTCTGGCCATTCTCCTCTGACCTCTAGCATCAACAAGGCATTTGCGCCCACAGAACTGCCGCTCACTGGATATTTTCTCTTTTTCGGACCATTCTCTGTAAACCCTAGAGATGGTTGTGCGTGAAAATCCCAGTAGATCAGCAGTCTCTGAAATACTCAGACCAGCCCCTCTGGCACCAACAACCATGCCACGTTCAAAGTCACTTAAATCACCTTTCTTCCCCATTCTGATGCTCGGTTTGAACTGCAGCAGATCGATCCTGACCATGTCTACATGCCTAAATGCATTGAGTTGCTGCCATGTGATTGGCTGATTAGAAATTTGCGTTAACGAGCAGTTAGGTTATTAGGTGTACCTAATAAAGTGGCCGGTGAGTGTATCTCATGATTCTGTCTTACTTCAGCAGAAAGGCACCGAGGTTAGTGTGACCCTAATTATTGGTCATATGGTAGATATAAAATATAACCATACCTTTAATCCTTCTCTTGGTCTCATCTAAACAGACCACATATGAAAATTTGGAAAAAATTGTACTCCTCTTGGGCTCAGAGAAACTGAGCCCATTTGTAAATTCTGCTACTCCTTAAAAACATAAAATTTGTGGTTCTTTGTATTTCTCCACACTTATTAGATTTATAGCATAATGGCAAGACCATAATTATGTTATAGCATTAAATGTAAGGGTAAATTTATAAATGTCTCCCAAATGTCTCCCACATATCCCCCCTTTGGGACTTACAAAGTCCCAAAAAACTACTAATTTAGTAGAATTTTCCCCTCTCCCTGGAGAATCACATGAGACTCAACCTGTTAAGTTCTTCAGGACTCTCAACCTGTAAGTATGTTAGGATAAAAAGATTACCAAATGCGAAATACTTTCTAAGTGTTGAACCCTTTAATTCATGCATATCAAATTAAAATTCACGCAATATAAAATAAAATAAAAATAAATAAATAAATAAAATTACACAATATAAATCAACAAATTTAAACTTAAAAACTCCTTCCGGGCATGGATGTATCTCGAATGATTGAAATGATCTTCATGTATTGGTGGGCTGCAAGCATGTGGGGGGTTTTGGGCATTCATTGTTGTTTCTGTTCGTCGTCGCTATCTTCAGGCCCTGCACTCTTCCAAAGCCGCAGCTCCTCCTTGTGGTCCTCCCTCATCTTGGGTTGAGCGGCTTTGGTGCAGTGGTTGAGGTGGTACCAGGTGGAACTCCCTTCCACCTCGGTGATGGTTGGTGTCACATTGGTGACCTTGTATGGTCCTTCACACCTCAGGTACAACTGGTCACCTGGCTCCACCCCCCTTGGTGGTTCTTTCTCTAGCTCTGGAACTCTGTTTCTCCCCGGGTCTGTTCCCAACATGTCAGGTTCCCTGGAAGCTCTGATCGTGGCAGATCCTCTGTCATGGAATTGTTTCCACACAACTGTAGGGGCTATAACAATCAAAGCAAAACATAAAAATACACCAAGCCACCCCATCTTGTTTTCTGGGCGGCACATCATTATTTATGATTATAATACTACCAAGATAAAATGATTATATACGAAAAATGTACATGTAAATACGCTGAATAGCCTCTGACTCTACACTTGTGTGTTCGCAAAGCTAATAAAGTAAAAATGTATCACTCTTCTTCCTCCTGTCAGTCTAAGGCTGCTCTCTTACACTCCCTTTTACGTCTCCCCGGGTCCTTGCCGGTGGGTCAGATGCTCCGCATAGTGACCAATGATACCAGGTGTCAACTTTGCTCTGACCCCTTCCTCTTGATGACCTTCAACAACACCCACTCGGTGTCTTTTCAGGGCCGGTGCCTGCTCTGCACCTCCTTGGATTACTGCCACCTGTTTGAAAAAAGGCTGCAACCAGTGCCGTCATGTCACCAACAACATACTCATTCTGATCATGAGGAGTTGCTTTTATAATTATATGCCTCTGCTTATATCTCATGATTCTGTCTTACTTCAGCAGAAAGGCACCGAGGTTAGTGTGACCCTAATTATTGGTCATATGGTAGATATAAAATATAACCATACCTTTAACACGCACACAAATCAGTCAGAATGCAACTTTGCAGCATCTCAGAAAGTGCACAAGAGGCAGCCAGGTCAGCACTGGTACAGATTGTTAGTTCAGTGAGGTACCTTGCTAGACAGGGCTTAGCTCTCAGAGGCCATGAAAATGATGAGGGAAACTACAAGCAGCATCTGGAGGAGAAGGCTGAGAGTGACCCGAATCTGGCAAGCTGGTTGCTGAGAAACCATGCCTACACAAGTCCTGAGTGTCAGAATGAGCTACTGCAGTTGATGAGCAACACCATTATCAGACAAATAGCTAAAAACATCCATTCATTACCTGTACTGCAGTACTCCCTTATTATGGATGGAACACAGGATATATCTGGCATGGAACAGATTTCAATTTGCCTCCGGTATGTGGATGCTGACCTTGAGCCACAGGAGGACTTTGTTGGTCTGTACGAGGCCTCTTCAACGACCGGTGAGAACCTTTTTAGAGTCGCCTCTGATGTGCTGCTCCGTCTAAACCTGCCGTTCTCTGGTCTTCGTGGGCAGACCTACGATGGCGCAGCCAACATGTCGGGGCACTTGTCAGGGACACAAGCTCTGATCCGGAGACAGCGACCATTGGCCAACTTTGTCCACTGTGGCCCACACTGTGTAAACCTTGTCACACAGGCTACGTGCACATCCACACCGGTGATAAGGGATGCCCTGCATTGGATACATGAGTTGGGATGCTTATTTGCCCAGTCTGGAAAATGCAAGACCATTTTCAAAGACATTGCCATGTCCAGCACAGGCTCCTTCACCTCCATCAAGCCTCTATGTGCCACCAGATGGACTGTGCGTGCACCAGCCATCAGAGCAGTCCTCAGCCAATACAACGCCATCTTGAGTGTGCTGGAGAAGATGGCCTCTGCAAAGGTCACCGACAACACTGCCTCTAGAGCGAATGGTGTTCTTCAGAGGCTGGAAAAGGGAAACACCGTTATTGGCCTTCTCCTGGGTCAAGAACTCATCATGAGGTTGGAGGGGCTGAACTTAAGTTTGCAGGCAAGAGGGCAGACCATCAGTGGAATGCTGAAAGCCGTTGACTATGTTAGGCAGGGCTTTCTCTCTTGGAGGACCGATGCTGCATTCATGGCCATCTATGATAAAGCTGTGGATTTTGCCGCAGACTTGGACCTCCAGCAAATACACCTACCTCATGTCCGAATGCCATCCAGTAGATATGGTGGTCCTGCCAAGCATCATACTCCTGCGACACCAGATGAGTATTTCCGGGTCCAGTTTTTCAGTGCCATTGACATGGCGACCACCCAGCTTCATGAGCGTTTTGATCAGGTGAGCCTGGGAAATCTGGTCAAGCTGGAGGAGCTGCTGCTTACAGGAAACAGCAATATGGTGGTGAGCGTGTAAAGTAGGTGGCAAGTATGGGGTAAGCATATGCATTAACTTTCCACCACTCAAGTGGACTACTGTTGAGTGGGATAGGAATCCCATTTCTGTAGGAGAGTATCTCCATTTCAATCCCTCTGCTGGACTGCACTGTCTCAAGAGTAATGTAGGAGCTCCCAAGGAGATCTTCTAGCGCTGTCTTCTTTGGTGGGGGAGGCTGTGTCATGTCCTGCATCTGCCTTTCTCCTTCTACTGGCTCTTCCTGGCTCTGCTCTGCTCCCTGTGCTGTCTCAATCATGACCACGGCCTGCTCTGCTGCTGCTGCCCCTGGTGTTGAAGCACTGGCCCTAGTTGTTCTTTCATCAGTGTCACTGGTCTAAAAAAATAAAATAGAAAAACTAGCTGTCTTTCAATCCCTCACTCCCTCTCTCTCTCTCTCTCTCTCTCTCTCTCTCTCTCTCTCTCTCACACACACACACACACACACACACACACACACACACACACACACACACACACACACACACACACACACACAGACACACACTCTCCATCTCTCTCACTCTGTCACACACACACACACTCTCTCTCTCTCTCTCTCTCCCTCTCTCTCTCTCTCTCTCTCTCTCATTCACTCGGATCGACTAATTAAAAAAAAACAATCGATATGAGAAATACGTTTTCAGGCTGTAGCCTACACATACAGTTACACACACGCACAGCACACCTCTTTTTTTTTTTTTTTCCAATGAAAGTTAGTCTACCTGGTTGCGTTGCAAATGAAGTCCTGCAGCTTTTTCACGTATCCGGGCATAAACGGACTCGCGTTGTTCATTATTCAGATGGGACAGGCTTCGGAATCGTGGGTCAAGCGCTGTGCACTCCTGCAGCATATCATTACAGTCCCCAGAATACCGGTCCGAGATGTCGAGTAGAATTGCGCTTTTCATGTTGGCGATGGTCTGTGTGTCATTTTCATCTGGTGACATGCTTTGCTCGATCATGTACTTCAGTGGCATTATAAGTGAAACAGTGGGCTCTTTTTCATCACAGACAACTGTTGTGGCTGTCTTCAGTGGCTTAAGCAGTTTCACTATGTCTTCTACATCTGATATATCAGTGTTATCCAGGGTGTCGATTTCTCTCGCATTCCTTCGGATTTCTGGGCTGCTCAGCGCTGCTGAGACAGCTGCTTGTTGTTCCAGGTAGCGCGCGAGCATTTCGTACGTGCTATTCCACCTGGTCTGGACATTGGTGATGAGCTTATGCCGAGGCAGCTCCAACTGGGTTTGCTTGTTGGCCAGGACGGCGGTGACCGTGGTGCTCTTGTGAAAGAATGTTACTCTTCGCACACGGCCAAGAAGGCGCACGACGCGGGATACAGCCAAGCCTCGCTTACTGGCCAGATTCACAACGTGCGCCAAGCACTTGATGTGAGGATGGAGACCGCTCTCTCTCACTGCAATGTCCATATTGCTTGCGTTGTCTGTGACACAAGCGATGGTTGTTTGTGGCCTCGTTAGCTCCCACTCTCTCAGTGCATTTCTCAACACGTCAGCTATGTTAACACCAGTATGACTTTCACTTAACTCACAAGTTTGCAACACAAAGCTTTTACTCTCCCATTTCTCGTCGATGACTTGTGCCGTTATGGTGATATAACTCTGTGTTGCACGCGACGTCCAGCCGTCGGTGGTCAGGGCGATGCAGTTGGCATTTTTGAGACACTCTTTCACACTTTGTTTGGTTTCATTGTAAATTTCCGGGATTACCTTCTCTGAAAAATGTCCTCGGCATGGCATCTTAAACTTGGGCTCCAGCACCTTGAACATTTGGATGAATTTTCTGTTCTCTACAATGTTAAATGGAGCCATATAGTCCGCTATGAACTCGCCAATGAGCCTGGTTATCTGTTTTGCACGCGGACTTGACGGGGGTAGAGTTGGTGTCAGTGCTTGTTTCATGGTCAGCTGTCCCTTCTTTAGGCTTGTTTTCTCTGGGGCCGTCTTCACATTTTTATGGTGACGTTGAAGGTGGTGGTTCATGTTTGTTGTGTTGGAGGTGGTGTACGGAGTGACGGCATAGCATAGCTTACACACAGTCTTAGTCTTGTCAGTTACTCTATTGCCGTCCTTGTCTTTTTTAATGAGAAAGCCAAAATACTGCCAGACAAATGACCTGTATCCAGGCGGAGCGTCCTCAATTTCGACCTCATTCGATCCTCGTTCGGCGGTTTGAGGACAAGGTAGTTGGTGCTAATGTTTGTTAGCTTGCTGTACAGTGTTGTTGTTGCAGCATGCGCTGTGACCTGACTGTGACGTGACACACTGCACCGTTGACCAGCAGATGGTGCTGCCAGCCTGCCACCATAGACTGTATGCCTGCCCCACACATATACACACAAACACAGACGAAATTATTTATATACTACACAAATCATGTGGCAGTGCCATCTAGTCTTCATTTCGCGATCCATTTTTTTCAAACTCGATGCGCATCGTCACGTTTTGTATCGCGATATTTCGCCAAACGATATTTCGTCCCATCCCTACTGGCTACCCGTGTGCGGTAATAGTTGATGACATCATTGTTGGGGGAAATGGCGAAGAAGAACATGATGAGAACCTGAAGAAGATCCTCGATCGAGCACGGGAAGTTAACCTGAGACTTAATTCGCTTAAGTGCAAATTCAGGCAGAGGGAGGTCGGCTACATCGGTCACATATTCACAAGCGACGGGCTCAAGCCTGACCCGTCCAAAACAAGAGCAATTGCAGAAATGCCAGCACCAGACAATGTCGCAGCGTTGAAGCGCTTCCTCGGCGTCATAAATTACATGGCCCGTTACATCCCGAACATCAGTGAGGTCTCTGCTCCCTTAAATCAGCTGACGCACAAGGACTGTGATTGGTGCTGGTATGAACAACACCAGAATGCTTTTGACACGCTCAAGAGGTCTCTTGCCAGCCCACCAACGCTGAGATACTACGACGTGAAAAAGCCGGTAACGCTTACCTGCGATGCTTCCCAGTATGGCCTTGGGACGGCGTGTCTACAGGAGGGAGCCCCCATCGCCTATGCTTCCCGCTCCTTGACGCCGACCGAGATGCGCTACGCACAAATTGAAAAGGAACTTCTCGCTGTTGTGTTTGCGTGTTCCAAGTTCAACGACTACATCTATGGCAAGCACATCCAGATTGAGACTGACCACCAACCGTTGGTCACTATTCTGTCAAAACCCCTACACACGGCCCCGGCAAGGCTGCAGCGCATGATGCTGCGTCTGCAGAGATACACCTTTCAGCTGATCTACAAGAAGGGAAAGCATATGTACCTGGCAGACACGTTGTCTCGTGCTCCAATGAAAACAACGGAACAGCACAGCAATGAGGAGGCTAATTTTGAGGTGATGACTATCCAACACATCTCCTCCTCACGTCTCGAAGAGCTCAGGGAACACACAGAAGAGGACAAAGACCTGCAGGCACTTTGCAAAATCATCCAGCATGGATGGCCCAAGCGGGAAGCCAACCTGCCAACAAGCGCACGCCATTACTTCACATTTGGAGATGAGCTGACAATTGAAAACGGTGTCATCATGAAGGGAACCAAGGCGGTCATACCACAATCCCTACAGCGTGAGTACATTGCAATTCTGCACAGAGGGCACCCCGGCACAGAAGCAACAAAACGCAGGGCTAGAGACATTGTGTTCTGGCCCTCCATGTCCAAAGACATAGAGAGAGAGACTATATCGTGCTCCGTCTGCAGCAGCACAAAACCACATCAGCAGAAGGAACCACTCAAACTTCACCCCATCCCGGATCTGCCATGGTCGACAGTGGCCACAGACATTTTCGAATGGAATGGCCAGCACTACTTGGTGCTGGTAGATTCATACTCAGGATGGTTTGAGATAGACCTCCTACGTGACATGACTTCCACCACTGTCACAACAAACTGCCGCTTTAACAAGTTAAAGCGGCATTTCTCAGTTCACGGATGCCCCCACCTGCTTCTTTCGGACAACGGCGCTCAGTACACGAGCCAGCGGTTTAAGGACTTTGCTTCCACATGGGACTTTGTCCACCGCACCAGCAGCCCAGAATACCCGCAGTCTAATGGCCTGGCAGAGAAGGCTGTCAGCAGCGCAAAGAAGCTGCTAGAAAAGTCCAAACGTGATGGAACGGACGTTTTCCTGAACCTGCTCAACATCCGGAACATTCCGCGTGACACGACACTTGGCTCGCCAGCCAATAGACTGATGTCAAGGCAAACGCGCACCACGCTCCCACTCAGCAAGACACTCCTCGCTCCCGCTGTCAAAAGCGGTGATGCTGTCAAAGCACAACTCACCAAAAAGCGGCAGTATCAGAAGGTGTGGTACGACAAGACAAGCAAGCCTCTACGCCCACTATCTGAAGGTCAAGTCGTACGGATGCAGACTCAGCGTGGACATGACCGTCTGGTGTGAAGCAGATCTGCAAGGAACCGAGGTCCTACATCGTTGAATCTGGCGGACACGACTACAGGAGGAACCGGAGGCACCTCCTGCCTGTCCTGGAGGCACCGCCGCCACCAGCATGTATATTGTTGACTCATAAACAGGCAGGGATTGTTGTCCCCACCAATTGTGCCTTGCTAAGAGTTCAGTACACTACCTCTGTGTTTCATTATTTAAGTTGTTCTATGGGCATATAAACTAAAGAGGGAGGATGTAGAACGATATGCAATGCTCGTACGCATTGTCACAGGTGAGCCACCGTACCAAGCGAAAATGCGTGATTGGAGGGACGGTGGTGATTGCTTGTTGCTACCCAACGGATGCCGATTAAATGAATGAACCCTGTGAATGCTGAATAAAGACTCTGAAAGACACGAAAGACCATTATTGATCACAATATAAAACACATCTGCATGCACTGGACACCAAAATACCAACAAACATGTTTTCCATTTGCTTGCTTTTAAATAAAGTTGTGTGTAGTTATATGGTTAAATATGATTATTAAAAGCGTTCATGTCTCCTTCCTGGTCCAGAACCGCTTGGTCCATGCCGTTAATAGGCGGCCCGCTTCGTGCATGTAAAGTGTTTCTTTTATACTTGTATACAGAAACAGTAAAGTTAGATTAAAAATTAGATTAAAAAACATAACGCGCTAAACACACGCGATAATTTGACACCCCTAATTTTGTATTTACCTATTATCATCTCCTTCACCTCACTCTTGACTTCATCAGGTGCCACATCTTGCTCTAGCCAAAAGAGGCAGAATGATGTAGACGATATCTCCAAATGAAAGATCTACTGCGAGATGAGCTGGTTCATCCATTCTGACATTCGCATAGATAGGAAGGACTCAGACATTGGGGGGACCGATTTTTTTTTTTTTTTTTTTTTTTGGGGGGGGGGGGGGGGGGGGGGGGG